>CM041796.1:61675999-61758499 GCA_023376895.1 Aspiorhynchus laticeps | reverse complement strand
ATGAGGCAAAAAATCACCCTCTTATATTTATATCATATAGTTTAGCAATATCACACCAGCAAGAGTGCTGTTTTCCCCAATATCTGCAAGACTACACATGTGATATTGATTTAGTAGTTCAGTAAATGAGAAGTTAATATTGTGCCAATTTTAGACACAATATTATCAATGTCTCAATTTCACAAACGAAAATAGTTCAGAGCCGCAGCAGAACTGCTGTGCATCTCTGATCAACACACAACAGAATGAATCAGTACTTTTGAATGATTGGAGTGAGCCAGTGAATCATTGACTCGTTCATAAAGACAGAGTCACTTGCTTCGTTTCTGAATGAATCAGATGTTTGTACAAAACGTTTGATTTAATGATTCAGACAGTGACTCACCTCCACCTACTGGCGATTTTAGTTTCATATTTAGAGTATCGTTTCATTTTTTTTACAAAATATCTTATATTTCAATATTCAATTTTTAATAACCCATTAATACCCATTTATTATGATTATTTATGCAATGTTGAATCAGAATATTTATTTCTAAAGCCACTTTTTGTAATGTCTATTCAGTACTTTTAATAATAAGTTTAAATAATCTTTTGGGGTGTAATTTCAGCCCAAATTGATGTACGATGAATTAGATTAATTAATCAGCACATCATGTAATTTGATTTGCATAACAGCACTATTTATTAATCAATCAATCACTTTTATTTAATAATAAAAGCTAAAATAAAAGTCGGAGTTGCATGTAGACATTATATTGCATATGTGACCCTGGAGCACAAAAGCAGTCATAAGTAACACAGGTATATTTGTAGCAATAGACAACAATACATTGTATGAGTCAAAATTATACATTTTTCTTTTATGCCAAAAATCATTAGGATATTAAGTAAAGATCATGGTCCATGAAGATAATTTGTAAATTTCCTACCGTAAATATATCAAAACTAAATTTTTGATTAGTAATATGCATTGCTAAGAACTTCATTTGAACAACTTTAAAGGAGATTTTCTCAATATTTAGATTTTTTTGCACCCTCAGATTCTCAAATAGTTGCATCTCAGCCAAATATTGTCCTATCATAACAAACCATACATCAATGGAAAGATTATTTATTCAGCTTTCAGATGATGTAGAAATCTCAATTTAAAAACAAATTGACCCTTATGACTGGTTTTGTGGTCCAGGGTCACATATAAGGTGACTTTTTAATGATATAATTCAATTTCTACTCCAATTTATTGTTGAAATATAAACTTATAGATGGTGGCTGTAATAAAAACCATTTTCATGACAGATTTATTGGAAACTGAGAGTTCCTGTGTTTGTTGCTGCAGGTGAAGTTAGTGCAGCACTCGTACTCGTGTCTGTTTGGGACGTTCCTGTGTAACAGCGTGAAGGAGCGCGAGGAGCAGTGTGTTCAGGAGAAGACGTGCTCTGTTTGGTCTCTGCTGCGGCCCGCCAACACTTCCTTCCACAACATCCTCTACTCGCCGCGCTCCGAGACGGTACCACACTCACATAACATATCTGCTGCTCTGTGCTAGCAAATATATTACAGCCAGGTTATTACAGTTAACCAGAACCATTAAAACTTTTGTTAGCTGAAGTAAAATGACCTTTAAAAAGTATATAAAAACCTTCATCTTAAACTTAATTTATCCACTAGTTGCAAAGATAATACTTATAATTATTTTAGCTTAAATTGAAGTTCTAAAATCATTGAAATCAAAAGTAAATAAATTATATAGACATAAAAAAATAAAAAAATAAAAATAGAAAACTAATTAAAAAAAACAATAAAAAAGGCAAAAACACAAAACAAAATTACCACTTTTACTACATTTCTCATTTTAATTTAGTTTAACTTGGTGTGCTAAAATAACTAAAACTGAAATAAAAAATTAATAAAAACTTAATAGACAGACACCCACACACACATACACATATATGTAAACAACTAAAAATTACAAAAGCAATTACTAAAGCATGCAACAAAATTACTAAAACATTAACTACAATTAAAATGGAAATTATATTAAAATATAAAAATGAAAACCGATTAAAAAATTAATAAAAACAATAAAAAAATAAATATAATAGTCTCTTAATGATAGTAAAGTAACTATGCATTTTCAACATTGATAATAATCCTGTTTCTTGAGCAGCAAATCAGCATATTAGAATGATTTCTGAAGATCATGTAACACTGAAGACTGGAGTAATGATGCTGAAAATTCAGCTTTGATCACAGAAATAAATGATATTTTAACAGATATTTACATAGACAACAGCTATTTTAAATCATAATAATATTTCCAAATTTTTACTGTATTTGTGATCAAATAAATGCAGCCTTTAAATGCTGTCGTGTCTATCTAGGCAGCTCACCAGGTTTTCTCTCCATCTCCGTCAGGTTTTGCACCCGGTGTGTCACGTGAGGAATCTGATGCTGTGGAGTGCCGTCTACCTGCCTAACTCCGCCCCCTCCACGCCTTCTGATGAGTCATGTGTGCCACACTCCGCCCCCTCAGCCTCGCCCGAGGACACACCTGTGGGCAGGTAAACCAGACGTGACACGTGTTTGTGTTAGGGGTGTAACGATTCATCGATATGGACCGATACATCGATACGATGTCTGACGATACAATGCATCGATGCCACGTGTAAAATATCGATATCTGTAGTATAAACAGGCACCTTTATTTTGGCACTGTCCACATTTTCACATAATGTCCATCTATGCATTACCGCCAACGCGTGCGTTCTCATTCAAACTCACATATCAGGACTCGATATAAGGACTGCCCGAAGGCACAAGGTGAGCATAAAAGACGCTCGGGATTGTTTGCGGAACAGTCGAGCGCTGTGTGAGAAGTTTTCTGCGCACACATCTGAAGCGCACGCACACAGACAGCGAATACTAAATTGAGTGCTTTTTTGTGCTTGGATGAATAAATAAAGACAAAATTACATCAAAATGCGCATTTTGGCAAATATCCTAATAAACCCAGTCGATTAGGCATATGTCTTAACTAGGGATGTGACGAGATCTCATGTGTCTCCGAGATCCAACTGGTCTTGCGAGAACGTGACAATATCCTCGCAAAACATTTTGCAGTTTACATTAGAGCTGCACCACTAATTGTTAACAAATTGCGATCTTGATTCAAACACCTACGCGATCTTATTCCTGAATGACAACGATTCAGCTATGTCTATTATGACTGTTTCACATCGCGAGTGTCAGTGGAGCGCGAGAAGCACGTTTTGTCGCTGCCCATGTTAATGAATCAGAGGGTCGGCCATCATCACGCTTCCGATGTGAATGCTGTCATATGGGTGGTGACAAAACACACTGCTCACACTAACAACTCCTCTAACACCTGTTTCACATCGTAAGCGTCTTAAAGACATTCAAATCTTCATTCATGCTGCTGCTGATCCAGAAAGAGCAACACAAACAGTCTTTTCAACCACACATCATTGTTTCTGTGTTACAGACATTTAAATAACAGAAGTACTGGGATAAAAGTTTATAGTTTGGGTATAAACACTTATTGTCGTCTACAGTAGCGATCAAAACGAAAGTATCTTAACACTTGTATTGTAACGCTTATCTTCCGCCAGGAGGTGGCGTCAACCCGTTTAAAAAATGTATTTGACATCTAATCATTCATTCAGATTTCATCATTCAAATAGTGAAACAAGTCTTTATGAACTGAGACACTGATTGATTTTGATTTTGTTCAAATGAATATATATTTTTAAGACTTAAGCAATGAACATTTTGTCAGAACCACTAGTAAAGTACGTTATTTTGTTTAGTTTTCTAATTTTTTTTTTCAGAATCGTGATCTGCAATTTATTTAAAAAAATTGTGATTCTCAATTTATCCAGAATTGTGCAGCTCTAGTTTAATTAATCATTAAAATAGAAGTTTAATTTCATAAAGTACAAGTTGATTTCAAAATGCACCTACATTTTTTGCATTTTGTGTTTTTCAGTTGAATAAAATACTATTTTTCCGTATATATTTCATCATTGAGGATTTTTTTTCTTTAAAAGTCAAAAAATCTCATCTCATCTCGTGAACCCAGTCTCGTGTCTCGTCTCGTCTCGTAGGATAAGTGTCTCATCACACCCCTAGTCTTAACGTAAACAGTTGAGAAAGAAAAGGCATGTGTATATTATATTATATATATACAATATATATGTGTATCAGTAGATTAAATTTCTTAAAGTGAAAGCAAACTAATAATAAATCTAATGCTGTCAAAGAAAAATACAAGTGCTCACTGCTTCTGACTAAATAACCTTTGTAACATCAAAAATGATTACTCTATATTTAATTTATACAGTGAAGACTATGCAGTTATTTTACATTTGCTTATTATATTTCTGTAGCGTACCTGAACATTTCTTTTAGACTGAGCTGAAAAACCTGAAAAGCACTGTTTATTGAACTTGTGTCTTTGTTCTATTGTATTTATTTTCTGCTATTGATTGTAATTTGGTTATCTGTAGAAAAGATTTTTAGCACTGAGCCGGTGAGCCCATAGTAGCTGCCAGAATTGTTTTTCCAATTGTTTATTTTCTTATACCAACCATCCGATTTACACCCCTAGTTTGTGTGTGCTGCATTTCCTTTTCCAAACACATTTTCAGCATGAACCATGTTCTCATGCATCAGGGTAATGTGGTCACATGATGCGTACTTATTTATGCATTAGTAACTCTTTTATTCAAAAGGAACTTAAAATAGCATTTAAGGCAGTGTTATTTTAGTATCGCCGAGATATTCAAATTTCAGGATACATTTTTTTAACTCAATACTCATTTATTATCATTTATGGAATGTTGAATCAAAATATTTCTCTCTACAGCTACTTTTATGTAATGTCTATTTAATGCTTTTCACATCTAACATTTTTTATAATGATCTTGTGAGGTGATAATTTCTCAGCCAAAATTGATGTGGAATTAATTTGATTAATTAAGCGGCACATCATTTGATTAAGAAGATTAAACATTTCAATCGCTTGACAGCCCTGTTTTTTTCCCACCATTTTAATATTAGTTTGTTAGTAATTTCATTGCATTTTTGTAATTTTTTTACTGTTGTTTTTTTTATGTCTATATAATTTTTATTTCAGTTTCAATTTTAGTTATATTAGTTTTTTTTATTTCAGTTTGTTTATTTTCTTTCTATTAAAAAAAATTTTTTTAGTGTTTTTGTTTTAGTTTTAGTTAATAACCCTGATTTTAAAGTTTATATTTTTGTCAGTTCATGCATTCCCTCGAAATCAAACCCAATTTCGTTAATATTTAAAATGATTTTTTATTTGTATATTTTCCATTTTCATTTTAACTTCAGTTGAAGTTTTAGTAATTTTATTACGTTTTTCAAATATTTACACTTCAAAATAGATAAAGTTGAGGCAGATCTGATATGAACCGAGAGACTATTCCACAACAGAAAACGCACGATCAGCGCTGTTTTTGAGTCTTGCTCTGGGAACTTGCAGTAAACCAGCATCGGCAGATCTGAGTGATCTTGATTAAAGGCTCCTCTCTGATTATGCATTGTGTGATTTACAGTTTTTTTTGTCTATGGTTTTTCAGGTTACCAAAGACACGGTCGTACGACGATCTGCCCACGTCCTGTGAGGGTTTGACCCCAAACCGCCGCAGCAGCGACCCAAACCTGAAAGAGAAGTGGCATGACCGTCTGCTAGCACTGGAGATCAGTATGACGACAGAAGCCGACGGAAACCACTCGCAGACGTCAGAACGAGGCGGCCTGGATCAGAGACTCGGCCTAAACACAAACCTTTCTGATCAATTAAACACAGATCGTCCAGAAAAAGGGGTGGAGCTTTCTGTGACTGACAGCCAAATGCAAAACATCTCACAGGAAGAGCACAGGAAAAACACGCCTGCCTTCGATATCCCAGAGGAATCGGCTCTGAATGAGAGCAACAGTGAGGACCAAACGCTCGAGTCGCCTGAGGAGCTTGAAGAAAAACGCCCACCTGCATCCCAGCATCCTTTGCAAACTAACGAAAACATTGAATTAACACCAGAAGGATTGCATCTAGATCATTGTACTATTACCCATGATTCTTCAGAATCTAGCAGCCAATCTTCCATGGAAAGTTCTTCCAGTCCAAACCACACAACTCAGACTCTTAATGACGTCTGCTCACCTTCCCAGCATCCCGTTCATCCTCTTTTTCAGTCGGCCGATCGGGATGCAGCGGGAGACGCCTCTCCGGCGTCGCCCCACAAGCGTCCGCTGGGTGTTTCCGAGCGTTTATCGGCGTTAGGGCACCTGGAGAAGGACGGCTTGAGTCTACACAGCGATGCTGTACAGGTGCGTCTGAGGCAGATGGAGGCGGGGCATCAGCTGCAGGTGGAGACGCTGAAGAAACAGGTGCAGGAGCTCTGGAGCCGTCTGCACGTCAACGGGAAGCTGGTGAGGAACAAACACACGTTACGCTTCGTAACCCGCCTTTACATTTACATTTAGTCATTTAGCAGATGCTTTTATACAAAGTGACTTACAAATGAGGACAATAGAAGCAATCAAAACCAACAAAAGAGCAATGACACGCAAGTGCTATAACAAGTCTCAGATAGCTTAATGCAGTACACATAGCAAGTTTTTTTTTTTTATATAATAATAAATATATTAAATATAAATATAAAGAAAACAGAATAGAAAAAGAAAAGAGCAAGTTAGTGTTAGAGGCCTTTTTTGCTTTTGTTAATTGTATAATAAATAAAAAGAAAAGGAATAGAAAAAGAATAGAGAAGCTAGTTATTTTTTTAAGAAAACAAGCTGTTAGTAAATGAATAGAGTGCAAGTCTTTTTTAAAGAATAGAATTAGAATAGAGATTGCTAGAGTTTAGTGATAATAAATCACATGAGTGGAATTAAATGCTATAAAAATAACTTCATTAACATTTTTTTATTTAATTAAGGTCTGTTCACACCAAGGATGATAACTATAAACATAATAATAATAATAATCGTTCTATCTCTAAGAGAATAGCAAACATATTTTATTGGATTGTCCAGCTTTTAATGTATGCAGAAAACTCTTTTATGAAGTGAGCTCACTTAAATAGTATAATTTGGCCAGAAAAAGTTTTAGAATTTTTAATCATATGTTAATGTAAAAAATCTTGTGTAATATAACTTGTGTTTGTTTGCTGGTTTTTATTGTATTTGTTATACTTGTATTTTTTGAATAGTTTTTGCCATGAAAATAGCCTAAGATTCAGTATAAAAATATACTACTACTACTAAGAGAATAGCAGAGTCCACACCACAACTATAACAATAATGACTCGGAGGGATTATATTGTAAAGATAGCACTTTTTTTAGCAGATAGCAATTTTTTTTCCAGCTGATGAATGAAAAAACAAACAAACACTGACAGCCAATCAAGCATTTAAAGCGGCAGTCGACAAAACTACAGTCCCCGTTTAGAATAAACAATGTTATCATCCATATAGTTATAGTTATAGTTAGAGTCATCATTATAGTTAAGTTATCAATGCAGTTATCATTATAGATATTATAGTTATTGTTATAGTTAGAGTCATCATTATAGTTATTATAGTTATTGTTATATTTAACATTATAGTTATTGTTATAGATATCTGTGTAGCTATTGTCATAGTTATTATTATAGTTATTGGTTTAGATCTTGTTATAGTCATTGGTATAGATTCTGTTTTTATAGTAATAGTTAGCTCTATGGTTATCGTTATAGTTATCATTACAGTTATCGTTATAGACATTGTTACTGTTATCTTTACAGTTATTGTTTACAGTTACTGCCATAGTTGTCTTTATATTTATTGCTATAGTTATTGTTACAGATATTATTGTTATTATATTTATCGTTGTCTTTGTAGTTAGAGATATATTTTTTGATATAGTTATTATTATAGTTAACGGTATAGATCCCGTTATAGTTATTATAGTTATAGTTAGCTCTATAGTTATTGTTACATATATTATTATTGTTATAGTTATTGGTATAGATTCTGTTTTTATAGTAATAGTTAGCTCTATGGTTATCGTTATAGACATTGTTACTGTTATCTTTACAGTTATTGTTTACAGTTACTGCTATAGTTGTCTTTATATTTATTGCTATAGTTATTGTTAAAGATATTATTGTTATTATATTTATCGTTATAGTTGTCTTTGTAGTTAGAGATATAGTTTTTGATATAGTTATTATTATAGTTAATGGTATAGATCCCGTTATTGTTATTATAGTTATAGTTAGCTCTAGAGTTATCGTTACAGATATTGTCATTGTTATATTTATTGTTGTAGTTATCGGTATAGATTCTGTTGTAGTTATTATAGTAATAGTTAGCTCTATAGTTATCATTACAGTTATCGTTATAGACAGTGTTACTGTTATCTTTACACTTATCGTTACAGTTACTGCTATAGTTATCTTTATAGTTATTACAGTTATTGCTATAGTTATTGTTATTATATTTATCGTTATAGTTATCTTTGTAGTTATAGATATTATATATCCCATTATAGTTATTAAAGTTAGCTCTATAGTTATTGTTATAGATACTGTTACAGTTATATTTATAGTTATTGTTACAGTTATTGTTATAGTTACAAATATTGTTAGATTTATTATATTTATCGTTGTAGTTATAATTATAGATATTGTTATAGTTATTATAGTTATCTTTATAGATCTTCTTATAGTCATAGTTACTATCATAGTTATTGTTATAGATCTCTATAGTTAGTGTTTTGTTATCATTATATTAATGGATATTTTAGTTACAGTTATTGTCATAGTTATAATTTTTGTTATAGATATTAATTATAGTTAGCATTATATTTATTATTAAAATTACTGTTATATATATTTTTAGTCATCATTATAGTTATTATAATTATTGTGTTATAGATATTATTATTATTATAGAGATGATTTAGTTGCAGTTAACGTTATAGTTAGTGTTTGTGGTGTAAACGGACCGGTAACTTTGTCAGCTGTGAATCTCACACTTCCTGTTCCTGTGTGCCGCAGACGTCTCTGCCAGACGGGGAGAATAACATGGAGTCTGGCTGTTTGCAGCGCTGCGGGAACACCGATCTCCTGCCCGAGTCCAGCTGGGAACAGATCCAACAGCGGGAAGCAGAGGTGAGCAGATCAGACCATCAACACAGTTAACAGTTAGTGGTTCAGTTCACAGATTGAATGAACAAATCCAGTAGTAGACTCTTCAGTTCAGAAGAGGAGTGACTCTGAATTAGCCGCAGTGTGAACTAGGGTTGTGACGGTGAGGACATTTTCCCACCGGTTAATCGACGTGTGACAACACTGATAATATCACCCGGGTGGGTGTTTGTGGGGGTAGTTCGTTAGCGTTTTCCCTCTTTCCTTCACTTTTAAGTAGCTTGTAAATGCCTGTGAGCATCGAATTAGTGGCAATTCAGAGTCAATTGATTGAATGGACAACAACAAAACAGTACAATGACAAACTCACTTATATTAAACAGAGTGTTTAATTTATTTAACAAAACAAATAAAAATACGCCATGCTATAGGCCTGATATGAAGTAAGGAATAATTGACTTCGGTCCGTTGAATTCTTAGAAAATAATGCACACCCGAGGTGATGCATAATAAAACGTAATTTTGTGGCAAAAACATAGAAATGATCTGTTGTTTTTATCCTATTGTTTACTATATTTATTTGTTTGGTCAGTGTCGTTGTGGGTTTTGGTTCTTTTGCTGTTTTAAGTGTCAATTGCTGTGTCAATCATGTCTACACACTGCCTCTGAAACTTTCGTCCGTCATAAAAAAATTTGGATCAGGTTTGATTTTCTGTGTTTTTCGCATCCCTGGCAAGCATTTTGAGAGGTGTTTTGACAGTTCAGAGCAACCGTACATGCGAACGCCAAAATCCAGAATGACGATTGTCAAGTTCATCCACTTTGTCTCTCAGCACAAAGCACTGTATATAGATCTTTGCACACTGAGTTCATAGAAATTGGTGGTTGTCTTTTTAATATGTGGCTCTAGTATCGCTAGCACAGCATCAAACTGAGACACTGACATCCTGAAGTAAACTTTGAATCGCTCGTGATAATCCCGCTGCTGCTTAATAAGGAGGGGAATCTCAGGACTGGATGAACCCAATATTAGCGAGAGGACAACAAAATCATCCTCACTGCTTGAAGACTCCATTTAGTACTGTTTTGCGTTGTTTTTTTTGCAACGGATTAAATAATACACATCAGACTCAGTGTGCAAGGTTTCTGTGCTTGACGAATTTTTAGGATAACGAATACGAAAAAAGCATACGAAAATTTGGGACTCAGTGTGCGATGACCTTTAGGCTGTAAGGACCTTTGAAATAACTCAAATCATTTGATGAAGTGATATGGACATGTAATGTGGTCAAGAGCTGCCTGGAACGTGCGTTTCCCTGAAAATAATTGCACATCTTAGAACTTCCGTCAGCCAATCAGATTCAAGCATTCAACGGCCCCGTAGTATAAATAACAAATAACCTACACAAAGTTTAAATATGAAAAAACTGAAAGTCAGCAAACACGGTGGAACCAAATAAATAAGAAACAAATGTTTAAAAAAAACTTCCAAAATCACAGGTAAATGACAAAAGTCAACTGGTTTTACAAAACCCAAAATATTTTTAAAACAGGCGCTTTTGCATTTCGTTTGGAAGCTAAATCTTCCACATCGTCTCGTCTTTCTCACCTCGCTCTCCTCACGTGATGAATGAAATCTGATCTGTGATCATGCTGTTTGGCACGCAGCATTGAGCAGCCACGTTCAGTTTTTAATTGTAGTGTCTGATCTCTAACTGAACTAAATTATCTTTTATTACTATAAAACATCAAAACGATGGTGCCGCGGTGGGAAAGTGACGTAACCGGTGTTGTGGCTTAACACCGGTAGCACAGACTATCACAGCAAGCCTAATGTGAACGTGACCTGATGTGCTTCATGTGTCTAATGCTTGTTGTGTCTGTGGTCATGTGACAGTGGTTCTCGGATCGTGCGGCGTCTCACTGCTACGGGTGCGAGAGGACGCTCTGGCTGGCGGCGAGGAAGCATCACTGCAGGTGATCAGTGTGTGTGTGTGTGTTACCCTCTTCTGTCCTGAATCTCCCCCCTCTACTGACCCTAAAACACACGCAAATATTTCAGCATCAGTGCACATTAATCCACAGCATTTGTTAAACACTAAAATACTCACTAGTACAGCCACATGATATAAACAATATGCTTTACAGCTCAATTAATACACAGTTTTAACAGTAGAGTTAATGTAGAGCTTTTAAATCCTCTGAAAATCTGCCTCATTCACCTTCATTTGTGAGTGCTGAGCTGTATGCTCCATTTGGCTTTTTTTAAGTAAACAAAGGACAAATTAAATATTTTTTTGTGGTAATCAGCATTATGGAACAAATGCTGTCAATTGAGCTGAACTTTGTACTGAACGTGGAATATTAATTTAAGCTTTTCACTCCACACTTAAAGGAACACTCCACTTTTTTTTGGAAATAGGCTCATTTTACACCTCCCCTAGAGTTAAACAGTTGAGTTTTACCGCCTGAAAGTAGTCCCCAGCTATATCATAGGCTACTGAGCTGGGGACTACTTTCAGGCGCTGCGTAATATCATCTGCTGCACTCATGGTACGGCAGCAAAGCTCCTTGATTATTACGCCGGAATGAGAGTATAGTTCCTAGCCATATCAGCCTAGAAAATCACAACTTTTCATTTTCCGTCGGTCTTAGTACACGATGTAACTACAGAAGAGTCAAGTTTTAAATAGGAAAATTATCGAAACTCTTTGGTCATTTTTGAGCGAGATGCTAATGGTCTAATCAGATTCAATGATCTATGCTAAGCTAAGCTAAAAGTGCTACCGCCAGACCAGGAGATCGGCTGAATGGAATTCAAAAATGGTAAAACTCAACTGTTTAACTCTTGGGGAGATGTAAAATGAGCCTATTTCCAAAAAAAGTGGAGTGTTCCTTTAACGCTGGTTAACACCTTTTAAACATTTAACACTTAACAGGAGGTTAGAAGCAGTTTTGTAAACCGTTGTGAATCGAGTCTCGTGCTCTTTCCATGATGAGCACTATTTATTTGGATTGAATGATTTATTAAAGTTTTATGTATTCAAATAATCAGTAACATTTACAATAAGGTGTCATTTATTAACATTAGTTAATGTATTAACTAACATGAACAAACAATGAACAATACATTTATTACACTGTTTATTCATCTTTGTTAACGTTAGTTAATAAAAATAGTGGTTCATTGTTTATTCATGTTAGTGCATTAACTACTGTTAACAAACACAGCTTGTGATTTTAATAATGCATTAGTAAATGCTGAAATTAACATTAACTAAGATTAATAAATGCTGTAGAATTATTGTTCATTCTTAGTTCATGTTTACTAATGTTGTTAACTAATGAACCTTATTGTAAAGTGTTACCAAATAATCTAAGTAAATTAAAATGCTAAAAAATGTAATTAAAAACCAAATTTAAATGATATCTCTAATTACATGTTTTCCTCATCAACAGCTTTTGTTTTTATTAAAGAAAATGCAGTTCTTGAACTTCTGGAATCACAAAATTGATTGTGGTTTATTGATTTAATACACTTAGATATATTATAAAATATACTAATTTTAAAATATATTCATTTAATTATATTTAAGGATTTCTAATCCTTATAATATATTTAAAATTTAATACATTTAAAATTAAAATGCTAAAAAAATGTAGTAAAACTTAAA
Organism: Aspiorhynchus laticeps; assembly: GCA_023376895.1. Classification (NCBI taxonomy): domain Eukaryota; kingdom Metazoa; phylum Chordata; class Actinopteri; order Cypriniformes; family Cyprinidae; genus Aspiorhynchus; species Aspiorhynchus laticeps. Next base: position 61,745,643 of record CM041796.1, on the reverse strand, counting down.
TTATATTCCTACTTTAATCCCCCCCCCAACTTTTTTTTGTTTATCACAAAGAAAAATATTTCAATATATTTAATAAAATTTAATTTAAATTGAATAATTTATTTATTAAAATTTTATGTATTACAATTATCTGAATTAAAATGGTAAAAAATGTAATAAAAACCTGCAAATTATATTAATTTCTACACATTTCCCCCTCAATAACTTTTTTCTTCTACAACTTTTGAACTTCTTTAATATAATATATAATCATATAAAACTATACGAATTGTTCAATTCAGTTGCGCAGCTGACCGAGTGTGAGTTTGCCTGTGGTCTCGTCCGTGTCTCTGATTCTCTCTCTCTCTCTCGTTCTGCTGCAGCGGCAGAGAGTCGGTCGAGGAGGCCTGGTGAGACTCCTCCTCTTCCTCCTGCACTTCCTCTTTACCTTCCCTCCTAAACCAGTGTGTCACTGCTTGTCGTGTTCTCATTATCAGCTCTGAATCAAACCACCTGATGCGTGTGTTCACACTAGAGCTTCTGGTGTCAGTCCAGTTTAGCTGGTGTAAAAGCTGTGTTCACACTAGAGCTTCTGGTGTCAGTCCAGTTTAGCTGGTGTAAAAGCTGTGTTCACACTAGAGCTTCTGGTGTCAGTCCAGTTTAGCTGGTGCAAAAGCTGTGTTCACACTAGAGCTTCTGGTGTCAGTCCAGTTTAGCTGGTGTAAAAGCTGTGTTCACACTAGAGCTTCTGGTGTCAATCCAGTTTAGCTGGTGTAAAAGCTGTGTTCACACTAGAGCTTCTGGTGTCAATCCAGTTTAGCTGGTGTAAAAGCTGTGTTCACACTAGAGCTTCTGGTGTCAGTCCAGTTTAGCTGGTGTAAAAGCTGTGTTCACACTAGAGCTTCTGGTGTCAATCCAGTTTAGCTGGTGTAAAAGCTGTGTTCACACTAGAGCTTCTGGTGTCAGTCCAGTTTAGCTGGTGTAAAAGCTGTGTTCACAGCAGTCGATGCTGGTCTGGATGTCGTTCATTTGTAGTTAGTATGAAAGAAATGTGGCTCAGTTTGTGGAAATGAACTGCCATTGATGATTAGTCTATTATAATACATTATACACACACACTAGCAGTCAAAAGTTTTGAACAGTAAGATGTTTTCTGTTTTTTAAAGAAGTCTCTTCTGCTCATCAAGCCTCATTTATTTCATCCAAAGTACAGCAAATGATGTAATATTGTGAAATATTTGTACTATTTAAAATAACTTTTCTACAGGAGCTTTATTCCATTACTCCAGTCATGATCCTTCAAAATCATTCTGATTTGATGTTTTAAAAAATATTGATTATTATTGTTGAAAACCGTAGATTTTTTTCAGTTTTTGATGAATAGAAAGTTCAGAACAGCATTTATCTGAAATAGAAATCTTTTGTGACATTATAAACGTCTTTATCATCACTTTTGATCAATTTAAAGCTTCCTTGCTAAATAAAAATATTAATTTCTATAACCCCCCCCCCCCCCCCAAAAAATGATACTGCCTCCAAGATTTTGAATGGTACAGTCTAAACAATTAAGACACTAAAATATGTTTATGTTATTTAATATAATAATTGATTGATAATAATTGTTTAAATTAATATAATAATTGATACTGTTGAGATGTTTTTTTAACTGTTTAAAGGCTGAAATGTGAAGTGCAGTTCTTAAAAATATATATTTGAAAAAGTTATATTATTTGGAATATATATATATATTGAATAAGCCGTTTTTAACTGTGCTCTCAGGTTGTTTTGAGAATGTTCTGCAGGCCACCAATAAAAAATAAAACCTCTTTTCTTTGTTTCTTGAGCAGCAAATCAGCATATTATTATGATTTCTGAAGATCATGTGACACTGAAGACTGGAGGAATGATGCTGAAAATACAGATTTGATCACAGAAATAAATTACAGTTTACAATATATTCAAATAGAAAGCAGTTATTTTAAAAACTAAAAATATTTCACAATATTACTGCTTTTGCTGTATTTTGGATCAAATAAATGCAGGCTTGGTGAGCAGAAGAGACTTCTTGAAAAGACATTTAAAATCTTACTGATCTATAACCTTTGACTGCTAGTGTAGATATAATAGAGTGAAACTGAAGTAGTTTTATCAAGTCTATTTGTATGAAACAGCATCAGAAGTTTAAGTTGCTCACAGACTCTCTCTCTCGGTCCTCTAGGAACTGTGGGAATGTTTTCTGCACCAGCTGCTGTGATCAGAAGGTGGCGGTGTCGAGTCAGCAGCTCCGTGAGTCCAGTCACGTGTGTCAGGCGTGTTACGGTCACCTGCGGCCCTCCGCCGTCCCTCCGGCGCTCCCTCCCGCTGACCTGGAGCTGGAGAAACCCATCACCGCCAGCTCCAACTGAATAACCATCCCTCACACAGAGCCGTAAGAGTGCCTGACTCAGTGTTACACTGAACACACTTCAGCATTTAATACAAACTCTTACGATATTCAGAAGTGCAGGTCCTGAACGATTCTCCAAAAACTGCTCAAATATGTTCTTAAAGCGACACACCGCAGGTGAAGAGGGTAAAAAATGATCTAATACTTATCACCTTACCCAGTTGATCGATTACATTGATAATTGCAAACATTTTTTATATTACAAGGTTTCTAAAATGTTAGGTTTAAATATGCAAATGAGGCATAATTTAATGAAATATGCGCTAATTTGCATACATTTCTAGTAAAAAAAAATCTGAAGTCAGTTTCACAATTCTTGTTTAATATTTTTGACATATGTGATCCTGGAGCACAAAAGCAGTCATAAGTAACACAGGTATATTTGTAGCAATAGCCAAAAATACACTGTATGAGTCAAAATTATACATTTTCCTTTTATGACAAAAATCATTAGGATATTAAGTAAAGATCATGTTCCATGAAGATATTTTGTAAATTTCCTACCGTAAATATATCAAAACTTAATTTTTGATTAGTAATATGCATTGCTAAGAACTTCATTTGAACAACTTTAAAGATGATTTTCTCAATATTTAGATTTTTTTGCTCCCTCAGATTCCAGATTTACAAATAGTTGTATCTCAGACTAATATTGTCCTATCATAACAAACCATACATCAATGGAAATATTATTTATTCAGCTTTCAGATGATGTATAAATCTCAATTTTTACGACTGGTTTTGTGCTCCAAGGTCACATATTAGAGTCAAAAGTTTTTACAGAAGGAAATTTGGGTCTCTCATTTTTGTCACTCCATAATTCAGAAAACACTTAGAACAGACAGAAAACACTATTTTCACAATTTTGGGGTGAATAAAATGTTGTATATAATCAAGCAAATTATATCTAAACAAATCCCTCAGTAAAAAGCTTCAGGATATAGATGAATAATGATGTAAAGTTTGGTGTGTAAGAGCTTCTGAAATATAGATTTATGGCTCGGTGCAGGAGAACAAACTCATTTTGAGAAAACAGCTTTTAAAAATATGTATTATAGTTGAAATCTATTGACACAAATAGATAAAGTGCTAGAAAAGAAACACTTAAGTGTCTTTAGGACGTTTTCTTCCACTAGTCTGAAAAAACACTTTATGAAAAACCAAAACCCCCAAAATCTCAAAATTGACGTGCATGAAAAACAAACAAACAGTGTATTGTTAAAAGCGCTGTATAAATAAAGATGCCCTTTAAGACATTTCCTAAGATCATATTTAAGTTTGTATGATTCACATAAATATTCTTAAGAAGTTAACACTTTCTTAAGATAAATTACAAGTCCATAAGATTCACGAACATCTTATGAAACTAAGGCACTTAAGATAAATGACAAGCTCTAATGATTCGTGGAAATATTCTTAAGAAAACATTTCTTAAAATAAATTCCAAAATTTGTATGATTCACAAAAATCTTCTGAACACATTTAAATTACAAGTTCATTTTTTTCCATGTAAATATTCTTAGAAAAGAAGACATTTCTTCAGATTTTTGTGAATTGTAAACTTTATGGAATTTAAGTCATTTGTTAAGATGACTTCCACGGCCATATGATACACACAAATCTTCTTAATTAATGTTATTTGTGTTCTTCAGAAGAACATGCCAGGTTTAATTAGGTGTTTATCAAGCCTCTAAGAATTACTCTCAATCATAGTTATCATCTCAGTCATAATTTAAGAGAAGTGTAGGACGAAATCTTAAGTGTCAGTCTTAGAGATGATTCACGACACTTTGCTGTACCACAAACAGGGTTTTAGATGACGACATACGCATGGACCAATCACTGAATAGATTTCCTTATTTAAGAATATTCTTATATAAATTCACAGTAAATGCTGGCTGTGGAGCTGTAACGCGCCGCAGACGTGTGCAGTGTAAATAAGAGATAGATCACATACTCGCGCTAGACTGAAGTCAGTTAGGATGTTCTTTGCTCGTTTTGAATAACTGTTATTCAAACGAACTGTTCGTCGTCAAACATTTCAAAGACATTCCTCTCCTGAAAGATTCACGCACGTCTCTGTCTCATCAGCGTCATCACAAGCCCCTGCTGGCAACTCCTAACCACTTGAGAGACCTCTCCAGCTGTCTTAAATAACTGGGAGAGTAAGAGTGATTCTTAGCTTTAACAAATTTGATAACATGCTTTTATACTTAAGTTTGGAAGTAGGAGTAAACTTCATGAATTCTCAGCACTTAACACTAAAATGGCACTTTGAGAAGCTTGATAAATACGGGCCCTGATTGCACCTCGATTCACAAAAATCTTCTTAAAGAAGTTGACATTTCTTAAGATAAATTCCAAGAAATCATAAGAATCTTAAATGAAATTCTTGAATAAATTCTAAATAAGTTTTTTTAAATCGTCTGTCATTTGCTGTTGGTCTTTGAGTGAACGCGTCCTGTATCTGTATCATATCTACTGAAAATGATCAAATCAAAACTTTATTAATTATATAAGGGTCCCTATTTGACCAGTTTTAGAGTTGATACTAAATTTCAATAAATTCATTAAACGACTTACCTTTGGGCATTTAAGACTAGTTTGAGGTTATTTTTTTTTAATTAAGGAAATATTTTATTTTTAAACTTTAAAAGTTATGATGATTTTAAGAATTTTTTTTCAGGAAGTCAGATTCTTCATAAGAAACAACATTCTGAAGAAATATTTTTAGGAATATAAAATATTCTTAAATTTACTCTTAGGTTTGAAACTATTAAGAATTTGATTCTTTGTGAATCTGGCCCCTGAGCTTCTCTTTTGATGTTTTTTATGGTCATGCTTCAAAAAGACTAAAACTAGTGCACAACATTAACAGTAATGCAAATAAGAGTTAAATTGTGCTGCTCAGATGTTCTTCAGACGTGTTGCACTGAAGAAAGACACTCTTACGGGTTTGAAGGATGACAGAACTTCATCTTTTAATGTGAACTTCCTGTAGGACACGACTCTTGTGATCACATTCTCCGGTCTGAGGAGTTCTGCACACTTGAATCCGTGTACATGTCATTTGTCTGTATGTCATGTGACGTGTACAGCTAATGAAAGCCTGATGGACTGAATGATGAACTCCAGCAATACTGCACAGGGTCTCAGAGCGTCACTGAATCTCATCCGGATGATCGAGAAGATCTGTGTCTGCTGCCGCTTCGCTGTCTGGAGTCGCCCTGATGAAATCTCCCACAATGCTGTCTTTCCTCTCTGTCAGACAGAGTTTGTATGAGCCGCCGCTGCTGCTGCTTATGGAGGAGTTTGTGTGAATGATATTAAAGCACAACACACTGCCAACCTGATCCACGTCTGTTTGATCGTCAGGCTTTTACAGCTCATATAGTCGGAGTAAAATTGAGCCTTTTTCCCCTCTATATTCTCTCTATCAGACTCAAACTGAGCAAAAATATGAATTTGCTGCAGATGCTGATCTTTATATGATGAAATTCTGATGCTTGTAATGTAAATCAATGAGGTTTATAATGCAATCCAGTGATGATTGTGAGATGAAGAAATAAATGTTAATCATTAAGAGCCTGATGGAAAAAAAGAAAAACTGCTTAATATGAAATACCTCATATGGCCTATGCAAACACACAATTATGTGACTTAACTGCAATGTTATCAATCAACTTTCCATGTGTGATGGCCACAAAAATATATTTTGTAAATAAATGAAGCATTTCCCAGACCCTGCTAAATTTACACTTCAATCTGTTGATGATTAAACCAAATCAGTTATTATCGTTAAACTAAAACGTTTAAAAATAGTTTTGGCAATTGGCTTGAAAAAATAAAATATATATATATTAGTTAACTAAATTAATAATAATTAAAAAAAATACAAAAACTAACTTAATTTAAAATAATAATGGAATATATAAAAATAAAAGTTAATACAAAATATTAGTAAAAACTATAATCATATGTTAATGATTCTAAAATAACACCGAACCCCCCCAAAAAAAGAAAAAAGGCAATTTTCATGAGATTCAGAGCCAAACTACAGGGGGTTAAAAATGACTTCTGAAAGATGGCAGCATCATTATATTAATTTTACACAGAGATTGGTATGTCTATTAGTAAAGTCTGTGGACTTCAGCAATCTTTATTACATTATACTCCAAAGGTGACCATTCAAAAATAGGAAAAAGTTTTTTCTTCTAAGTTTGCATGCCTGTAACTCAAGACGCATTAAAGATATCTTAATGCCCTTTTAGATATTGGATCTTAAAAATGAAGATGCCAAAAGGAAAGTTTTTTAAAGGCTTTATATGGTTTGGTTCCAGAAATATCTCAATATGGCTCCAGGAGTAAATTGTACACATTTTCAGTGGTCAAAAACCAAATGTGAGTCACTTTGCATAAATATAATTATTTTTTTAAAAAGAGGAACGTCTGAAGAACAAATAATGCTGAAACTAGAGATGCATCTCGTATCTTCTGTCTAAACAACTGCATTGAACACCTGTCTGAGTGCCATAAATACTCTTTTTCCAACGTTTGTGTCTGTAACTCAAGAACTATTAAAGATACCTGAATGTGATTTTAGATTCTAGTTCTTAAACTTTTTTTGAATGTTCATTTTGAAGCCTCCATCATGTGGTTCAGTCCCAGAGGTGTGAGGATCTCAATGCAGCTCCTATCATATTAGAAAAACTAGAGCAGCATCAGACTCCTATAAGAGCAACATGAAATCAAAACTGACTCTTTAGAAGCCAGTTTAGTGCATCTGGTGGGAGTCAAATGTGACCCTGCACCACAAAAGCAGTCTTAAGTCGCTGGGGTATATTTGTAGCAATAGCCAATCATACATTATATGGGTCAAAATTATCCATTTTTCTTTTATGACAAAAATCATTAGGATATTAAGTAAAGATACTTTGTAAATTTGCTACCGTAAATATATCAAAACTTAATTTTTGATTAGTAATATGCATTGCTAAGAACTTCATTTGAACAACTTTAAAGGTGATTTTCTCAATATTTAGATTTGTTTGCACCCTCAGATTCCAGATTTACAAATAGTTGTATCTCAGCCAAATATTGCCATATCATAACAAACCATACATCAATGGAAAGCTTATTTATCCAGCTTTCAGATGATGTATATACATCTCAATTTCACAAAATTGACCATTATGACTGGTTTTGTGGTCCAGGGTCACACATAAGAAAAAACATCTGCAATTCCATGGTTTAGCCCAAAGATTCCTATATAGCTCTATATAAAAGCCTATAAATTCTCTAATTGTTTTTAGACATAAATACTTATTTTTATTAAGTTATGGATTTAGATATATATTTAGACATTCTCAAAGACAACTTTTTGTAAAGGTTTAGATTTTTTTTGTTAGAAATGTTGATTTGAAGCGTCAGTTTTTTGTTGATTTCCCATTCATTTCCTATGGTCGGTCATTTTTGACCGAAGACCACAAGTGTGACTATTTTCTTTATGTTTTTACAACCACTTAGCCTGCTCGAATCATGCCCTCAATTTTTTTGTGTGTGTGTTCACATTCCAAATGCCATAAAAGTCACCAAGTTTCATACAATTCTGATGAAGCTGTGATTTAAAAAAATTCAAAACGGAAAATGTTTTGGTCAAAAGTGACCGAAGAGCACCAGAGGGTTAATAAACACCTTTGGTCTCATTATGAATGATTCAATCCATTTTAAAGTTCATCCTCATAATCTTTCATCAAAATGTAATAACTCGCTCCACTTCAGAAATGTATTCTCATTGAATATTCAGTTTCACCTGAAAGAATGGTTATGAAAGTACAGAAAAACTCAAAGACGCAGAGGCTCAGATAAAGATAAACTTTAGTTTATTAGTGGCTATAGATAATGCTATCAGACCATAATCATAAAAAATGAGAAAACAAGAAACGCTACATCTCTGGTTAAACATCAGCGTGGATCTGCGCAGAATGAAGAGCGTCAGGGTACAGGAACAGAAATGAGAAGCAGGAACAGAACAAACCCGTCACAGCGTCTCCATGCGGCAGAACGAGACGGACGAGGCGAAACGATCGCTGCGGCACACGGCACTTCAGTCGATTCCTTCAGTACTGGTACACTGGGATCCTGAGTTCATCGTTCAGAGAAGCGGACGATACTGCGGTAAAGCTCTGAAAGCGACACCGAACACGTCTAGCGCTGCCGGAGCTGGAGAGTGAGCGCCATCGAACACACGCCAGCTTGATTCAAGCAAAATGTGCCACTTTGAAGCAGTTTGGGACGATTTACACGAGTTTCTCGCATTAACAAAAATAGAGCCGCCTCGTTATTCGCTTCTTATAAAAAACATCATGTGGGCGTATTTACAAGGTTAACGTGACATTCTGGAGGTTTACAAAGATTCCCTTTCCGTCGAGACGGACGCTACGCTGTCGCCGGGGATTGTGGGAAAGGAGGAGGAAGAGGAGAAGAGAGAGGAAAGTACAAAGAGAAGGACAGGAAAATCCAGACAAACAACAGGCAGAACTGTGTGTGTTAGTGTGTGGTTTAGTAAACGCTGGCCGGATCCGTGTGTGATCGTCTGTGTTTGTAAGGCCTTGTGAGCGAGACGTTGTGCTGTGAGTTTCCTCATCCGGACGGGATCAGATGTTCTTCACTGATGACACTTACACCGACGACTGATCCCACACCTGCTGGACACACAAACACACACCATTAACACCAGCAAAACCATCACAATCTACTCCATGCCTTCTTTTGATCCAGTACACGCTCTTTCAGTGTAATTGTTCAGCTGCTGCTTCTCGTGTCAAATCTTGACTGATTTTGATCAAGTAAGCGTCAGAATAACTGCAGTCATATCTCCAGATGAACACTTACTGGACTGAAGCAGCTCAGCTTTACTTGATTCTCCATCAATCATCAATCAATGTCTCAAATCTGATCATCAGGATCTTTTGAGGAAGCTTTACTTTCACTGTTCCTCAGCGGAGGAATGATCTTCTGAGGAGCCTTTATTATTCATCTCTCAATCAGCATTGCATTATATGTTTGGATCATTTACATCTCCTCTTACTAAGACTTATTATTGGAGATATAGAGTGATGACTGATATTCAGATCATTTTATGTCAGTATCTGTATTTTGTATCTGCTGTACTGTTATAAAGAGCTCAATGATTTACATCACAAGCATCAGAATTTCATATATAAATATCAGCATCTGCAGCAAATTGCATGTTTTTGCTCAGTTCGAGTCTCTGAATAAAACTGAGCTGTTTGTTTTCTCCAAATACAATACAATATAACAATGTTCCACTGAAAGGAAAGTTCATGTTTATCAGGGTAACTGCAGGATTTTAATCAAATTTAAGATTTAAGACCTTTTTAAGAGATGCACAAACTAAATTAATATCATTCAGATACAGGTTTTCACAAAAACAAAGTTTTATAAAATGATAAACTTCACATTTCAGCCTTTCAATTTTTAAGAAAAGGGATGAGTGAAAAGCATCAGTTATTATAATAAATTATCAATCAGTTATATTAATTTAATAACAAATACATCTTAGTGTCTTAATTGTTTAGGTTTTTATAATGCATTATTATTAGGTTCTTGTTGATCCACCGATTCACTTTTACAGCTGTGTTTGCTGCGTAAAAATATGCATTGGTCTGAATAAAAATAGCAGACGGGCTGATTGAAAATACAGATTGATTCTCTGTCAGCAGGAACGGCAGAAATATAGCGGTCTGCCCGGTAACACCTGACTTTGAATGAATATGAGTGTTGCACGTTTCAATGAAATCAGATCTTTTTGAAGTTTAATAATGACATATCGCCATATGGCAATTGTTGTCTTTCCGTCCCCAAATGTAAGACCTTTTGAAATCATAAGACTTTCTTGTACCATTTAAGACTTTTTATGGCCTTACAACTAAGGCCACTAATTAACTAACACACTAACTAAACTAACAACTAACGTGATACAACTAAATGTAAGACTTTTTAAAAGCCTGGTATATACTGGTGTTTTTTAAAGGGGTTATATGATGTGATTTCAAGTGTTTCTTTCTCTCTGGAGTGTTACAAGCTGATTGTGCATAGATAAGATCCCTGAAGTTGCAAAGACTAAAGTCTCAAACCCAAAGAGATATTCTTTATCAAAGTTAAGACTCTGCCACGCCCCCCTGAAACGGCTCATTTAAACACGCCCCACATGTCTACGTCACTGTGTGGGGAGATTTGCAAAACACCGCCCAAACGTATTCGCAAAGAAAGGGGGCGTGATTATTATTCTGGCTGTAGTGTTGTTGCTGCCGCCGGCGCCATGTCCTGGAGACGCTGTGTTTCGTTGTGAAAGAGAAAGTACTTTGTTTGGGCTTCTAAAAGAGGACACAACTAGAAATCAGTGGTTAAGTTGTATTTACAACACTGTTCCAGAACAGTTCAACCCAAATATTCGAGTGTGTGCAGCGCATTTTACGGAGGATTATTTCCTGAACCTGGAAGAGTAGCCTACAATGTTGTCTGCACAAAGACTGTTTCTATAAAGTGGAGCAATTACAACTTTGCAAGAACGCGCTTCTGACTCACAGCCTGCAAGTATGTTTTTTTATTTAAAGAATTTGCCACTGACGATTCAAATGCGAGTTTTGAGCGGTGTAGAATAGTGCTTGTTGTTTGTCCGATCACAAATGCAGAGTAAAAAGATAGTATAAGTCATTATAATCAGTAATTATGTCCCCACTGGATGCAAGTGCCTCGTTTATAATGGGTTTTATTGTTTTTGTGTCGTCGAGCTGGGACACGGCATCACAATACGGTAAGGGGGCGTAACATTTCCGTCACATGCTTAAGGTATTCAGCCAATCACAATGCACTGGATAGCTGGCCAATCAGAGCACGCCTCGCTTCTCAGAACGATGAGCTTTGTAAAAATCAAAGCATTTCAGAAAGGCGGAGAATAGAGGAGCAACAATAATGTACACTATGTGGAAAATAATGTGTTTTTTGAACCTTAAACCGCATAAACTTTGCATTACATCAAATACAAAAAATAATGTTTTTTTTTAGCAACATCATATGACCCCTTTAACAATTGGAGTCACTGTGAATTTTGAACACTAGACTGGTGCTAAAGATCTCACTTGAGTGATGCATTGAGTGTGTGTGTGTTTGGTGTTCAGTCGTCCTGACCTTGTTAACAGTGTTGATGGGGGTTCGCGCTGATCCCGTGTGCAGTCTTTGGCGGGGCTCCTCAAACGCCCGGCCGGGCGAGCGCTCCCTGCGCAGGTCCATGACCCGTCCCGGCGAGCAGTCCAGCCGAGGGTCCATCATCCTGCCGGGTGATCGCTCCGGCCGGCCCGGGGACTTCTCTCTGTCCAGGGGCCGTGCTGGAGACTTGTCCCGCCTGAACTCGGTGCGAGCCTCGCGGAAGCGGTGGGGCGTCCCAGGCTGGTGGAGGCCCTCCTGTACAGCGGGCATAGCGGCCAGACGCTTCGTGATGTGCTCGTTATAGGTGGGAGGACCGCGCTTGTTTGGGCTGCGAGAAACCGGGAAGAAAGAGTCAAAGTCAGTCGCATTCATTTATAGTAGTCAGCATTTGAAGCCCATCAAAAAAAGTTTGAAAAGTCAAAAGACAAAAACGCTTTTAGGACAACATTGATGAAAGGTTTTGATCCACTTCAAATGCTGACTAGTGTGGTTCACAGAAATATACCAGTTTCCACCAAAACACCTTGAAGTTGTGTTCAGCTCGGTTTCAACAGTCAGTTTCTTTCATTTACACTTTATTTTCAAAGAAAATTCATTTGTAAAGATGATTTACAAATTTGTAAAGGTTATTTTACAAAAATGTACAATGTAAACAATGTTTACAGTTAACATCACAACTGTATATGTGTAGTTAGAAATGCAGTAATTTGAAATATGAATAAATCTCATGTAAATACAGTAGTTTTTTTTAAAGAAATTAATATTTTTATTCATCAAGGATGCATTAAATGGATCAAAAGTGACAGTAAAGACATTTATAATGTTGCAAAAGATTTCTATTTCAAGTAAATGCTGTTCTTCTGAACTTTCTGTTCATCTATGAATCCTGAAAAATAAAATGTATGACGGTTTCCACAAAAATATTGGGCAACACAACTGTTTTCAACATTGATAATAATCAGAAATGTTTCTTGAGCAGCAAATCAGCATATTATTATGATTTCTGAAGATCATGTGACACTGAAGACTGGAGTAATGATGCTGAAAATACAGCTTTGATCTTTGATATTTTAAGGCAAATATTTTAAATTGCAATAATATTTCACATTTTTTACTGTATTTTTGTTCAAATAAATGCAGCCTTGGTGAGCAGAAGAGACTTCTTTCAAAAACATAAAAAAACGGTAACACTTTACAATAAGGTTCATTAGTTAAACATTAGTTAATGTATTAACTAACATGAACTAACCATGAGCAATACATTTGTTACTGTATTTACTAATCTTCGCTAACGTTAGTTAATAAAAATACAGATGTTCATTGTTAGTTCACAGAGCATTAACTAATGTTAACAAGATTTTAATAATGTATTAGTAAATGTTGAAATTAACATTAACAAAGATTAATAAACGCTGCATAAGTGCAGTTCATTATTAATGTTAACTAATGTACCTTATTGTAAAGTGTTACCAAAAAATCTAACCAACCCCAAATTTTGAATGGTTTACACACGCAGAAGAGTGTTCACAATCACCTGACAGACGTTCACCAGTGAGAGGAGATTAAATATATCTGTACAGTTATGAATGTGACCCGTCCAGAGCTCATAATAAACCACACGCCCATCAGACCAGTGAAGATTCAGATTCATGCGTGCAACTGAACCGCTTAAATCACAAGACTACTTACCCTCTAACGGTGAGAAACACGTCTCCTCATCCGTCAGATCCATAACAACACACGTTCAACACATTTATGCTTTTGAATAACATTATAAAAGGAGATCAACAGTCAAATGATGAACAAGAGCTTCTGAAAACACCTAAATATAATGATATAGTGAGAGCTGAGGAAGAACGTGTCACATTAAATCTAGTCTCACACCGAGCGGTTCAGGATATTCTCCTTAAAAACACTTTATTCATCACTCAGTTCACAGGTTAAAACGTTCATGATCTGTCACTCCCTCGCACAAATAAAGAAAGCACTTTTCTTCCTGTAAAGAAGAGAAACACAGTCAGAAACTCTGGACCAATCACAGCCAGATTTCAGGTCACATGGGGTCGTGCACAGTCAGATTGAGCTGCATTTAAATCATTTTTCACAGAACATCTTTCTCTGATGAGATCCTCAAATCTCACTTTAATATTGCAGGTGCAGCAGGTATGATGCCAATGACTTTAAATGTTTCTCATGTCTTCTGACTGATCGTTATTAACGTCAAACCTGATTTGACATCGGCACAATTAATGAAATAAATATATGCGCTGTGTTTGCGAGTGAAGCAAAAATCAGCAAAACAGAAGCTCTAAGATCTCACTGCAGTTTTCTGCAAAAAAGCTTTATGGTTAAACATGTTAAAGCAAACAAATTAAGAAATAAATATTACTATTGTAATTTTACAGATTTTTACTATAAAATAAAATTGTTATTAAATAAAAAATTAAAAAAATATATTTTAATAGTTTATTTACAATAGTGTTATAATATAGTATTAAATAAATTACAATAGTAATATATTTCTTATTTTAATACTTTTTATTTAATTATAATAAAATAATTGATACTATTATTTTGATGATGATTATTATTGTCATATATTAAGAATATGGTCTCATTTGTTCATATATTTTAACAGCATTTTTTATAATTTTCATTAATAAATACAATTGTTCACTGTTTGTTCATGTTAGTTCGTAGTGCATTAACTATAATAAAAAAATACACATTTTGATATTAAAAATGTTTCAGTAAATGTTGAGATTAACATTAAGAATAATGAATGCTGTAGAAGTATTGTTGATTGTTAGCTCATGTTAACTAATGTAGTTAACTAAGGTTAACAATTGAAACCTTACCCGTTACCCATATAATATATAAATCACAAAATGATTTTTTTGGACAAATTGTGCAGCCCTACAAACAAGCACAGCAAACCCGGAGCTCTTTATATTTTTAAATTAAATCACAATCATTAGGGATGCACGATATTGGATTTTTGCCGATATCCGATATGCCGATATTTTTTCAACTCTTTTTAGCCGATAGCCGATGCCGATATATTTCTTATCTTATTTCTTTTTTGATATATTATATTTGTTTGGAAACAACACCAAGTCTCTCCTGTGTGGAAATTATAAGCAAAATATTTTTAATTTTGGTTAGTTTTTAACAAGAACTTATTTGTTAGAATTAAAAAAATAATAATTGGGAAAATCGGGAAAGCCGATTAGTCACCAGCAAAGAAGGACTGCAGCTCGCGTAAGTGTTGTAATACTTTTTCGCAGTTCTGTTGTTTAAATTATTTACTTGCTGCTAGGAAGGAATACTTTGTTTCCTACCTATTTCTATTGTGCATTTTTGTTGAGGTTTATATTTTTGATTGCACTTACTGGTAATTAGAATAATTTGCACCTCAGCTAAGAACGAGCCTGTGTGATTGTGCGAAGTGTTTAGTTTCGTATCCAGCAATTAGCAGTCCTTTAAGGTTATTGGCTGTGCTGAGCAGAAGCCGGCCTCAGCTGTTTTCACTCTATTCTCCTAGACCGTATTTATTTGATGTCAGAGCGCTGACGCGTAAGCGTTCAGCCATCGTGCTCAGCCTCCTCGTGTGAAGACCAACAAGTGTAAAGACGGACGACTTTTCCTGCGCGACTTCAACCGAGCAACGACACCGAGCACACACTTAAGTATCATTTCTATCTTCCCTCACACACTCTCCTTCCCTATCCTCTATCCCTCCACCTCTATCATGTGTTTCCAAACCATTCCGGTTCTCTCTCAACCACGCTCTAAAAACACACGCAGACGGCAACGTAATTCTGCTAACCTGCGCCCGATCGCTACATCTTCTACTACACCTCTTTCTTTCTCTGTGGGTCTTTGGAATTGCCAGTCAGCGGTCAACAAAGCTGACTTCATTTCTGCTTTTTCCTTACAATCCACACTCAGCATCTTGGGCTTGACTGAGACCTGGATTCGTCCAGAAGACTCCGCAACCCCGGCTGCTCTCGCTCACAATTTCTCTTTCTCTCACACCCCAAGGCAAGTTGGCCGGGGTGGGGGCACTGGTCTGCTCATTTCAAACAATTGGAAATACTCAACTCACTCTCCCCTAGCCAATCACAACTCATTTGAATCTCATGCGATTACTGTAATGGCTCCTATAAAACTCCAGATAGTAGTAATCTACCGTCCCCCTGGCCAAATTCTATCCACCTTCCTAGAGGAGCTGGACGGCCTGCTGTCCTCTTTCATGGAGGATGGCACTCCACTCTTAGTCTTTGGCGATTTCAACATTCACCTAGACAGGCCTTATGCTACAGACTTCCATTCACTCCTAGCTTCATTTGATCTCAAACGCCTTACCACTACTAGCACGCACAAATCAGGCAACCAACTTGATTTAATTTACACACGCAACTGTACTAAAGATAACATTCTGGTACAACCACTACATATCTCTGACCATTTCTTCATTACATTTACCTTACATTTTGCTACCCGGGTGCCAACATCTCCCTTACCGGTTACTTTCAGACGTAACCTATGCTCCCTTTCCCCCACCCTTCTTTCCTCTGTAGTATCCTCCTCTCTTCCCTCACCTACCCATTTCACATCTCTGGATGTGAATGCAGCTACTGACACTTTATGCTCTACCTTAACCTCTTGTCTAGATGACATTTGTCCTCTCTCCTCCAGCCCAGCACGGGCTGCCCCTTCTAACCCCTGGTTATCCGATGTTCTTCGTGAGCATCGGACCAAACTCAGAGCGGCAGAGAGAAAATGGCGCAAAATCAAACGATCCGTCGGACCTGACTAGGTATCAGTCTTTGCTTTCATCTTTCTCTACTGAAGTCCACACTGCCAAATCCTCACATTTCCACAACAAGATCAACAGCGCTCCAGACATGCGTAATCTCTTCAGAACATTTAATTCTCTCCTCTGTCCCCCTCCACCACCGCCCACCACTTCTATAACTGCTGACGACTTTTTTCACAGACAAAACTAGAACAATCGGTAACCAGTTCTCACCTCCACACACACAGGACCTCCAACCAACCACATCCACTGCTCAAACTCCCATCTTCTCCTTCTGTCCCCTCACCGAGGCGGAAGTATCCAAACTTCTCCTCTCCAGCCATCCTACAACATGTCCTCTTGACCCAATCCCCTCTCACCTTCTCCAAGCAATCTCTCCCACACTCTTACCGGCACTCACACACATTATCAACACATCTCTCCGCACTGGCATCTTCCCCACAGCGTTCAAGCAGGCCCGGGTAACCCCACTGCTCAAAAAACCTACATTAAACACTTCTCTTTTAGAAAACTACAGACCTGTCTCTCTCCTTCCATTCGTAGCGAAAACACTCGAACGAGTTGTCTTCAGAATCAGAATCAGAATCAGAATGAGCTTTATTGGCCAGGTATGTTTACACATACGAGGAATTTGTTATAGTGACAAAGCTCCACAGTGCAACAGAATGACAGCAACGGGACAGGACACAGACAACAAAAGAACACTATACAAATATACAAATAGGCAATGTAAAAAAAAAAAAAAAAAAAAAGGCAAAAACACTATGCAATACAGACAATCATGTGTGTACAGGTCTGACGTGCAAATTTGAAATGGAAAAGATTTAAATAAAAAATATTATATATGTATGTGCGGTGAATAAATAGTTGTAAAATAGTGTTGTGTGTTCCACGTTAATGTCAGGTGTTCATGAGATGGATTGCTTGGGGGAAGAAACTGTTCCTGTGTCTGGTCGTTCTGGTGCTCAGAGCTCTGTAGCGTCGACCAGACGGCAGCAGTTCAAAGAGGGAGTGTGCTGGGTGTGAGGGGTCCAGAGTGATTTTGCCAGCCCTTTTGCTCACTCTGGATAAGTACAGTTCTTGGAGAGTAGGGAGGGTTGTACCAACGATTCGCTCAGCAGTCCGGACTACCCTCCATAGTCTTCTGAGGTCAGATTGGGTAGCTGAGCTGAACCAGACAGTTATTGATGTGCAGAGGACGGATTCAATGATGGCAGAGTAGAACTGTTTCAGCAGCTCCTGTGGTAGGTTGAACTTCCTCAGCTGGCGAAGGAAGTACAACCTCTGCTGGGCCTTTTTCACAATGGAGTCTATGTGAATGACCCACTTCAGGTCCTGGGAGATGGTGGTGCCCAGGAACCTGAATGACTCCACTGCAGTCACCGTGCTGTTCATGATGGTGAGTGGGGGGAGAGCAGGGGGGTTTCTCCTGAAGTCCACAATCATCTCCACTGTTTTGAGCGTGTTAAGCTCCAGGTTGTTAAGACTGCACCAGACAGCCAGCTCCTTAACCTCCTGTCTGTAGGCAGACTCGTCACCGTCCTGAATGAGGCCGATCAGTGTGGTGTCATCTGCAAACTTCAGGAGCTTGACAGAGGGGTCTTTAGAGGTGCAGTCGTTGGTGTAGAGGGAGAAGAGCAGTGGGGAGAGAACGCAGCCCTGAGGGGCTCCAGTGCTGGTGGTGCGGGTGCTGGATGTGTATTTTCCCAGCCTCACAAGCTGCTGCCTGTCTGTCAGGAAGCTGTTGATCCACTGACAGACGGAGGTAGGGACGGAGAGCTGTGTCAGTTTATTCTGAAGGGTGTCCGGGATGATGGTGTTAAAAGCAGAGCTGAAGTCTACAAACAGGATCCTCACATAAGTCCCTGGTCTGTCCAGATGCTGCAGGGTGAAGTGCAATCCCATGTTGACTGCATCATCCACAGACCTGTTTGCTCTGTAGGCAAACTGCAGGGGGTCCAGTAAGGGTCCAGTGGAGGCCTTCAGATAAGCCAAAACCAGTCTTTCAAATGATTTCATGACCACAGACGTTAGAGCCACAGGTCTGTAGTCATTAAGTCCAGTAATTTTGGGTTTCTTTGGGACAGGGATGATGGTGGAGCGTTTGAAGCATGAGGGGACTTCGCACAGCTCCAGTGATCTGTTGAAGATCTGTGTGAAAATGGGGGCTAGCTGGTCAGCACAGGATTTAAGGCAGGCTGGTGACACACCGTCTGGGCCTGGTGCTTTCCTTCTTTTGTTCTTTATGAAGACCTGCCGCACGTCATCTTCACTTATTTTCAGTGCAGGTGTGGGGGAGAGGGGGGTTGCTGGAGGTGTTAATGGTTGTGTGGAGAGGTGTTCAGGGCGGGTGTGGGGTGTTTTTTCAAACCTGCAGCAAAAGACATTCAAATCGTCTGCTAATTGTTGATTCTCCACAGTACTGGGGGATGGTGTCTTGTAATTTGTAAGGTCTTTCATACCTTTCCACACTGAAGCAGAATCACTGGAAGAGAACTGAATCCTTAGCTTGTCAGAATAATTCCTCTTAGCCACCCTGATCTCCTTTTCCAGTGTGTATTTGGCCTGTTTATACAAGACTTTATCCCCCATTCTGTAAGCATCTTCTTTGGCCTGACGGAGCTGTCTGAGTTTTGCTGTGAACCATGGTTTGTCGTTGTTGTAGGTTAAACGAGTCCTGGTAGGAATACACATATCTTCACAGAAACTGATATATGATGTTACAGTCTCTGTGAGTTCGTCCAAATCGGTGGCAGCAGCTTCAAAAACAGTCCAATCAGTGAGGTCAAAACAAGCTTTTAAATCTTGCTCCGCTTCAGCAGTCCATCTTTTAACAGTTTTTAATACAGGTTTTTCAGATTTGAGTTTCTGCCTGTAGGTTGGTATAAGATGAACTAAACAATGATCAGAGAGTCCTAAAGCTGCTCGTGGGACAGAGTGATATGCATCCTTTATCGCTGTGTAACAGTGGTCCAATATATTACTGTCTCTGGTGGGACATGTGATGTGCTGTCTGTATTTTGGCAGTTCGCGTGAGAGATTTGCTTTATTAAAGTCACCGAGAATGATTAAAACAGAATCCGGGTGTTGTTGCTCAGTCTCTGTGATCTGATCAGCAAGTTTCTGTAAAGCTGATCTGGCGTTCGCGTGCGGTGGAATGTAAACACTCACGAGAATAAACGAACAGAACTCCCGCGGCGAATAGAACGGCTTGCAGTTAATGAAGAGCGTTTCTAGATCATAACAGCACATCTTCTTTAACACAGTTACATATGTACACCACCTCTCATTGATGTAGAAGCACGTCCCGCCGCCGCGCGATTTCCCCGTTGATTCTGCCTCGCGATCTGCTCTGATCAGCTGGAAGTTGGGAAGATGTAACGCGCTGTCCGGTATGGTATCCTTCAGCCAGGTTTCCGTAAAACACAGAGCAGCAGAGTTTGAGAAATCCTTATTTATCCGGGAGAGCAGGAGAAGTTCGTTCGTTTTTGGGTAGAGAGCGGAGATTCGCGAGATGGATGCTAGGCAACGGCATTCTTAATCCGCGCTCACGAAGTTTCACAAGCGCGCCGGCTCGCTTCCCGCGTCTGCGCGACCTGTAGCGTCTAAACAACACCGCAGCTCCGCCAACTATAATGTCCAGCAAAGCGTCCGAGTAATCAAAATCCGGTAAAAGATTTTGTGGTGTGTTCTGCCGAATGTTCAGCAGTTCATCCCTGGTAAAGCTGATCGTGCTTGAGAAACAAAAAACAGGAAAAACAAACAAAAACAGTACAAACACTGGAGAGCAAAGCACAGTAGCTGCCATCTGCGGCGCCATCACGAGCTATAATCTTCAACCAGCTCTCACTGTTTCTTTCACAGTACAACAAACTGGATGCTAAACAGTCAGGTTTCAGGAGTGGCCATTCAACAGAGACTGCGCTACTCTCAGTCACTGAAGCCCTGCGAGTCGCAAAGGCCGATTCCAAATCATCAGTCCTCATTCTGCTCGATCTTTCTGCTGCTTTTGACACTGTCAATCATCAGATCCTCCTGTCCACCCTCTCATCGCTGGGCATCACTGGGATTCCACTTCGCTGGTTTGAATCCTATCTCACCGGTAGGTCCTTCAGGGTGGCCTGGGGTGGGGAGGTATCCAAAGCACATCAACTGGTCACTGGGGTTCCTCAGGGATCGGTTCTTGGACCCCTCCTCTTCTCCACATACACTACATCACTGGGACCCATCATACAGGCACATGGCTTCTCCTACCATTGCTACGCCGATGACACACAGCTCTATCTCTCTTTTCAACCAGATGATCCAACGGTAGCTGCACGGATCTCAGGCTGCCTGG
Source organism: Aspiorhynchus laticeps (assembly GCA_023376895.1). Taxonomy (NCBI): domain Eukaryota; kingdom Metazoa; phylum Chordata; class Actinopteri; order Cypriniformes; family Cyprinidae; genus Aspiorhynchus; species Aspiorhynchus laticeps. The sequence continues at coordinate 61,724,826 of CM041796.1, read as the reverse complement.
CGGACACCTCGGCATGGATGAAAGAACATCACCTACAGCTCAACCTGGCAAAGACTGAGCTTCTTGTCGTCCCTGCCACTCCGACTCTACAGCATGACTTCTCGATTCAGTTAGGCACATCAATAATTACCCCATCAACTTCGGTCAGAAATCTTGGTGTAATCTTTGATGACCAGCTGACCTTCAAAGAGCACATTGCAAAGACTGCTCGATCTTGCAGGTTTGCGCTACACAACATCAGAAAAATCAGGCCCTTCCTGACAGAGCATGCTGCGCAACTTCTTGTCCAGGCCCTTGTCGTTTCTAGGCTGGACTACTGCAATGCTCTTCTGGCTGGTCTTCCATCAAACACAATCAAACCTCTGCAAATGATTCAGAATGCAGCGGCACGACTGGTCTTCAATGAGCCCAAAAGAACCCATATTACACCTCTCTTCATCTCACTGCACTGGCTACCAGTGGCAGCTCGCATCAAGTTCAAGACACTGATGCTTGCATACAGAACATCATAACTCCGTCTTTTAGGCAAGCACATATGGTACCCACTGAATAAAAATAAAACAAGGTAATTGCATCTTAATTTATCTCACAATATTTAATCTCTCTCGCAATTGCGAGTTTATATCTCGTAGCTAATTCTGTCCAATTACCTTTTTTTTATTCAAATGGCGGAAAAAGGCTTTCCATAAATACCAGATATGGGTGTCATATTAAAAATATTTTGTGACATGACTGAATTTGTATATAACGTGATCATCATTTAATAAAAACATTGTAAGTTACTAATTATAACGCTTTCATTTCCACGGTTATTCAAACAGCACATACATTATATACAAAAAGCAAGCAAACAATACATTATCAAAGAACATGACTGACTTCAGTCTAGTGTGAGTTTAAGCATGCTCAAAAAACTCCCCCGTTATAATCAATAAAGCTGCCTACAATGTCAAATGAAATTCTTACATCGTACGAACATTTCCACTTTGTTGTTTATGAGAGAATTCACGAGAGTTTAGAATTCAGTCAGTGTGAGCGCGCTCAACACAATCCGGCGTTTCAGTGATGACTCATCTGAACGCCTCTGATTGGCCATCGCATTCATAAGCTCAACAGAATCGTGTGTGATTGGATATAATGCGGAACGCTGTAAAAACGCATAATTTGATGCATCATTAGCCGATATAAATTTAATGCCGCAATAGACACTTTTCATTTCATTGTCAATTTATTTGTGACATCCTTAATAGATTTAGTTTAATTGTACAGGGGTATTATTTGTCCAATTTGGTGGCATTTTTGCCCCAAGCCCCCGTTTATTTCAGACCCGTGGCCAGGGGAAGGCTAAAGGTCATTGCACACTAAATCCGAAATTTTCGCACGTTGAAAAAAATAAACTGCCTCCGAAACTTTCGTCCGTCATAAAAAAATTCAGATCGGGTTAGATTTTCTGTGTTTTTCGCATCCGTAGCAAGCATTTTGAGAGGTGTTTTGACAATTCAGGGCCACCGTACAAGCGAACGCCAAAATTATGATTGTCAAGTTCATCCACTTCGTCCAAGATCCTTGCACACTGAGTTCACAGAAATTGGTGGTCTTCTTTTTAATATGTGGCTCTAGTATCGCTAGCAAAGCATCAAACTGAGCCACTGAGCCAATTTTTTTGCAACGGATTAATTAATACGCATCGGACTCGGTGTGCAAGGTTTCTCTGCTTGACGAATTTTTAGGATAACGAATACGAAAAAACGCATATGAAAATTTGGGACTCAGTGTGCAATGACCTTAACACACCTATTGAAAAAAAAAATCACCCCACCCCACAAGAAATGTTCTGCCCTAGAAAAGATGAATCAGCCCCTAATGAAGCTTCTTCCAGAGAAACGTGATGCGTGAGTGACGGGAAGCTCACACTGACCTGCGCGTGGAGCCGTTTCTCTGCAGATCTGCGGTCGATCCCTCCTGAATCAGATTTCCTTTGCAGCAGATCACACGCAGCTTGTTCTGGTAGGACGAGGCTAGATACACGGCGCCGGACGAGATGGCCGGACCCAGGTAACGCGGGTTAGGAATGTCCAGGTGAGCGTAAGAGTGAGGCCTGAACACACACACACACAGCACTCAGTGCGTCTCTAACAAACATCAGGAACAAAACCACACAATACAGGGGGCAGCGGTTTTACCCGAGCGCAGAGTGACTCTGAACCTCGATGACGTCCAGAGAGTTGAAGTAGGTCACAAACAGGTACGGCTCTCGGTACGCTGTGGAGAGAACAGACAGGACATGAGTTTATTGATCAGGAACTGATGTGACCGTGTATCAGAATAGAGTCAGAGCTGAGTGTGAGATTGCTGAAATGATGCCTAAATAGATATTTAACTCTTGCTTCACATTAACATTATGCTTCCATCTTAGATTACAACATTTTTATTTCTTTAGCATAATATGCACTGATGAGTCATTCACAATAAGACCAGAAACATGAATTAATACAGTAAAATTTATAATACATTAAAAAACATGAAAATCTTGACATCAAATTTGTTTTGTTTTTTCTTTTTGAGATTATGCTCATGGTATTTGTCAGATTTTTGCCCCTAAATAGGTAAATATGTATTACGGCTTGGCGATTTAATTTTATTTTCAATTATCTTGCTCCCAACAATTATGAAAATGAGATAATCAAGACAAATGATAAACTATAATTTACATATTACATAAATATTTTAATATTTAAAATATTATAAATAATTTAAATGTAAAAAAATAAATAAATACAAATTACAATAATATATATTTAATAAATAGTAGTTATAATAATAAAACATTATATATAATATATTACATAATAAATACATTTATTAATTTCCTTTTATTTTTCAGTCGAATTATTATAAATTTATATATATATATATATATATATATATATATATATATATATATATACACACACACACACACACACACACTATAATATATAAATATTTTGTTATATAATACATAATTTATACACTACTGACACTTAAATAATAAACGATTATATATAATAATCATGTATTATTTAATTATTTAAAATATATATTACAAAAACATTAATACATTTATATTTGTTAATGTATTGTTGTTTTTCAGTGGAATTACATTTATAGTTCTAGGAAATCCACTGATAAAGAGACAATAATTTTTTCTGAAGTTAAATAAATGGATGAGTAATTATTGTGATTAAAAATAATGATTTTGATTTTTGCCATAATCGAGCAGCCATAACATGCATCACGATAAGGATGGTTGTTTGCGTTAAATCGTGTGAATGACTGGAGTGTGTTTTGTGTTTTTCCTGTGTGATTTGCTTTTCCGTGTCACTCTTGAAGTATCTAATCACATGAAACCATCGTCAGCTCTCTAGACTTTACACTGATGAACAAAACTAGGTTTTACCAAAGGACAGAGGCAGGCGGCTCCATTTGATGTCATCGCTGCGGCTCCTGCGGCCGTACGCGTCCACAAACACACCGAACTCTGCAAACAACGACACACACACCAGTGAAACACGGATTCACACACACACACACACACACACCAGTGAAACACGGATTCTCACACACACACACACACACACACACACACCAGTGAAACACGGATTCACACACACACACACACACACACACACACCAGTGAAACACGGATTCACACACACACACCAGTGAAACACGGATTCACACACACACCAGTGAAACACAGATTCACACACACACCAGTGAAACACGGATTCACACACACACACACACACACACACACCAGTGAAACACAGATTCACACACACACCAGTGAAACACGGATTCACACACACACACCAGTGAAACACGGATTCACACACACACACACACCACTGAAACACGGATTCACACACACACACACACCAGTGAAACAGATTCACACACACACCAGTGAAACACGGATTCACACACACACACACACACACACACACACACCAGTGAAACACGGATTCACACACACACACCAGTGAAACACGGATTCACACACACACACACACACACACCAGTGAAACACGGATTCACACACACACACCAGTGAAACACGGATTCACACACACACACACACACACACACACACACACACACACCAGTGAAACTCGGATTCACACACACACACACCAGTGAAACACGGATTCACACACACACACGCTCAGCGTCTCGTACAGTTCACACACGCACCGTGGAAGCAGAGCAGGTACTCCACTTTCTGCGGCGCGCTGGACACCTGGATGATGGAGATGGGGAAGCTGTGGGACGAGGCGGCGAACACGGCCGAGGCCAGAGTCACGTCGTTCTTATCCAGGAACTCTGAACAAACACACACACGAGTTCAGTTCATCAGCAGCGGTGAGATGAAACAGACCCTTGCAGTGTGTGTGGATCATCTCACCTTCCAGCACGTACTGCTTCATCTCCATCTCGTAGAACTTGTTGGTGCCGATGATGATGCTGTATCCGGTGAAGTGGATGCAGCTGCAGGGTTCAGACGTCTCGATCTCCTGCGGAAGAGCAGCAGACACACATGTGTGAAGGGAGGAATGAACACACGTGTGTGTGATGCACATGAGGAGGCTCTTATACGTCACCTTTCTGATGCAGAACTTGTTGAGCGTGTCGTTGAAGCGCAGGATGGTGATTTTATTGGGCATCGCAGCACAGATACACATGCACGTGTCGATCTGAAACACACACACACACACTTCAGTAAAGTCTTCAGTAAACTCTGAGAAACAGACATACGTGATCTCGTCATTAACAACTAAAACTATTAAAACATATTTGTTCATTATAATAAGGCTGAAATAAAATAAAATATAAATATTAGATGAAAAACAAACAAAAATGAGAAATGTTACCTTGCTTACTGAAGTAAGTTTAAATTAAACAAACTGAAATAAAATGAAACCTAAATAGTAAAAAAAGACAAAAACACAAAATTCAAACTAAAATGTTTGAAAACTTAAGTACTAAAATTACTAATGTTAAATTGTTCTAAAATTTTTACAAAATTTTATTAAAAATACAGACATTAGATGAACAACTTGCACTTACAAACTTAAATGAAAATAGAAATGTTGCCTTGGTAACTAAATGAAATAAAATAGGTAGATTCAATTGTACTAAAATGTTACAAAATAAAAGACTTCAACTAAATAAAAATTAGAAATGTTGCCTTGGCAGCTGAGAAAAAAAAAAAAAAAAGTTTAAGCTGAACTAAAACTAAAATAAAAATAAATTAAACCTTTAAATTAAAAGTTAAATTTAAAGAATAAAAGCCAATTCAAAATATTAATAAACTAGTATAGAAATAATACTAATATAACGCTGTTAACAACATTCTGTTAATGGGGTGTTTTTGTCAAATGAACTAAAACTGAAATATAATAAAATATAGATATTTGATGAAAAACTTACAACACTTAAAACCTAACGAAAATAGAAATGTTGCCATGGCAACTAAATGAAATAAAATAAGTTACTACTAAATTACTAAATAAAATAAGTACTAAAGTAATTATATTGTACTAAAATTTAAATTTAAAAATGAAAACAAAAGCTAATTCAAAATATTATAAAAACAGTAATAGTATGTATAAATAATACAAAAATAACACTGGTCCTAACCAGCAGTTAGTCTCCAACAAGCTTTTTTCATCAGCCACGACCGTGACAAGCAACAGGACTTGTAATCAATCAATGGGTTTCTATGTCAAACACTGAGCTGGTACAGTAGCTCCGCCCAGTCAAATCTCATTGGTCCAAAATCATACATACTGTCTCTCCCCTACATCCACAGATCCTACAAAGGGAACTTCCGGGTTCAATACCAGTCAATGTGAAACACTGCTCAAAACCAATTTTACTTCAATAATGAGATGCATTTCTGAGTAAATCAGATTCTGGAGGGCCGGAGCCCTGCAGAGTTTAGATGCAACCCTAATTAAACACACCTGATCCAGCTAATCAAGTCCTTCAGGCTTATTTGAAAACTACATGGTATGTGTGTTGGAGCAGGGTTGGAACTAAACTCTGCAAGGCTGCGGTTCCCTCCAGAAACTGAGTTTGACACCCCTGAACTAGAGATCAAACACAGGAGCTCTCTAACACCCAGTGACAGGAAGAGCATCATGTATTGTGTGCACATGGGTCACTTTACCTTTCCAGAAGCGAAGAGATGGCAGCCCTTCACCGCCTCGAAGATGTAGGGACTGAGATCAGGCTGCGCCGGCAGATGAGACTGAGCCAGAGACTGTTTGACCCGCTTGATGTCCACCAGACACAGAGCGCGCTCCTCACCTGTTACACACACACACACAGTCAGCTAACCACACTCAAACCATCTAAACCGGACGAGCTGCTCTGATGCCACAATAAATCCATGCATCACAAATCGAGAAATGATTCTGCATCGGTTCTGAGATTTTCCAAATGCATCGCGATTCTCTCTCGAATCGATTCTGAGCTTAGTTTTTAACAGCAGATGGCACTGTGTGCTTTAGAAACAGCCATGAACCTAAAATTATCATTCATAAAGTTTGAAGCGAATAACAAGGGTGTTCACAGTGAGCTGTGTTTACAATAATCTTGTGTCATAAAAGTAGAATTGAGCTGAATATAAGACGATGTTTTTTTTTTCTTTATTCGGGACATCTGAAAAAACACGGTTGTCTTATATTCAGGGTCTAGACTTTGACATGTCAATAATACACCCACAACAATAGGTGGCGCCAAATACACATCAAACGAGTGTGCCATGTAACACGTGTTGTAATAATGTTAGTATAATGTGGCATGAGTCGTGACTGTCATGTTAGCCTGATGGGAACAAACTTCCTCTGTAAGTGATTTTAAAACATAAGACAGTAGCCAGATTTGAAGACTACAGTAAGATTTCACTTCTACTGATAATAAAATTTTGATAGGCTACTATGAGATGGATAGACTAAATCATGTTATGTAATTAAGATGGGCTACCGGTTATTTTTATGGTATATCAAAAAGTGTATATTTATAAATGTGATTGTTGGTACATTTTACCAGTATTTACCATACATTCAAAACTAAAATAGTCAAAAAATATGCAATATGAAAATAATTTAAGAAAAAATATTTTTCTTAAAACAAGATTTGGTTTTCAAAAAGTCTTTTCCAAAAGGTACATCTTGAAAAAGGGGGGGTCGTCTTATATTCGGGTCAATATGGTGTAATATTGATGACTCGAGGTGTAATTGCATGACTCAGCCGAACGCACAAGCGCTCTTAATCGTGAGTATTTGAGTGTGCGGTTAAAAACTAGATTAGGGTGCCATCTGCTGTAAAAACTAATCTCAGAATCAATTCCTGAGAGAATCGTGATGCATTCAGAATCGATCCACGAATCACGATGCATCGATGTACTGTGACAGCCCTAGTATTCTGCTAGTAAACCACTGTCTGTGATTATTTTTCACCTTTAACGTCTCATTATTCTGTCAGTAAGAGCACACACACGTGAATCAGAGAGACGGACACTGACCGGTGATCATGAGCAGCTTGTCGAGCTCCTTCAGGATCTGGATCTGGAACACAGAGTCCAGTCCCGGGATGTGTGTGAGAGAGTTCTTGATGACGTTCAGAGCGTACAGACCCTCCTCTGAGCCCACCAGCACGATCTGAAACACACACACACACGATCACTGGAGCAGATGAGAACACAAACCTGACCTGACCTGAATAATCACACCACTGTCTTCTGTAGAGCTGCTTTACAACTGAAATTTAATTTGTTTCATCACTGATAAACTTTGGTAAGTTTGTTGATTCTAGGAGAGGGAATGACGTTTGTGTTCAGATGCAGCGCTCATGTAAAATGCAGTAGACAGTCATCTGTCTGAAGCGTGTACACAGACCAGAAAAAAAAAATATTGTAAAATATTATTACAATTTAGAATAACGTTTTTCTATTTCAAATAGAAATTTTTCTATTTCTATTTCAAATGATCACTTTTGATAGTGATCAAAGCTGTATTTTCAGCATCATTACTCCAGTCTTCAGTGTCACATGATCTTCAGAAATCATTCTAATATACTGATTTATCATCTATACTGGAAACAGTTTTTGCTGCTTAATAATTTTTTGGAAAGTGTGACACTATTTTCAGGATTCTTTGATAAAAAAAAAAAAAAGTCAGCATTTATTTAAAATAGAAATCTTTTCTAACAATGTAAGTCTTCTTTACTGTCACATTTTAGCAATTTAACATCCTTGCTGAATAAAAATATTAATTTCTTTAAAAAAAAAAAATTGAACGGTAGTATACATATTGATACACAAGATTTTTATTTTGAATAAACGCTGTATAGGTGGTGTGTGTTTTTTATGATTTATTTTTATAATTTTTTCAACCATGCTGAATAATGTGTAGATGGTGGATTTATTTTTGTTATTATTATTATTTTTTTTACAATTTTGAATAACGTATAAGCTGTGGGTTTATTATTATTATTGATTTTAATTTGTTTGTGTTACTAATAACCTTGCGTTACTTTATTTTTATAGTGTTACTGCGCTGTACCTGGTCGGTCAGAGGTAAAGTACAGTTTATATCCAGCCGATCGTCTCCCTCCAGCTTCAGCAAAGAGTTTCCCAGCAGTTTCTGTTCAGACAATAAAAGAGAGACAGAGATGAAAGATTAAAACACAACAATCACACAGTTCACCGGGAACAGGAGCTGAAGCCAAGCGCATGTGTTCAACACAGATGTAGCCGCTCGCGATCAGGATCTGCCAGTGTTTCCTACAGTTTGAGTCAAACATGAACACCAACGTACAGAAATTCTGAATTTATGTCATACGTTTTGATGTATATCATGTCTCAAATTAACAAAACAAAACAAAACAAAGGAGGAGCACTTCAGCTTGCTTGAGTGATTCTTTTCAAATGAACTGATTCATAAGAGTCATTTGTTTGTGAATCAGACTACACTGGTCCTGCTGCATGTGAGAATGTCCCAATATAAAGACGTCTTAATTGTCTATTCAATGTTTCTGTATTATTTTCAAGAATTTCTGCTTTCCTAGACTGAGCTGCAGGAAACACTGGAGTCTGCGGATGACGTACAGTAATGTTCATTCAGAGGAACGGTCTGATGATGCAAGCGACACAGGCACCAGACAGAGGAGCATGCTGGGTAACACACACACATGAGAGCGAGTGTGTGTGATGAGCTTCCCTCAATCATCTGATTACCTGAACCAGCGGCGAGAGAGTCTTCTGACGTTTAACACCAGCCTACAGCGTTCAGAACACAATCACACTCACAGCGTTAGACAATCATCACACAATCACACACACCGAGTCTCTGCAGCTTCAGATCTGTACTAATGTCTTCTGAGACCTGATCTGATCGTATTATCTCTGTTCATCTGTTTCGTATTCACCACCATTAATCTGCCCCGCTGAAGCTTAGAAATATTACAGATGAGCAAAAAACGGGAATGTGCTAGTGAACTCTTAAAAGTTGACAAAATAATCTTTAAGACGACAGATAATAAAAACATTCAGGAAGACAGAGTCCAGTGTGGTTCTTGTTAATTAAAACTATTAAAAATCATTTTTGTTAACCAAAATAAAGATGAAATCAAATATTAGAATTAGATTAAAAACTTGCCAACTAATTGAAATAAAATAAGTTGAAGTTGAAGTACTAATATTACTAAAACAAAAATTAATTAAAATAAAATTATGATAAAAACAATAAAATAAAAATTTAAAAAAAATTACTAAAAATGACAAAAGCACAAAACAACTTTAAAATGAAAACTAAAAAAAAACAACATTTAAAAGCTAATTTAAAATATTAATAAATACTAGAATAGTATATAAATACTATAGTAAAATAATACTGCTAACATCCTTTTCTTCACAGGGGCATTTTTGTTAATTAAAATAAAGCTGAAATAAAATAAAATAAAATATAAATATTACATGAATTCCACTTAAAAGCTTGAATGAAACTAATTGAAATTGAAGTACTAAAATTACTAAAACTGACAAATAAAATTACATTAAATATAAAATTAAATATTTTAATAAATAATACAAATGACAAAAGCACCTAAAACTACAAAAACTAGCTAAAAAGAAATGAAAACTAAAAATAAAAAAAGCTAATTAGAAAACATTAATAGATACTACATAATTAACTGTACTCTATTAATATCTTAGCATCATATGAATAATACTAAAATAACACTACTGACAATATATTGTTTACATTATTTTTGTGTCAATATTTGCATTACTGACACACAATTTTTCTGTTTAATATTGTAAAGCTGCTTTGACACAATCTGTATTGTTAAAAGCATTATATAAATAAAGGTGACTTGACTTGGCTTCTGTACAGTAATAGCAAGCAGTAAATCATTGTTCTGCAGTGACATACAGTAAACTAAAGCCTGCTGGTTTTAAAAATGACGAGCCCTTCAGTCTCTCCAGAAACTGCATCAGTCAAACCGTCTCATGAGGTCATAAAGAGTCAGACACACAGGAGTAATTATTATTCTGAGGGATTCATTAACACAGAGGGACCGAAGGAAACGTTCACTCACCGCGTCCGCCTCGCTTTTCTCTCGGGATCCTCTGCTGCCGGCCACCACTGACTCCAGAACAGCCACCCAGCGCTGCTTATCTGGGAAACTGGGAGCCATGAAGTACAGAGACTGACCCGGCCAACACGTGGTGTGAGGATGAGACTCCAGCTTCAGCACATACGGGATATCTGACACACACACACACACGTTTCTCTCAATAAACCCATCTATTATCAGACACTTTAAAAAGCAGAATGAATTAACCGTGTTAACAAATACACGTGTCAATGGTGTCCTTCAATAATCACATCAGGAAGACAAATAAGAGGCAGTAAAACAATTAAATATGAAGTTACTTAGTATTCCTTTAAACACAGTCCGTGAATACTATCAAGTCATGATTAGACTTTCGGATCTCTTTATTTTTATACTAATACATTTGCTATTTTATTGCATTTCATTGTTTTTAATGATATTCTGCAGACTAGGGCTGTCAATTATTTTTTTAATTTCGAATATTCGTCAAATTTAAAATAAAAATCCATATTTGAATGCAAAAACAATGCATTCGAATTTTAGGTGTGCGTCAGGCAGCCTTATCAGTGGCGCACAAGATGTGATGACGATGTAGGTGTCCTTGCATTTTAATGCTTTTTTTTTGCCTATCCAGTTGAAGCCACTACATGCAGCACTGCTCATTCAAAATATTGCAGAAAAAGAGAACATCAATGCGGAGATGTTGTTGTTTACCTCAAAACTGAAACCAAGCTGTTCACACAGAATGCATATGTATCGCATTTTCTAGAGGGACATCTATCAGCGTTGCACTCACGTCTCGCACAAGAGAGCCGCATGTTTAGAAAGCCATGGAAAATTAATGCAAAAACAAAAAGGTGTCTCGACAGTTTATGGTGGTTTTTCTGCATCCCACTGCATCTCATGTTTTTAAATGAAAAAAGTAGGCTACTCTTTGTGATTGGTTTTCAGTCCTTAGTTTTAAACTATACATACTTACACGATGCTTGCTGTTTCTAATTGTTTAAGCAAAGTAATTAATTATATATGGTTTATAGACATTATTTTAAACATTATGCCTTGTTTTTTTAATTGCTCTGAAGAAACGTGCATTAGTACGGTAATATTGTGCCCGATGCACCCTCTTGTGGCCTCAGGAGAGAAGCCTAGAGCTTCTTTCCCCCTAACAGAAATGATGCCTTTTAAATTCGATTAAAATTCGAATATTGATAATATTTTTGTGCAAAATTCGAATTTAGTTTTTCAGCCAATTTGACAGCCCTACTGCAGACTGGGACTGTCAAAATGGCTGAAAAACTAAATTCGAATTTTGTACCTAAATATTATCAAAATTCGAATTATATTCGAATTTAAAAGGCATAATTTCAGTTAGAGGGAAAAAAGCTTTTGGCTTCTCCCCTGAGGCCACAAGAGGGCGCATCGAGCTAAATATTACTAATTCACTGTTATTCAAAGCATAAAATAACACGACTATCTTTGAAAAATGTGCATAATGTTTAACCATATATAATTAATTAATTAATTAAATTGCTTAAACAATTAGAAACAAAAAGGCATCATGTATATACACAGTTTAATACAAAGCACTGAAAACCAATCACAAAGAGTAACGGTTTTTTCATTTAAAAACATGAGATGCAGTGGAATGGGGAGAGACCCGTCCTGCCATAAAGTTGAGACATGTTTTTTCAAAGTTGAACTTACAATAATTTTAAATGGCTTTCTAAATATCCGACTCTCTTTTGCGAGACGCGAGTGCAACAGTGATAGATGACCCTCTAGAAAATGTGATACATTTGCGTTCTGTGTGAACGGCTTGGTTTCAGTTTTGACGTAAACAACATCATCTCCGCATTTATGTTCTATTTTTCCGCAGTATTTTGAATGAACAACGTATCCAGTGGGTTCAACTGGATAAGTTAAAAAAAGCGTGAAAATGCAATGACACCCACCTACATCTTCATCGCATCTTGTGCACCACTGATAAGGCTGCCTGACGCACACCTAAAATTCGAATGCAACGTTTTGCATTCGAATGTGGATTTTTTTTTCAAATTCGACTAATATTCGAAATTCGAAAAAAAAAATTGACAGCCCTACTGCAGACTGGATTGTGCCACTGAGAATTTCATTGGAACTCAGTTACAATGACGAAGTTTAGTAAGTGAGTGAGTAAACAAAGCTAATGACACTTTTGACATTTTTTTTTTGCCAATCGTGGGCAGAAATATGCTAAATGCATTTAAATGTAGTAAATATGATTGAAAAAACATGAACTGATTAAGCATAAAAAGGTGTGAATCAGGGTTATCAAAGTTAACTAAAACCATAAAAAGCATTCAGTGCTTAAAATAAAATAACTGAAATACCATAAAATATCACAAACCTCTAAACTTATTTTATTTAGTTAGTTGCCAAAGCCATATCTCTCATTTTATTTAGTTAATAATATCTGCATACACAAATAAAAAACAAAAAAACACACAACAAAACTACTAAAAATTCAACTAAAATTTAAATTTAAAGAGAAAATATAAAAATAAAAACTAATTCAAAATATTAATAACAACTAATTTAACTTCATGTCTTAAAATAACTAAAACTGAAATAAAAAATTAATCAAAACTCAAAAATGACAAACATGCAACAAAAATACTAATAAATAACAAAAATATAAAATTGAAAATATTCATGAAAACTAAAGCAGCACTGGTGCAGGTTAACCACATGGACTAGAATCCACAGTACACACTAAAATACAACGTTTGGGACTATCAGAAGTGAAACTAAAGCTCAGGATGTTTCATCTCGTTGCTAAACACATGCATGTGTAAAATGAGTTTTTCAGAGTAAGAGTTCTTCCTCGAGCACAGTCTTGTTCTGACCTGATTTAGCCGTGTTGATGAGCTCAGAGGCTGCGACGGCTCCGTGCACCGTCACATCACCGTCCGGCAAACACAGCTCAAACTCCTCCTGCGGCGTCACCGAGTCTGAAACACACACAGAGCTCAGAAAACACACCCAACTACATCACGTGGAGTGATCTGACGGAGGGATCGTTTACCTTCTGTCGGCTCGGACTCATAGATTGATAATTTAGTCCCGTCCAGCACCACATACTTCGTCTCCCAGCCCTGCTGCCCTCTCTTACCGTTCCTACAAAACACATCAAAAACAGCCAATCAGTGACAGCACGTTTAATACCATCTGCTGGACTGGACATTGCATGTTAAAAATATATTTTTTTTGGCACAGGTCAAATTGAACTCCGCTGGATCCATCAGGTAACAGCAGTAAAGCTTTAACATGAGTAATTCTCACACATTATGACTTTTAAAACCGTAATAATCTGTATTATAAACTAAAGTTCAAACAGTAGAAACACGATTCTATTCTCAGCTACATTAATATGATATGATAAATAAAAGATAAAAGTATCTGTAATTATATGTAGTCTGTATAAACTGACATAAAATACACCAACATGTCTTTTTTGGTTCTGTGCAGCTGCCTTTAACCCACTGTTATTTTAGTATCACCGAAATACTATTATAGCTCATATTCTGATTAGTGTTTATTTTTATATTTTCTGCTTTCATTTGAAGTTTAGTTAAAGTTTTAGTAATTTTTTGTGTGTTTGTCATTTTTACTAGTTTGTTTTTAAGTATATCTATATAGTTTTTATTAAGTTTTATTTTAGTACTTCAACTTAGAAACGAAAAAGTGTTGCCTCTGCAACTAGCTAAAGCTAAAATAAAATAAGTTTAAGTTTTTAATTATATTTTATATTTCAGTTAATGTTTACTTTATTTCAATAAAAAAAAAATTTGTATGCACATTCCACAAGACATTAGAATGAGGAAATGTTGCATGCATTTATTATTTATTCTACATGGACAAAGAGTCATACAATATCTATGTATATATAAATTATATAGATAAACTCTTTTCCCGCCAAACTGAATTTTCCGGGTTTCTGCGTTCTCAGTGTTATAAACTCAGGGGCACTATTACACATCACCTGAATGAGTCTAGAATGCACCGATCAAAAACAGGCGAGGAAGACGCAGAAACGAGCGATCTCATATGTATGCATAATATGTATATGAAAAATAATGCGATCATCAACAATAAACAGCATATAAAGGAAAAGTCCCTAATGTTACAGAGTGAAATGTAAATCCAGAAAGTGGTAAAGGACTGTGCAAGCTTTGGGAGTACTGATGGAAGCCATCTACTGCATCTTTGCTTTGATAATATTACTGAATATGATGCAGATGTAGTATTTGATAAAAATGTGATTTTCTCAGCTTTTTGCTCAAAATGCTGCTTTTTTTATGAAACCTACCTACATTCAAGTGTTGATAAAATAAGAATGCTTGAAGCTAGAATAAAAGGGATTTTTTTTGTTTAAAAGTAGAGTGTCTGTTCTTTATTTTGATGTATTGTTTGTTCAGATATACTGTACATACCAGAAAATATTCTGGGGGCCATGAAATTTTACTGAAAATCATCAAAAATACTGGCGGTGGCTGGCAACTTTTTTCAAAAACGCTGGCAGGGAAAGAGTTAACGTTTCTGAAAACTCAAACATCGATTTGGGAACATATGACCAAACTGCTCATCGTGTGTGTCTGTAATAAGCGCACCTGGGCTGCTTCATCCAGCCCTCCAGACGCATGTGACCCGAGGCCTCTTTGACCTGCAGCGCGGGTGAGCTGGCTTTATCCCGACACAGAGCCTCAGAGAAGTGAGTGGCGTATTCAGCAGGAAGACCGCAGGTCGCCGGCAAACACGGAGAACACTTGGGGTGGCAGAGAGTGCGACACTCTGAGCGAGAGAAGAGAAGATAAAGAGAACATCGAGAGAGAGACAAGACGAGATGAGAGAAGACAAAATCAACAAATTCTCTACTAGTCATTTTTTCATTTATGGGCCACACAGAACACTTTTTTGGGAAGTCAAAAAAAAAAACTCAAGGTCTTCATGTGTGCTTTTTAAAAGTTCTTTTAACTTGAGCATTGCAATTTTAGGTGCAAAAGACAAACGGTGCATGTTTACTTAGAAAAACAATGGAAAAGCATCGCAAAAATGAGTTCTGAGGCCCCTATTAAAGGAGTGTGTACCTACAACACCATTCAAAGAATTGTAGTCAGTAAGTTTTCTTAAAGAAATTAATACTCTTATTCATCACAGATGAATTCAATGGATCAAAAGTGACAGTAAATACATTTATAATGTTACAAAAGATTTCTATTTCAAATAAATGCTGTTCTTTTGAACTTTCTATTCATCTGTTAATCCTGAAAATACAATGCATCACAGTTTCCACAGAAATATTGTGCAGCACAACTGTTTTCAACATTGATAATAATCAGAAATGTTTCTTGAGCAGCAAATCAGCATATTATTATGATTTCTGAAGATCATGTGACACTGAAGACTAGGGCTGAACGATTAATTGCATTTATGATAATATTGCAATATGAAAAAAAAGCAGCAGAGATTTTTCAACCGCAGAGGCTGTGATTACACTCTGTAACGCTACACGCGGAGTAACAGTGTTACAGTGCATTTCATTACTGAAGACTTCGACCTTAAGATAATATATATAATAAGGTGTTATATATATTCTTATTTATTTAAAGTCAGTTTAAAGTTAACAGACAGTGTTTAAAAAGTGCAATCCACATGTTTACATATATGTTTATTACAGTGACTTTGAATTACCTAAATACTGAGTGTGGTAAAGCAAGATTTGTTTTTTTATTTCTGCTATCTACTTTAGTTTGTGTGATTTGTTACTGACTTTCATATTAATGTTTACACCAGGCTTATTTGTCAGTGCTTTATGTTGTCATAATTATTAGCCTACATGCTTACAAGGCTGGAAGTTCAACAAATCAGTCAATATACTACTGTGATTGTAGTTGCTAAATAAAAATATCATTCATATCAATTCATGTATCACCTAATTTCATCGTAACATATAGGCCTGGCCTACAGAAAACAACATTTATGTTTAATCTATCTAATATTGTGTTGGTCATACTACAATGATTTATTGCTCGTCTTTGTTGAATAATACAGAACATAACGAGCTTTAAAAATTAATTGCATATTAAATCGCAATACTGGTAAAAAAATAAAAATAAAAAATTCGCAATTAGATTATTTTCCAAAATCGTTCAGCCCTAAAGACTGGAGTAATGATGCTGAAAATTCAGCTTTGATCACAGAAATAAATGACATTTTAACATGTATTCACATAGAACAGCTATTTTAAATTGTAATAATATTTCACAATTTTTACTGTATTTTTGATCAAATAAATGCAGCCTTGATGAGCAGAAGAGACTCTCAAAAACATTAAAAAAATCTTCCTGACCCCAAACTTTTGAATGGTAGTGTATGTAATCATATTATTGCTACAAATTCTTCTCAGAAGTGAGCTAAAACCTCTTTGGGGACATTCAAGCTCATTTGTGTGTGTTAGGGCTGCCCCCTAATAGTCGACTAACAGTTAGTCGACCAAAATTTAATTAGTCGCAGAAATAAAAAAATAAAAATCCACAGGTGAAGTCACACAGATCGTTAACTGCTGGTGTATGTGGTAGGCTGATACAGCACATCGAGCAGGACATCCAATCGCTCGTCTATCATTCATCGACCTCAAATATGGCTGATCATCTGAAATATGTAAGTAGCAGCAACTTTACATGGCCGCTCAATCTAATGTTAACCTAGAGAGATGTGCGCTGTTCAAGTGTCTGTGTGCTCCGCTCACAGCAGGACAGATGGAGGCGCCGGTCCAGATAAGAGTAATACATCTTTTGAATCTGTAAAAACATTGCGCTTTTGTAAAACAATGAAAGCAAACAGGATGCGCTTTCTGCCGTCTCGGTCTCTGTGAACTTGAGCACGAAACTCTGTGCATACTTGCCTTACAGACATGATAAAATATATCTATACAGAGTGAAATGTTTACTTTCAAATAAACTAATTCAAATGGAAAACAAATATTCTCAGATTAGATATAAAACATGCATACAGGCGCATCACTACTGCGGAGATGACGAGACAGTGTCGCCAAGTTCATCTCTTAAGCCGAAAACAAAAAGCACTATTCATCAATGAATTATTAAAATGTTAATGCAGCCACCTTACTGTTTTTCCCCGACACATTCATAATCTTACTTCTGCCGGTGTGCCGTGGCAAACTTTACGCATGTGCTTGAGCACTTATTAGGCTATGTAGGCAATTAAAGCCTCATTATTGTGATTTAAATGGTTTATTAATAAACATGCGATTAGTCGACTAATGATCCAAATGAACGACTACTAGTCGACCAGAAAAATCTTAAGTTGAGGGCAGCCCTAGTGTGTGTATTTGTGTTTTTGTACCCAGACATGTGGCAGCCTGTCGGCCGAAGTGAACTGTGTCCAGACAGACGGCACATTTCGCCGCTCTCATGTTCAGTCCCACCGTGAAGCGATGCGGGATGTTGTGATGCATTCGCTCCTTCACACGCCGCCCGTACTCTACAGACAGACAGAGAGAGAGAGAGAGAGACAGAGAGAGAGAGAGAGAGAGAGAGAGAGAGAGAGAGAGAGAGAGAGAGAGAGAGAGAGAGAGAGAGAGAGAGAGAGAGAGAGAGAGAGAGAGAGAGAGAGAGAGAGAGAGAGAGAGAGAGAGAGAGAGAGAGAGAGAGAGAGAGACAGAGAGAGAGAGAGAGAGAGAGAGAGAGAGATAGTTAGTGTGGGTTATTAATGTCCTCTTGAGCATCTCAGTGTGAATGATGTCAAACCGATCAGCCTAAAATAAAACTCATCACCGTCCAGCAGCAGAGCATCGGCCACAACAAAACCGTGCGTGAGTCTGCCTCTATCTGAGCAAAACAAAACATCATCAGCGATCGCATGCAGGTCCGTGCGCGTCAGGCTCCAGAATAAAAGAAATATAGACAAGCAGAAACTCAACCGTCTTAAGAAAAACATGACATGCTGCAGAACCCAAGAAAAGAGACGGAGACAGAAGACATGAGGACAGCAGGAGCGATACATCACTGTGTGTGCTTCAGCTTAATCACTGCAGAAACTCATGCTCTTCTGGTTTTCCAGAGCAAATCTCTAAAGAGATCAACTTTACATTTGACTCAAAACAAGAAGCCTTGTTTTCTGAGAAATTGATCAAAATTAAGTGATCTATCTATCTATCTATCTATCTATCTATCTATCTATCTATCTATCTAGGCATTCAAAGGTTTGGGATCAGTAGGATTTTTATGTTTTTTAAAAGTCTCTTTGTCTTTTCTGCTCACCAAGGCTGCATTTAAAAAAAGTAATTTTGTGAAATATTATTTCAATTTAAAATAATGTTTTCTATTTGAATATACTTTAAAATATTATTTATTTCTGTGATGCAAATCTGAATTTTCTTCAGCCATTACTGCAGTCTTCCTTCAGCAATCAGTGTGATTTATTATCAATGTTGCAAACAGTAAGCTGCTTAATATTTTTTGGAACCCGTAATACTTTTTTTTTTTAGTATTCTTTGCTGAATATAAAATCTAAAATAAAATACAGTATAAAAAACAGCATTTATTCCAAAAAATGTTTTTTTTTTAACAATATAACTCTTTAAATAACACTTTCACATTTTTTTATCAATTTAACACATCCTTGCTGAACATAAGTATTAATTCTTTGAAAAAAGAAAAAGGAAAAAATTTCAGATCCCAAACTTTCGAAAAGTGTGCAAATCTTACTGCACACTTTTTATTTAGACAACATTTAGGTCAAACTGTAATTACAATTTTTAATAATTTAAAACTAACATTTGCCTTTGCAAAACTCATGATGCTACAGTGCTGTGGGAGGTTGCCAAGTAGGGCTGTGCGATATGACGATATATATCGGATGGACGAAATAAAGAGTTTATCGTTTCATATTATGCTCTATCCTTTATTTCGTGGTGTCGCAAAATACATTGTTTACGGTAATACATTTTCATAATTTGGATGACTGCGATCTTTACACGCCACCACGGGGCGTGAAGGGGAGACGGAAGCAGGTGGAGAACGACCAGAACTAAACGAGGGACTACATCTGTAGCATGGGCACGCGTTTTTAAGCACTGCAGTTTTAAAACAACCGATTTTAAGATGTTGAAACACAAACAACAGCGCTATGTGTGCGCCGTCTCTGTTTCTGTGTGAGAGGACCGCGCTTTTTTTCTTTTTGCCGCTTTATTGGCTTTTACACACGATTACATAAACACACTTATGCGTCAGAATCCCCGTCTTTGCAAGTATCCCCATAAACACAGCGATTTAGTCTTAAGAGAAAAAACATCTGAAAGAGAAAACGCATATGTAACAGTGTATTGGATCCGGACTTCGGTCTTAAAGGGGAAGCGCTCCAATATTCGTTCTGTCTGCCATTCATATTAATCATAGCACATTGCTAGAAAATCTCTCACTGCTCTTGACTAAATCACTTTTGTAACTTTAATAAGAAGAAATAAGAAAAATATAATAATAATGATATATTTATATATATGTATAAAATCTATACATAATACACGTGTTAATTATATCTATCATAGATAGATAGATGGATAGATAGATATAATTAACACAGTGAAGACTAATTAATTTACACAATGTATGTAGCGTTTCTTATTTATTGTAGTTTTTTTGTCCTATTGCTTGCAATTGGTTTCTTATTCTTATTTTATCACTGACTGTTTATTTATCTTCAGTGAGCTTTTTTTTTTTGTCTCTTTTTAGGCTTGTATTAGTTTGATATTGGTGACAAGGATTATGAAAATTCTATAGTATCAAAGATTTTAATATCATAAAAACCTTTTTAAAAGAAAATAAATACTATATTGTGATATATATCGTTATCGTGATATAAAATTAGACATATCGTGATATAAGATTTTGGTCATATCGCCCACCCCTATTGCCAAGGCATATGATGTTGCTATGCAGTTGTTAGGGGCCGTTCACACAGAATGCATTTTTCTGTTGTTTCTCTATATAAACACACTAGACGGGTGCATTCAACTGATGTGTTCATAGTGTTCTAAAAACACAGCTCATGTTAGAATAGGTTCAACATTAAAAAAACGCAACTTCAGACCTTGCGTTTTTCCAAAGCCCACATCTCACGTTTTTTTCAAAGCAAAAATGCGTTGTGTGTGAATGGCCCATATAGCTGCTCTGTGTGTTTTCTTCCTGTCTGGTGTCTCTCAGACGTGATTCCCATCAGCACACGACCCTGAACTACATGCTGATCTCAGAGCGACAGAAACAGAGATGGAGAGAGAGAGAGACACTTACTTTCAAACGTCACCCTCCTCTTCTCTGAAAGAGCAGAAGAGAAACAGCTCTCAGATTTGACGGAGCAGGACGCAGAAAGAAAGCAAGAGCACAGGACGACACCGATAGAAACATGAAGAGACAGAAGCAGCCACAGAGAGAGAAAACCACTGAAATATTCCTCATCTACAGACAACATGAGCTTCATTCATCTGTCAGACTGAAAAACTCCTGCATTAACACTTTAGTTTGGATCTGTTAAAGATGAAATTACGTTCAAAAGAAAAAACATTTCAAAACAAATATCTATCTATCTATCTTTTTTAAATCTTAACAGAAACTTTGACTTTGACTTTTTGACTTAAATTAAATTACATACTTATATATATAATTTTGCGATGCAAACTAAAATTTATATTATATATATATATATATATATATATATATATATATATATATATATATATATATATATATATATATATATGTAATTTTATTTTAATAATTAAATGTGTTATATTTTAATAATTAAATACAATATGTATATATAATATCAGTATAATATCAATATATTTAAATCAGGCTATAATTTTTTTTTTTATCAGTATGTGTGTTCCCTGGGAATTGAACCCACAACCTTTTGCGCTGCGAACGAAATGCTCTACCACTGAGCCACAGGAACACTATATATCTATCCATCTATCTATATACACATACATAATTGTAATAATTTTATATATATTTTGATTTAACACACACACTACATTCATCATTTCTGAATAGCACTAATGAGAATTTTAGAGTAAATGTGTTTAAATTTTTTATTTTTTTTAAATAGGCCCTAAAAATAAGTTACATTTAATTTCTTATATGTTTTTTAATTTAGGGGTGAAATATGACCTGGATCCTGTTATGCTTGGAATATTTACCAGCATTATAGAATCAATTTTGCATACATTTTTCTTTAAATACTAACTGCACTCCAGTCTGATATAACCAAGAAACCAGCTGAAGATTTTTCTGTTGCATCAGTATTATCAGAAACGCCTGACCAATCACATCACAGCCACATTAACCAGTGTATTTGAGTGAGTGTGAAGCAGACTCTCTGTGTCGGTGCTGTACTGACCCTCCGGCGTGGAGCTCTCTTTGCGGCGGGCCGAGCTGGACGGGTTCAGGAGGCTGCTGGGATTGGGCTGGCGCTCCGGAGATTTCACGATGGCCGACATGAGGATCTGCTGACGGGCCGATGCCGGCGTGGACGGAGCCACGTGCTCCTGCGCTTTAAAATGAGCCGCTGAGAGACAGAGAGAAGAGCCTCAACAACAACAAACAACATTTACAGAGCAACCTGTAAGACCTTTGTTCATCTTCAGAACACAAAGTAAGATATTTTTGATGAAATCTGAGAGCTCTCTGACCCTCCATAGAGAGCAAGGGTACTACCACGATCAAATGACTAAATGTAAATGGCTTATTTTATCGATGTCTTTACTACGTTTCTGTGCCTTGATCGTGGTTGTTCCCTTGCTGTCTATGGAGGGTCAGAGAGCTCTCAGATTTCATCAACAATATCTTAATTTGTGTTCCGAAGATGAACGAAGGTCTTATGGGTTTGGAACGACATGAGGGTGAGTAATTAATGACAGAATTTAGATTTTTGGGTGAACTATCCCTTTAAATCCCGATGGAATGATGAGCACAATGAGGACATACACTGAAGACTCACCCTCCTCTCGTAGGGAGCGCAGCTCGATCCTCATCTTCTGCAGCGCCTCCTCCAGATCCGAGCAGCGCACTCGCTCCTTCTCCAGCGCCACTTTCATGTCGCCGTACTGCAGAGGAATGGCGGGCTGAGACGAGACCGCGGTGGCGCCGTTAGCAGTGACGCCCACCTCCTCACGCCGCCGCCCGAAGATACCCTAAAACACACACAGATCACATGACACACAGCCGCTGATCATCATCTTCACACTGTGACTGATTACCAATACTATAAATCTGGACTGTTTTTTCTGCTAACTATATTTCATCTTTTTAGTGTTTCATGTTAATTGTTTTTATTTTAAAACTATATATTATTTTATTTGAAAAAAAAAACTTTAGTAAGTGTTTCACTTTGATTGTTTTAATTTTTAAATTATTTATTTCCCTATTTCACATTTGTTTCTTTTTAACACCATGCCAGTTTCTTCTATTTTCATGGCAAAACCAGGTTTAAGTTATTAAAAATTAGAATAGGATTAAATAAGATATTTACAAGTATTTTTTCTAAAAATCTGAAAACTGAAAATAGAAGTAACTTACCAGTTGTTTGTGATTAATGGATAAGGATTGTTAGAAATCTCAGACAGTACAGTAATTTCTGGCAAAAGATGTGTAAAAAAATGTTCATTACTGATCAAAAGATTGTTATTTTTGAATATATATTTATATATATTTTAAATATATATTTTTGAATGGAGGCTGCATTTATTTGATCAAAAATACAGTAAATGGGTCAATGACGTATATGGATTTTCAACAAGCAAACTTGAGATTTTTCAAATACAAAAAATAATATCTATTGCATTTGTTCAAATGGTAAGAATGTTGTGTGCACAAATTCATATTAAACTTTTATATTAAGTGATTTTAGTGTTTTTTCATCTAGGTGAACTGGCCGTAGCTTTAAAAAAAATGTCAGGTGGTGCGACCGTGATTTATCTTAAAATTAATAACATTTTTTTTTATGTATGCATGTATGTATGTATGTATATATATATATATATATTTTTTTTATATATATATATATATATATATATATATATATATATATATATAGTAATTCAAAGAATTTACATAATAATTATAGAATTCAAATAAATATAAATAATTATAAAAAAACTAAATTAAATACTTTGTTTCTAAACACTAATTATTGAGAACTTTAAAAAAAAAAATATATATGCGTGTTAAGGAAATGAATTAATTTTAAGATAAATCACGGTCGCACCACCTGACATTTTTTTATTCATCTAGATGAAAACACTAAAATCACTTTATTTAAAATCCTAATATGAATTTATGTGCACACAACATTCTTAATGTTTGAACAATTGAAATAGATATTATTTTTGTATTTGTCGAAAATCCTTATACATCATTGACCCAAATACAGTAATATTGTGAAATATTACAATTTCAAATAGCTGTTTTGTATGTGAATGTATGTTAAAATGTAATTGATTTCTGTGATCAAATCTGAATTTTACAGCATCATTACTCCAGTCTTCAGTGTCACATGATCCTTCAGAAATCTGATTTAGTTCATATTATCATCATTTATTACTGGTGCTCAGTTATTAATAACGGTTCTTATGGTAGTGTAATAGTGACTATAGATGTTTCCATGACATCCAGGCCAGGAATTCCTGATATTTCCAGGTTTTCCAGGACTGTGGGAACAGTTTTATTCTCTTTAATAAAGCTAGTTCTAGATTTAGCAGATTCCACAAGCAGGCAGACACCAAAACTCAAACTGTTCATTCCAGACTGTAAAGTGCCTGCGGTTCAGTGAGAAACACTCAATCCCACAAATCAAACACAAACTCAGTCTTGTACATCAGACTGTAATGAGACCGGTTTTCTGAAAACTCTGAGACACCCTGAGGAGACGCGCCGCTGTCACAGTCTCATTAGCATCCTCCGGTCTCTCTCACCTTCTTCTTCTTGGTGGGCTGGTCCATCTTGGCCTGCAGGAAGTCGATGAGTTTGGTCTGCTGTGAGATAGTTCCCTCCATTTTCACTTTCTCGTGCGAGTAGACGGCCTGAGGAGAGACCAGGAGGAAGAACACGAAGACAAAGATGAGTTTGAGTCACAATGTGGTCATTGACACTAATAAACCTAAATGAAACTCAAATTCAGCTGTAAAGCAGCTCTACAGAAGACAACAGTGTCATTATTCATTCAGCTCAAGTCAGTTCTCATCAAATACTGCTGGTGGTGCAATCCAGAGTTATTATTATTAACTAAAACTAAACCAAAACAATTCATTACTTCAAATGAAATTTAAAACAAATATTATATGTATTTTATGACAGCTATTTGCGAAGGCATCATTTCTTATTTTCATTTAGTTTAACTTGATGCTCTAAACTAAAACAAACAAAAATGTATTTATATAAAAAAACTACATAGATACATTAAAAAACAACAACAACAACCCAATAAAAATGACAACAACAAAATTACTAAAACAAAATAGTGAATATATTAATAAAACTATAATAGTATATCAACGATACTATGATTAACAATGACACCGTAAAATCAACAATATTACTGAATATTGTCTCTTTTGTTTATATTTATTACAGACATTTCCACGACTGTCCACTTCTATTAAAAAAATATTTAAATCATAATTTAAAAATTCCCTGATATTTCCAGGTTTTCCACGACTGTGGGTCAGCAGGTAATGTTACAGCCCATCCATCATAAACCAATCAAATCCAGATGAATATAATCAAGACAATCTGCTGAATACTCAAAGTTTCACAAAATAATACTTTGCATTGTTAAAGTGCTGTTTCATATGGAAGCCCGTTAAAAACATGCTGAACTCCGCAGTCTCCTGCTTTATGAGGTGTGTGTGTGTGTGTGAGAGCTGTCAGTGTGTTTGTGGGTAATTATACACTCTTCACACACTCATGAGCTCAGCGCTGATGTCCATCTCTGCTGCAGCGTCACTCTTATTACTGAATTCATACAGAACATCTAGAATTGTATTTGTATATTCTACTGTATTTTTCTTATTGCTTGTAATCTTTGTTTTTATTGTATTACTGACTCTTTACTTGTCGTCAATAATTGTTTGAGTACTTTTTTAATTAGCCTAGCATTAGTTTCAGCTTTGGTATGGAAGAACTGTGACATTTCACAGGTACTGCATATACAATTCTAATACCATAACCTTATTTCCAGCAAAATATACTTGATATACAAAATAACCATGATTTCTGCCATAATTGAGCAGCCCTACTTCTAGTTTGGGGGCGTGGCTATCTGTATAATGACCAATGACAGACAGGATTGTGCTCAGAAAACCTGTTTGGAAATGATCATTATTAATTATCCTCTTGTTAAAGTTAAACACTAACATCATTTCATAATTTGAGCAGCATTAATTTATGATACCGACACACATTGTGACATTTTGACTAGTCACAACTAGGGCTGTCAAATAAAAATTTGAATTTCGAATATTCGTCAAATTTAAAATAAAAATCCACATCTCGCACAAGAGCCACATGTTTGGAAAGCCATGTAAAATTAATTTAAGTTCAACTTTTAAAAACAAGACTTTATGGCATTTTTTTTGTCTCCATCCGTTACTATGTGATTGGCTTTCATCCCTTTGTATTGAACTATGCATACATGATGCTGATCTGTTTATAATTGTTTAAGCAACTTAATTATATTTGGTTTATGAACATTATGCAGTTTTTCACAGATAGTCATGTTATTTTATTGCTATCATAAATGTGCATTAGTAATATTTTGCTCGATGCGCCCCCTCTTGTGGCCTCAGGAGAGAAGCCAAAAGCTTTTTTCCCCTTTTAAATTCGAATATAATTCGAATATTGATAATATTTCAGTGCAAAATTCGAATTTAGTTTTTCAGTCATTTTGACAGTCCTAGTCACAACTATTTATTGTGATGTATATGGTATCTTGAGGCGGTTGGCGAGTGTGTGTGTGTGTGTGTGTGTGCGTGCGTGCGTGACACCTGGATGTTCTCCAGCTGGTACTCGAGGTCGGTTCTCTCGGTCTTGAGCAGGTCGGTCTGGTCCAGCGCGTCCTGCAGTCCCTGCGTCAGTCTGAAGATGTGCGTCTTCTGCAGGTCCATCTGCTGCTGCAGCTTCCCTTGCTGACACACAAACACAAATTCATCTATCAGTCCAGAAAAAGACCTGGTAGTAGCACGAGTCTGCTGTGACACTTCAGATCTCAGATTTCATGACTACATCCATCATTAACTATATCATAGTATCGTTAGCAAAGGAAATGTCTGATCTCTGCACAGACAACTATATCATAGTATCGTTAGCTAAGGAAACTTCTGATCTCTGCACAGACGTGACGTTTGGAGAAGAACGCCCATTGTTATTTTAGTGGAAAAGCTGTAGTAAATGTTGAGATCAGATAGAGGTCTGCTACCTTGGGTTAATGTTTAATGAATAGCCTCGGGCTTGCTGCTAAACTAAAACTATATGCAGGCTACGCTGCTTTCATAGACGCACGCACACACATTATTGCACACAGATATCAGAGAGATCACGCAGTGAACACAGCACGGAAACTTTCATTAGTAAAATAGCTTACTGTCTCGCAATGTTATATTTCTCTGCAATGAGGGGGTAAAATCGCTGTTTCTGAAGTAACTAAGCCTCATTGCTTGTAGAGAGAGCCTGCAGACGCAGGTTCACACACGCAACTTTCATCCCTCTCTCTCGCTAATTCAAATAAATGATATAATTAATTAATTCAAATAAATGCGATCTTACCACACTACATCTCTGTGTCTGATTTAAAGCAGGCCGAATGCTAACTGACGAAAACGACCATAATTTGCACGGTGGAAGAATTATCGTTTTGTCGTATACAACCATTCAAGCACTCGGCAGAATTTATGTAACCGCTGCACCTGATGTTCATAAACATTTTTATAACTGGTAAGTATTTTTTCTTTTGCCTTGTGAACTGGCCGAGCCTTGATGAATCTGTTTATTTAGGCTACATGTATTTGTTTACTGACCCTTGCATGTAATCATGAAATACAGCATCTTTTTTGTTTGTTAAATTGGCTATTCGTTGTTAAAAAAAAAAAAAAGATGAGCAGATGGCCCTTCATTGTGTTCTGGGACACATTCATGTTTACAGTGAAAATCTAAAACGTCTGTTCTAAAATGTTTTCACAGATGTTAATAGCACGAGTAAACTGGGACACAAGACTTATTGCAAATAATATATAATTATAATATATATATAATTTGCATATTTTATTTTATTATAATACACACAATATTATAGTACATTATAGTGTCTGTAATTATAATTTGAGAACCATTAAAGTCCATGCCAAAATACATAAATATTATGCATGTGTGTACTGTATGTACGTGTACACACACACACAGTGGCATGCAAAAGTTTGGGAACCCCTTGCAGAATCTGTGAAAATGTGAATAATTTTAACAAAATAAGAGAGATCATACAAAATGCATGTTATTTTTTATTTAGTACTGTCCTGAGTAAGATATTTTACATAAAATATGTTTACATATAGTCCACAAGACAAAAAAATAGCTGAAATTATTCAAATAACCCCCTTCAAAAGTTTGGGAACCCTTGGTTCTTAATACTGTGTGAGGTTACCTGATGATCCACGACTGTTCTTTTGTTTTGTGATGGTTGTTCATGAGTCCCTTGTTTGTTCTGAACAGTTGAACTGAGCACTGTTCTTCAGACAAATCCTCCACGTTCTGTAGATTCTGCAGTTTTCCAGCATTTTTGCATATTTGAACCCTTTCCAGCAGTGACTGTATGATTGTGAGATCCATCTTTTCACACTGAGGACAATTGATGGACTCAAACACAACTATTAAAAAAGGTTCAAACATTCACTGATGCTCCAGAAGGAAACACGATGCATTAAGAGCTGGCTGTTGAAAACTTTTGAACAGGATGAAGATTTCCAACTTTTTTCTTTTGTTGAAATATATATTTTTTTCCATTTATTACTGCCCTTCGGAAGCAACAGAAGATACTTGCATGTTTCCCGGAAGACAAATTAAGTACAATTTACCTTGATCTTCAAATTCAAAAAGTTTTCACCCCCGGCTCTTAATGCATCGTGTTTCCTTCTGGAGCATCAGTGAATGTTTGAACCTTTTTTAATAGTTGTGTTTGAGTCCATCAATTGTCCTCAGTGTGAAAAGATGGTTCCCAAACTTTTGAAGGGGGTTATTTGAATAATTTCAGCTATTTTTTGTCTTGTGGACTATATGTAAACATATTTTATGTAAAATATCTTACTCAGGACAGTACTAAATAAAAAATAACATGCATTTTGTATGATCTCTCTTATTTTGTTAAAATTATTCACATTTTCACAGATTCTGCAAGGGGTTCCCAAACTTTTGCATGCCACTATATATATATATAAATAAACATATGCTTTCAATAATTATTTCTGAATTTCTTTGAAATATATTTTATTACAATATGAAATAATATATTAAAATATAGTGTCTGTAATTATCATTTAAGAACAATTAAAGTCCATGCAAGAATGAATGAACGAACGAATGAATATTATTATTATATAATATAAATAAATAAATAAATAAATAAATATATATATATAATTATTTATTTTTTTAATTCATTTTGAATGGACTTTAATTGTTCTTAAATTATAATTTCACACATATTGATAAACTGCATAAAATATAATATGTATGTTTGGGAACAATTGTGTTTTTCACCTCTTCCATGAGTCTTTGTTTGAGTTCTCTCTCCGTCTCGAGTTTCTGCTGAAGGCTCCTTGCGTTCATCTCCAACATGGCATGTTTCTTCTCCAGGTCATTGAGCTAAAAACAGCACCACAACACAATAAGCAGCACATATAAACAGCACAGCCTCTCGTGTCTGAGGGAACAGAAGGTTTTGTTATTCAGTGTTCAGCTAATGTGCAGCGACGTGTTCATGTGCAGTGTTTAATTAATCTCCATCAGCTGTAGCACTTAATCGCGGCTTGTTAAATTCCATATTGGCATGAATATTAATATTGCAGATGGAGGGCCGGAGCGAAGCAGGACAAACTGTTGCGAGTGTGTTTGTGTAACTCACAGTATCAGACAGACTCTCTGCTTTCAGTCTCTGCTCTTTCAGCGCCTGCTGCAAAGCCACGATCTCAGCCTTGTGCTCGCGGACGGCCAGCTCGACCGCCTGCCGAGACTCCGTACTGCGCTGATCCGCTCGCAACCTGGAGGAACAGGGTCGAGTCAAGACACAACACCACAGAAAAATACTATTTACATGCACTACCATTCAAAAGTTTGGGGTCAGAACGATTTTTAATGGTTTTAATGGATTTCTTTGATCAAAAATACAGTAAAAATTGTGAAATAATTTTGCAATTTAAAATAGTTTTCTATGTGAATATACAGTCAAACAAAAATTTATTCAGACACCTTCAACATTTCTCACATTATCACAGTTTATTCGCTATAGTTTAGAAAATGGTAATAAAATATGTCAAGAACTCATATTCATCTTGATAATGTCAGATAACTTTGATAGAAAGGTATGTAATGAATTCGGTTGAATAGCTGTCAGCTGTTAAATTTAAGAACAATTAGATAAAACCAATTTAGCTCAACCAATCACCAAGCAATGCTTCATTTTTCAGTCTGTGGTGTGAAAATGTCGCATTAGCAATTAAAGAAAAACACTTCAGCAAAACATGGTCAGGTCAAAGTGTCTGAATAATTTTGGTCCCAAATTTTGATCAATTTTACTGGTAGTCCACTGTATGAAGAATTTTTGGGTATGATATTTCACAGTTTACTTTATTTTGCTCTCCTCACTTACATAAATGAACTATACTGTCCTGCACCCACTAGTAAAAAAATATAAAAAAATGATATCTGGTGTCTGAATAATTTTTGATTTGACCATGTTAAAATGTAATTTATTGCTGTGATCTAGGGATGTAATGATATTATCAATATCGTGATATCGCGATAGCAAGTCTCGATATTATCATGGTCACATGATGGTATTAAATGTTAGGTCTTCCGGGCAAGTGCTTTTATTAAATATATTTCAACTTCTTATTCTAACATAAAAGGTCTTTAAAGTTGTGTTTGGGCCATTATGCTTTGGCACAGTATCTGTCAAACGAATTAAAACCGAAAGCACAATATGCTTAATCCCTTCATCAAGTCTGTTAGCACTGCGTGTTTCAAGGCGAAGTGTACACATTGTTCAGACGATCAGCTCGTGATCCGGTGTTTCCGTGCCTCAGAACGGCTCTGTTCACTGTGAATGAATGCAGTCAACTCGTTTATTGCACGTGCTGTGAGTTTAGCGTGCGTTTGGGAACGCAACCGCCACCAGTTAGAGAGCATTTCACTAGATTTGTAGTGTAGTAAGCCTGTTTTCACTGAAGCTGGGGTGTTCATTCAAAATAAAAGCTTAAAATGCAGTATGAATTGCTGACAGCGAGAGGTTTAAATGCAGTCCAAATTCAAAATCTCTCTTTCAAGTGTCGAAATTAGGAAATAAGTATTGTAATTTCCCTACTGTAGTGTAAAGCAAAAATAATATACCTATGAGATCATTTTCATTTATTTTACAGTGCAATTGTTGTACAATATATGGCTATTAAGGTCATTGTTGTTGTTATTATTATTATTATATTCTAATTTGTTTGGCTTCCTAAAACACCAGTGTGAATGTAATGTAGACTGAGACAGTATATCACAAATAAAAAGAGGCTTGAGTCCTCTTTAAAGTTCAGGTACAGGTCAATTCACTGACTTTTTTCTTAAAAACATGAGTTGGAGCTCTTAATTTTTAACTCTCAAAGTGCATTAAATAGAATAATTTAACTTTAAAATGTACAAAATTATTGTCTTTTTTTTCTTTTTAAATATCACAATAAATATTGTATCGTGGACTTCATATCACGATATTATCGTATCGTGAGATTTTGATCTTGTTATATCCCTACTGTGATCAAAGCTGTATTTCAGCATCATTGCTCCAGTCTTCAGTGTCACATGATCTTCAGAAATCATTCTAATATGCTGATTTACTGCTCAAGAAAAATTTCTGATTATTATTATTATTATTATGTTATGTTATTATGCTGAAAACAGTTGTGCTGACGAATATTTTTGAGGAAACCGTGATACATTTTATTTTCCAGGATTCACAAATGAATAAAAAGTTTAAAAGAACAGCATTTATTTGAAATAGAAATCTTTTGGAACATTATAAACATCTTTGTCACTTTTGATCAATTGAATGCATCTGTAGCTATGTTTCCATCCAAAGGTTCAAATTAAACTTATGCGCAAAACTGGAACATCGCATAAACCATATGCAAATAAAGCACCGTTTCCATCCAACGAGACAAAGAGAACAAAATCGTCACTTCCTGGTAAACTGTGGCACTAAATATCACTAAGAATACAGGAGAAGCCACTGAATATAATAATTTTCATATATGACAAATTACTTGCACCTCAGAGCGAGCAGACGAGACAATAAATGCTGTCACTGCGTTCGGAGGTGGATGCTGCTGTTTGGGAACGCAGTCGTGTAATTATACAGAAATACTTTGATGACAGACTTTCCTCAGGCTTTTCAGAACGACCATAACAACATATAGATGCTGTGAACGAGATCGGTCCGCTGGTTAGTCAAGTTATCCCGTCTCATAGCGCAAAGTCACATGACTTTTTCGATGCGCATGGAGGAATTTATTCGGTAAATGTGTTTCCATCGTAGTTTATGCGCATTTTTTCTTACCGGATAAAAAAAATGTATCCTACTCAAATGTGCGCGTACGTTTTTTTTATGCGCATTTTTAGAATTTATGCGCATCTTGGCGTTTCCATCCAGCGTTTTTTTATGCGATATTCCAAAATGCGCATAAAAATAGGTGGATGGAAACGCAGCTTGTGATGGCTATTAGCTAACCTGAAGATGCTGACAAATTCTATTAAATTAAAGGACACACTTGAAGTAAATAATTGAAGGTAATGTTATGTGACTTGTGCTCACAGTACCTGTTCTGCTTCTCGTTGTCCAGCAGTCTCTGCAGGTCTCGGGTCCTGCGCTCCGCCTGGTTCTTCTCGTCCTCCAGAGCGGATCTCCAGTTCTCCCACTGTCTCTCCTTCTCCAGGAGCTCATCGTTCAGACTCTCCAGCTCCACCACCTGCTCCTCCAGCATGCTGCAGGTGGTCTTCAGAGTCTCAATGTTCTGCAAACACAAAAACACACTGTCCTATAACACGCCTCAGTATAATACAAACGACCAGCTTCAATCCTGTCTCAGAGGTCTACAGACAATTCCTTGGACTCCGTGGCTTGGTTTGTGCTCTGACATGCTCTGTTAACTGTGGGACTATATTTAGACAGGTGTGTGCCTTTCCAAATCATGTCCAATCAACTGAATGTACCACAAGTGGACTCCAATCAAGATGTAGAAACATCTCAAGGATGATCAGTGGAGACAGGACGCACCTGAGCTCAATTTTGAGTGTCATGGCAAAGGCTATGAATTAGGGCTGTCAGTTTAACGCATTAACTTAATTAATTAGTTATAAAGAAAATAACGTGATTAAAATATTTTAATGCAGTTAACGCACTGGCCCCGCCCCCAGACTTGTACATCATCTTACATTTCATACAGTTGACTGTTGACAAATATGATGCAGGGCAACAACTCCATAAATGCAGTAATGCCCTAAAATTCAAGATATTGGGACAAAAATGCCCCTGTATGAGATTTTGTCTAATATTTATATCGTACGATAAGCGATATCACACGAGCAGGATGAGCAATATTACACGAGTGCTGTTTGTCCCGAATATCACGAGTTTAAATTAGATTTTATGAACGAATGAATGATTATGTGTTTTTGTTAAATTTTGCAGAAAACATAATTACCTTTAAAGCCGCAGCAGAATTGTTGTGCGTCTCCGAGCAACACAGCGGTGTTTAGTTTCTGAATGAATCCGCGTTTTGAACGAATCGTATGAACCAATGATTCAAAGCCCATTCATAAAGAGAGCCGTTTACTTCATTTCTGAATGAATCTTTGAACGAATCAAATGAATGACATTTACTGCCACCTGCTGGCAGATTTAGTTTCTTATCTAGAGTATCATTTAATTAATAATAATAAAAATAATAAAAACATTAAAGGGATAGTTCACCCAAAAAATTTAAATTCTGGCATCATTTACTCACCATCATGTTGTTTCAAACCTTTATTTTGTGGAACATTAAAAAAAGGTATTTTGAAGACTGTTGGTAAAAAAGCTGTTTTGGTTACCTGTGACTTTCATTGTATGAACATAAAATACTGAGATGTTTCTCAAATTATCTTATTTTATGTTCCATAGTTTAGCCGTTGTAGCCTAAATGTTTATGTGTAATAAATTTTATGTTGAATCAAAAAATATTTCTAAAGCTACAATTTGTAATGTCTACTTATACTTTCTCATTTAACACAAAAATAGCTTTAAATAATCTTTTGTGGGTATTTTCACAGTCAAATTTATTGTGCGATTAATTAGATTAATTAATTGAAACATCATGTAATTAATGAGATTAAAAAATGTAATCAAATGACTGTGAATACTTATGTAAATGTGATTTTTTCATTTTTTATTTTTAATAAATTTGCAAAGATTTCAAACAAACTTCTTTCACGTTGTCATTATGGGGTATTGTTTGTAGAATTTTGAGGAGAATAATGAGTTTAATCTATTTTGGAATAAGGCTGTAAACATAACAAAATGTGGAAAAAGTGAAGCGCTGTGAATACTTTCCAGATGCACTGTTTTACACAAGTTTAACTGATTTCAACAGTGTGTGGAAGGGAAAGTGAACGGACCAACTAAAACAAACCACAAAGAGATGTGACTCCACTCATAAGGAGCTGTGAAAGCAAAGAGAACTGGATTCGCTCCACATATCGTGGACTGAGTTCATTTAAAGTAGTTTTGGCGTTAGTTTGAGTGTGCAGATGATGAGCGGACGTGTTTGCGCACCTGTTTCTGGTTGTTGAGGTGCATCTCTCGGTCGGCCACCTCTCTGCGCAGACGGTCCACGTCCTGACTGAGCTGCAGTCTCTCCTCGCTCTCCACCGTCAGCTCGTCCAGCTGCTTGGACAGGTAGAAGTTGTGCCGGTTCAGCTCGGCGTTCTCCTGGGTCAGCTGGGTCAGCTGCTCCTCCAGGTCCGTGATCACCTGTGACGACATATGCATGAATCATCCATCAAACGCATAATCATCCCATTCATTAGAGTCATTCCACCGCAATCACTCTCTGTTCTGACACTGCGGCAATATTCCAGATTCATGAACACTGCAGCTACAGGAACTGAGTGAAACAGATGGAAATATCAGAGCTCACAAGGCAGGAAAACAACACTAAAAATTTTGCTGAGCAATAGTTGAAAAAGATTTAAACTTAAATAGACAAAGGGTGTGTAGAACAGAGATTGAGATATATAAACCTAATATAATAAAATATAAGACAGATAATCACAATTCAATAGACAAATACAGTGTTATTTTTGTCTTATAAGACTTTGTACTCAAGAAAATTTATTTTAAGAGCCACTATGAGTGTAGAAACTGAGTTTACAGCTATATACATACTTTTAATATATATACACATACAGTATATATTTATATGTATAATATATACAATTATATTAAATATATATATTTTTAAAGAAATTAATATACATTTATATATACATTTCTTTAAAAAAAGAATATATATAAAAATATATGTATATACATATTACTATATGATATTATACATACATTTTGATATTATACATATATAATTATTAAATGTATATAAATATCAGGGTTGCTCAGATTTAAGACTTTAAGACCTTTTTTAAGACCCTCACAAATAAAATGAACACCATATGAGCGAGGTAGGGCGATGTCTATGGTAAACTATTAAACTGTAAAATGACTGTAAAAAGCATGATTTACAGTTTTATAAAACAATACACTTCACATTTCAGCCTTTAAACCATTTTTAAGAAAATAGAGGAGTCAAAAGTATTATTATATTAATTAAATAACATACAAACACATTTTACTGTTTAGATTTCTATAATGAATGGTCTTCTTATCGATCCACTAGTTCACATTCACAGCTCTGTGTGTTTGCAGGGTAAAAACATGGGTTGATTTTCACATTGGTCTGAACAAAAACAACCCAATGATCCTGCCGTACCAGAGACAGCAGTTCTAGGACCGCATAGGACCCTGTTTTTTGTGACAGCGCCATCTAGACAATGCTATTCCAACAGAGGAGACCTGATTCAAACATCAAACAAACAGATGCAAAGACTAGATCCATGGAAACTATTCATTTAAAAAAACAAAAAAGTCAATTTTCATAAAATTTAGAGTTTATGATTATGACTTTGAAAAAGGAATGAGGTAAAAACATTTTTTTATGAAATTAAATTAAAACCGCAAGCACATGAGACACGTGAGGCTGTTATGAGTGAAGGGCTGCAGATGGAGAGGTTCGTCTGAATGAACCGCAGCGCTGCATCAGGTCTGTGTGAGGTCAGAGGATTCGAGCAGCTCACTGATCTGAGGTCTGTGATCGGGGATAAATGAGGCATTAAGGTGACAGCAACTTTCCCCAGTGTGTATTGATTCTGTTGTGTGTCACTCGGGCTCACGGCCAACAGAAGAAGACAGCCACTGTTTAGATCTCTGCTTTCTTCGGCTCTTCTAATCAATAACTTCTCTCCGAGCTCTTTATCCGATCCCTGAGGATCCTCAAGCTAAATGTAGAGGCTATCGAGCACAACACACCACTGAAACCTTACAGTTTCAATCTCTTGTCGTCCTGTATGGAGCTTTAGTCAGGATAGATGCCATTTCATTTGAAGTGAATCAAAAGAAGGTTGAGAGAAACAGTTAAATGAAGTAAAGTAAGTAAAAGTTTTCATATTGAAGAGAACCATCATATTCAACCCTCCTGAGCAGTGCAGGGGATTGTGGGAAATCTTAGCGCAGATAAACTCACACTTACCGAGCAGCTGTCTCTCAGCGCGTCAAACTTGCGCTGAATCTCATCTCTGTGGGCCTGCAGGAGAAGGACAAACACATGATGCTGTGTGTGAATGTGTGTGTATCATACAGATATATCTGCTTATTATTTTACACTTTTAGCCCTGAACTCACTTATATAATTTTTTTTTGTCTCAGAAATTCAGTTTCTCAAGCTCATTTTACACCCTCTCTCAGACCTGTAGAGTTAAACAGGCTGTCTTTGGTTCTTCGTTGCTCCCACATGTAAATAACGCTCAGTAGTTCCTCCCAGAAATGTATCTACTGTAGTATAAATGTTAAGACACAGTTCAGTGTCACAGTTCAGTTCAGTGTTCACAGCAGTGTGTAGTGTGCAGTACGCTAGGGGTTCTCAAACTGGAGTGAATGCAGTTCATTGAGTTCTGTAATAATTAAACCATAAAAATATATATTTTTTTAATAAATAAAAACCAAATAAAACATAAGATATAATAAATAAAATACATTTAGTGTTTACATTTATATAATAAACATTTTATTTGTTTACCTGGCTGCATGTCATGTTACCTAGTATTATTTTAGCATCACTGTCTGATGTCCTGTTATAGTTTTTATTAACATTTTGAAATAATTTTTATTTTAATTTGAGTTAAATCTTTAGTAATTTTGGTGTGATTTTTGTCATTTTTATTAGTTATATATATATATATATATATATATATATATATATATATATATATATATATATATATATTATATATATATATATATATATTTGTATTTCAGTTTGTTATTATAGTACTGCAAGTTGCACAAAAAAAAGAGAAATGCTGCCTTGACAACATTTTTTATTTTCTTGCTGTTAGTGTTTATTTTATTTTAAGCAACTTTTTTTTTAAACCATAATAATTAAAATTATTGTTGAAATTATTATTGAAATGATCCACTGGAGCATGTTTATTTTATATAAATATACATAAATATTTATAAATTAAATATTTTATTTGTTTACCTGAATGTCATGTGACCCAGTGTTACTATTATTTTTAATTAGTTTATTTTGTATTTTCCATTTTAATTTAAATTTAATATTGTAAATTAAATCAAATTAAATTTAATATTGTTTAAATTGTAGTAATTTTAGAACCTTTAAATCTTTAAATTTAGTACATCAAGTTAAACTATATGAAAAGGAGAATGTATTTATACAGTACGTGTGTAATATTAGATTTTTTGTTATATTTTAGTTAATATTTATTTAAATGGTGCAAAATGAACCAACAGAGAGCCGGGAAGGTGTGAATGTGTTGAGTTATTTGATCTCAGAGGGCTTCGGCTGATTTAACAGTGATCTGCATGCGTCTCACTCTCAGCGCCGTGATCTCCTCCTCGGCCTCGGCCGTCGTCTCCTCCAGCTCGGTCTTGGCCTGCTGTAGCTGACTCTCGAGCGCGTGTCGTGCCGTCTGCAGGCTGCTGATCTGAGACTCTCTCTCCTGCAGCGAGAGCGTGAGCTCCGTCACCTGACGCTTGATCTCCAGCTTCTGCTCCTCGTGCTCCAGACCCATCTGAAACACACACATGCTGTCAAACATCACTACTACTGCCACAGTTTCACGTCTCTCATATCACAACGAGCATTCGTTCACAGGGAATTCCTCACAGTCAGTCTCCTCTAAGACTTTCACACCAGCCTGACCAATGCTAACTAGTCTGTAACCAGCGAAGGCCTGTTCTTCTTCAGCTTCGGAAGTCTTCTAGGATATCTTCTAACATTCATACTTAACCAGTAATTCTCACATTCAACACTAGTGATGCACCTAAACTCCACCAAACTAAAATATTTGATCCTTTTTTAATTGATTTTGATGAACTGAGATTTTTTTTAGTCTGTGCTGTTTTCTGTTGATGCACAAACAAAACTTCACTAAACATTGTTTGTAGCGTGCAATCATCGCAGTAAGCTTTGATACTGTAGATATGAACCAAAGTCTCAGCACTGAAAAATATTTACTCCCAAATTTAACATTTATGTATTTGAATTACATGTAAAATTTCAATGCATTTGGATTACAAAGTATTACCAAACAAACTAATAAACTTAATGTAACGCATATTTGTCAGTCATACATAAATGAAACGGGTCAGATTTCTGTAACAGTACTAATAAACTAAATGTGTTTTAAATACACAATAACTATCTTTATATATTTATCAACAATAAATCCAATTTGTTTCAGTCTCATACATTTTAAGTTAATATTGCCAGTCATATTTTAACCATGTTCATCATTTTTAACCAAGCAATCTGAATAAACGCATTTTGAAAATATGATTATTTAAATGCAATCAAACTGATGCAGATAGTTAAAATAAAGCATGCTGTGAGTGTTTTTGAAAAAAACGTTTCATTTATATTAGACTGACAAATGTGCATCACACAAAGTTTATTAGTTTGTTAAAAAAAAATTATTCAAATGGATGGAAATTTTATATGCAATTCAAATACATAAATCTAAATATTAAAAAATATATATGTTTTGAGCGTGGGATGAATTTAGAAGCCACCAAACACTTCCATGTTTTCCCTATTTAAAGACGTTTACATGAGTAGTTACACGAGTAAGTATGGCGACACAAAATAAAACGTGGCGATTTTCTAAGCGGATAAACAATGATAACTATAATGTGCGGCGGAAGAGCACTTTGCAGCACTTCGACCTCGGCGCAGTAATATCATCACTCCTGAAAACTCCCCCTCTCCCTCTTCCGTCAATACAACCAACGTGGCCTGCACTATCACTATCAGGGAGAGCGAGAGGGGAAACATGGAAACATGGAAGTGTTTGGTGGCTTCTAAATTCATCCCAGTTTGGATCCTATGGAATGAATGGTGCTAAGATAAACGCTAGCATAGTGGTGCCGCGCGCTTGAGCGATTAAGTGCACGGACTGAGACGGGAGAGGTACATATCAACTCGTCTAAGTTGAGGGAAGAACATATTGGAATATGGAAAAACGGTGGCGTTTTCCTTTAACAATGAATTAGAGTATATCACTAAAAAGTTGATGTAAAAGCATTTTGATGCATCACTATATCGTAGGGCTGGGCGATATGACAAAAATATTTTTTTCAGAATGTTTGACCGATTCTCAATTTATCTCAATTAAGTAACTTTTTCTATATTAACCCTCTCGTTAAAGAAAATTCTATTCCAAGTGCAGCACACATGAAGTCATCAACATGATGTAAATGTTAAACAAATCACTTGTTAAATATCTTTGAAGAAAAGATGCATGAACTACAACTACATCTTGTACAAACTTATTATATGTTCAGAAATAATACGAGGAAAATAATTTTAAAAAATCTCAAAAGTCAAGGTAATTCAAAATGATTGAAGGTATAACACCAGTAACTATTATTAACTATAAATCTTCTGTAAAAACAATGAACAGCAGCTTTCAGTCTGTCACCGTGATGCAAACATCAAATATCAGACATACAGTAGTAGTTACAGGTATTTTAGTGTGCTCCTCAGTGTGTCTAATTCTAACGCTTGGTAATATTTCTATTCAAAATCGCCATTTCTTGATTTCTAAAAAACAATCGTGGCAAAACATTACATTTGAATTAATTGATAAAATCAGAAAAATCACCGGTCCCACTTTATATTAGGTGGCCTTAACTACTATGTACTTACATTTAAATTAATCTTTTAATACAATGCATTATTGCGTACATACATGTTTTTACATTGTACTTATAATTTTTTTAAATACCTGCATGTAAATACATCTGTAAATAATTTCTGTAATTACATTTATAATTACACTGTTGACCCATCCCTTACACCTAAACCCACTCTTAAACCTACCCATCCCACCAAACCTGTCCCTAACCTTACCCGTAGCCCACCTCAATAGCAAAAGTGTTTTGCAATACAATATGAACACAATAAGTACATTGTACTTATTCTTTGATGCAAGTACATAGTAGTTAAGGCCACCTAACATAAAGTGGGACCAAATCGTCCCATCTATATCGTGTAGTGGTATATTCTGTCCGGATCTGCTCTCACCTCTCTGAGTCTGGTCTCCAGCTCCAGGATACGGCTCTTTCTGCTCTGCTCCTGCTGGCTCATCTTCTCCAGATGTTCCTCCAGTTTGGCATTCTGAGCTTCCAGTTTCCCCGCCTGCGACTCCAGGTAAAACTTCTGCTGCCGCAGCTCCGAGATCATCTCCTCCTGAGCTTTCCTGAGAAAAACACTGAGCTTTGAATCTCGTGATTCATTATTTCTCAGATTTTCCAGTGTTTGATGCCTTGTTTTCCAGTAAAAGGAGTGAATTAGATTTCTCCTTCAATAAACTCATTTCAGAAGCATCCTAAGAATCACTGCTGCATCTCCCGGGTGGTGTTTCTCAAAACCGCTAAATTGTTTTGTTTGGCTAAATTAGAATCATTCCTATTCCTCAGTCCCCTATTAAATATAAAACACTTGATTTAGAAGTTGAACAATGCAGCAGAAGATGCTCAGATTGAACATTTATTACAAGCTAAATGCTTCCCCAGATTATCGTTTGCAGATCTACAATAACAAGTATTTAAATATCTTCAGGATCAACCCTTATTTACTCTAATATGACCTAAAACTACACTCAAACTCTGAACTGTAATTTAGCATAACAGTCAGTTCTGGAAGTAAAAATCCCATTCATTTGCTCCATAGAGGAGCTGATTTTTAATGAAAACTTATGAACTTTTAAAAGACAGGCCTACTATGAGCTATGAGGTTGTTAATCAACGGTGTATGCTTTTGTTGAAGCCATCAGCTTACATTCTCACCTTATTTTATAAATAATCAACTTTATAAGTGAAATTCCATGTGAAAAAAAAAAAATCGCATTACCTATAATTCTGTTTGGTTTTGATTCTCTGATTGGTGGAGAAAACTCTTTAGCTCCGCCCACTCCCATGTAGAAATAAACGAAATGCCCTCGGCCTCTAATCATTTACATGCATTCATCTGACAAACTTATCTATCCAAAGTGACTTACGATACCTACACACTGTGCATCATATCCATGACCTGCTGCTGCTAGTGTCGTGATCCAGCGGTTATAGGAGCTACAGGAACTGTCAGTGATGTTATAGTGTATTAAACAGTGCTACAAACCAAAGATACTAGACTGAGGAGGCCAAAGATCAAACCTGAGCAAACTAATCACTTAAAAACCTGTTGATGAAACATTAATCTGAATATTGGGGAACCTGTCGCCAGACAATTTCACAACATGTTTCTAAAGTTCATTCATTGAACGAATCATTGATTCGTTCAAAAATTCTGATTCATTCCGTATCGAAGCTTTGTTTAGAACTATTTTTGTTGGTGAAATAGAGCAAAAACAACTCGCGATATTAGAAAATCAATATTACATTTGCAATCACGCTGATATTTGGGAAGAACACCACTCTTGCTCATGTGATGTTTAACTATCGTATATATAATAAATGAGACAAAAACTCACACAGAGGCATTTTTGCCACCATATAGAGACTAGTCTCACACCCCTAATTCAATTCATTAACCCCCGGTTTCCCAGACAAGGCTTGAGCCTAGTTCCAGACTAAAATGTACGTCTGAGCTGTTTCAACTGAAAGAAACTTGCACTGACTGATC
Organism: Aspiorhynchus laticeps; assembly: GCA_023376895.1. NCBI lineage: Eukaryota > Metazoa > Chordata > Actinopteri > Cypriniformes > Cyprinidae > Aspiorhynchus > Aspiorhynchus laticeps. The sequence goes on along the minus strand of CM041796.1, from coordinate 61,682,288 downwards.
TCAAAATATACCAATGCCTTTGTTTTGTCTCAAGATGGACACCAGTAATGTTTTTTTCTAAGGCACTTTTATAAAAATTACTTAAATGTCCTAATTGAACTATGGCCTAATCCTGGCTTAGTCTAAGCCCTGTCTGTGAAACCAGGCCTAAATGTCACTGATTATATGAATGAGTTCAGTGACTCAACTCAGTCACATGCTTTTCTACTAATTGCCCACCAGGCATTTTAACTAGCTTCACCAGAGAGACTTGTCAAAAACCATTTTGCTGGTGGAGTGAATACTTCTCCAGGAGATGCAGGTCTGGAAACTCCAGCTGCTCTGAACTGGACCGGTTTCTGGCATCATGTTTTAGACTCTTACATGTTTTTCTGGGTGTAAATGCTGCTGTTGGCTGCCAGTTTATTGGCCTCGGAGAGTTCAGCGATCCGCTGCTCCAGACTCTTCATCTTGTTGTCCATGGCCTTGATGGTCTGTAGAGAAAAACACATCAAGTCCAGCATCGGGATGCAGATTTACACATACAGTAAATGTTAGTCGACCATCAGCATTGGCAGAAGATGTCGCTGCTAGTGTTGCAAATTACAAACTTGACTTTTAATAACAGGACATCATAAGAGCCAGGAGCTGAGTTTGAATAAAAACTCAAATTAAATCAGAATAACTTTATGGATGCCAGTGATAAACTCTTGATCACACAGTTTTTAATTTGCTAGCCTGAGCTACACCAGTGTTACTTAAGTATGTAAATGTTGAAAATGCATCATAATAAACAACCCTGTGGTTTCATACACTGAGCATGTGAGTCTGCGATCAGGGCGGTAATCTAGTTAGATAAAGTCTGGTTAACTGGATCAAGGGCTAAAAGGCTAGAAAATGATAAGAGTGAATTATCGCAAAACTTTCTCAGGTCTAATTTCACCACAAAATCACAATGAAAAATTATGAATTATATTTTGTTATCATGATGATAAAGTCAGGTTAAATCAACTGTAATGTAGTATTTATTTAATATATAATTTTTTTTTTTTTGAATCAGCATGTTTAAAACAATTACTAACATCATGTACAAATACCTAAACTGATTTTTCATATTAAGAATGAGATTTGTTTTTTTGTCATACTTGCTGTTGTTTTTTTCCCTTTACTATGTGTCTGGTAATGTTTGATTGTTGTGGTGCTGTAATGTGTTAAAGTTAATAAAAAAATATTTAAAAAGAGATTGATCAACATATCAAACATCACTTGAAATTAATAATAAATATTTTTCAATAAAATAAGCTTTCAGAATTGGAAAAAAAAGGTGAGTGAGAGAGACATTCAAATTACAGTAATGACTAGTTAAATGTCTGGAAAATAATGTAATATGTAAAAATATTGTCATATAATAGCTTTATTTTCATGTTTTATGCAAACTATAATTTCAATTTTTTTCTCTTTTGCTTTCGAGGTGAAATATGATATGGACATGTTCCTGAGAGGTTACATTTTATATTTGTAAAAATATAAACCCAAACAAATGCCCTTTTAACACCTATAAAGTTTAGTCTTGGATTAGATTCTAGTAGCTCAAAAATTCTGCTGGATGAGCTAGTCTGTGTGTCTCCAGCACACACACACACACACTTCTGTGCAAACAGTCTGTCAGGAGTCAGAGTTTGATGTGAGATGAAGACGAGACACTCACAGCTTTCTGCTCACTGATGAGTTTGCATTTCTCACGCGCCTCTTCCTCGTGCTGAGCTCGTTTCTGCTCCAGACACTCTTTATCAGCCAGATCTGCCTTCATCTGAGCCTCCAGAACCTGCAGCACACACACAGACACAGGCACACAAACACAGACACACAAACACAGACACAGACACACAAACACACGTCAGGTGTCTTACATGCATCTACAGACGATAATCATCATGTAACAGATCAGCAGGTATAAGATATGAATATGATGTGCTGCTGTGGAGTTATGATATTGTGTGTGATGGAAATTACATTTGTTAGTTTTTGGAAAAGATGCTAACACAACAATCTAACTTAACAGTCCATTAACTTTTCATTAAAATGAGAAGAAATTGACTGTTTTTGAATAACTAACTGACCTACAGAAAAAAATACTAATATGCTGCAAATACTTTTACATATTTATGTACTTAATAAAAATATCCTGCAATTGAAGAGTTTATTTGCAAAGACAGATAACTCCGTTTGTAAAAAAAATTCAAAAATCATGTTTTTTATTACGTTATGTTTTTATTGTGTTTTGTGTTAGTTCGCTGTATTTTTATTTTTACTTAATCAAAATAACCCAACTGCAGTTTGATTGAGATTAATTGGAATGCACAATGAAAAAACATGATTTTTGAAAATGGTTAAAAACGGACTAATCTTTTTTTGCAAATGAACTCTTCAATTGTATTTTTAGCATACTAAACTGACATACTTAAAATCTGCTAAACTAGAACAACTAATGTTGTGCTTAATGCACTTTATTGTGCAGAAGTAGTGCTGGAGTCCAGCTAAAGATATACTGAAGTATATTTGATTCAGCTAAAATTGAACTACTACAAGTATACTTTAAATATCGTGCATTTAAAGATTAATAAAAAGATCTGACTGAACAGAGATCATAAATCCTTATTAATAGTGATAAACACATTTTAGGCATAATATTAATAAATGTGCATTGTGCATTAAAGAAATACTCCAAATAAAGTTTTTTTATACATAATTTTATATCAGTAAGTCCTAAGTGATGTCAATAAATATGTTAATGAATTCAAAGTATACTTAGTATGAAATGAATGTATTTGAAATATATTGTGGCATAGGTTTTTGTTTAATAGGGTGGTACTGACACCTAAAGTGAAAATTAAAGATGTTTCTGATGTTCAAGCAGTTCCTCTGTTGCTGATGTACAGATGTGTTCCTGTCACGTCTCATTCGTGTGTTCAGAAAACAGAAATTTTACTTGGAAAATCTCTAAATGTTTGACATCAGTATTGGGACACCGACTCTTTGTTGTTGAATATGTGTCACATATCTGCACAAACGCCACATGCTTTGAAAATTCAATTTTCTAGTAAAAAGTGTGAATCATTTAGATTTAAAGACTGTTTGTTTATTTAACAGAATGTAGGTCATTAAAGAGTGTAATAATGTTTGCTGCATGAAATAGTCAATAGTTTGTTATTACATTTACTGAGATTAATCTACTTAAATATATTCAAATAAATGTAATAAATCTCATTCACCCAAAATGGCACAATCAATCATCACTGACCCAAAAACTTCAAGCAACAGAACAAATGTAGCGATGCTGATTTCCACACATTATTATGAGCGTCTGTGGTCTGTGTTCAACTCTACCTTGACTTTGTCCTCAAAGAGTCGCTCCTTCTGGACCAGGTGGGCTTCCATCCTCTGTGCTGTAGACTGAGTGTCCCGCAAGTTTTCCTCAAGCTCCTAAACTCTCTCACACACACACACACACACACACACACACACAGTCCACTGTCAGGTAACAGGTACATCCAAACAGTTTCCAGCAGTAAAATCCCATCACCAGGTGAAATGAAGAAGTGAACTTGCTTTGAGAAGCTGAGCGCTGCTCGATGGGACGGCATGAAGGTGTGTGTGTTCCTCATCGAGAGGTGCAGAGGTGTGTGTGTGTGGCAGCAGATGGGACATCCTGTTAGTGTGTGTGTGTGTGTGTGTGTGTGTGTGTGTGTTTCTGTCATGTGCTAATCTGTTGGAATCTGAGAAGACAGACGCACAATGATGACTGTGCAAAGACAGACGTGAAGAGAGACCTGTGTGTGTGTGGGTTACAGGTCAGCTGGTTAAGGAGGCGTGTTAGTGGTTTAATCTTTGCTAGTCTGATCCGTCTCTCTCACCAGTATCTTCTCAGCCATCTGTTGGATCTGTTGGGATTTGGTCTGGATGTCGTCCTTCAGTTTATTCTCTCGACGCTCCACCATCTCCAGACGCTTCACTTGGTTTTCCAAAGTCTTTCTGCCCTCCTGAACACAAGAGTGATTTAACAATTATTACAGATTCAGGAATCACACCAAACCTGTCAAGATCATATTACACATCAAAATCAAGAGGAAGAAATTATATTTGCATATATATATATATATACATATATATATATAAAAAAAAAACATGTTTGCTTGTGACATTATTTTCATCATAATTCAGCACATTTAACACTAACTCAAATACGGATTAGAGTAAAGGAAATATTTGCTGTATTAAATACACTACTGTTTAAAAGTTTGGGTTCAGTAAGATTTATTTATGAAGACATTCATACTTATTTATCAAGGACACATTAAATTGATCAGTAAAGACATTTTTAATGTTACAAAATATTTCTATTTCAAATAAATACTGTTCTTTTGAACTTTCTATTCATCTGTGAATCCTGAAAAATAAAATTGTTTCCACAAAAATATTGTGCAGCACACCTGTTTTCAACATTGATAATAATCAGAAATGTTTCTTGAGCAGCAAATCAGCATATTATTATGATTTCTGAAGATCATGTGACACTGAAGACTGGAGTAATGATGCTGAAAATACAGCTTTGATCACAGAAATAAATTATATTTTAACAGATATTCACATAGAAAACAGTTATTTTAAATTGTAATAACATTTCACAATTTTTACAGTTTTTTTAATCAAATAAATCAAATTTGATCAAATAAATTGGTGGGCAGAAGATACTTCTTTCAAAATCAACTTTTAGACAGTACTACACTTATTTAAAAAAAATTAAAATACAATATTTTATTATATAATGCAATAAATATTCTTACTATTTAAGTAATGAGATCTAATAAGAATCATAATTATGACAATTATTAAAAAAGAAAAACATCCAGGCATATTACAGCGATTAAAAATTGTCATGCAAAAAGAGTTTATATAAACATCTTATTGGTCCTAAATACTTTTTTCATTTTCTTTATGCAACTTATTTTTTTGTCCTTTTTAATAATGGTGTGAACAATGATCTGGTGATAAACAATTATTTCAATCAGGCCAGTTAATTATCTGATATTTGTCCATTATCAGTATCAGCTGATAACTGTGTCAGCCGCTTAACAGAAGCATTAACACACTCTTCTGTCAGTCCCACAATCCACCAGCAGTGCATAATGCACATTATCTCTGTGTCTGTGTGTGTGTGTGTGTGTGTGTGTGTGTGTGAGAGAGAGAGAGATTATCAGGCACTGTATCACCGCCCCGTCACACCTCAGTCTCTCGCAGGCGTCTGCGCAGTGTGTCGCTGGGGTCAGATTTGTTGCGCAGACGCTCCAGATCTCGCTCCAGACGCTCTTTGGCCTGACGGATGTTCTGCAGCAGCTCCGTGGCTTCTGTGCTCGCCTTCACCGCCTGCAGGATCAAAGGTCAAACACATGCAGAGCTCATTAGAGGAACTGCATTATACACATTACTCATGTAACACTTAGTTTTGGGTCAAGAAGTCAGTCTGTGACCTTTAGATCCTCTAAAGATGTCTTTCCAAAGGCACACAGCAAAAGATTCAAATTCAGTGCAGATGTAATAAGTTCACTGAGGTTAAGGGGTGTCGTGCTTACATACAGACTCTAGTGGCTTATTGCTACAACATGGTGGATTAAACAGTGCAATTAAACACTACAGTAATATACTGTAATGCATTATGTGTGCGGTCTGTAGCATGTTAACACACAGCACCTTTGAGAGTTTATCCTGCAGCTCCTGGATCTTCAGCTGCTGCTCGCCGTTTGTCTGAAACACAGAAGCTCATAAAGTCACACACTGTGACCATCACAGCAGACGAGTGTGTAATTAGAGGAAATTAAAACGTCAGCGCAGGTGAAGTCAATGACAAGGCAATGTTTCAAAGAGACGTTTAGCACCTGGACGGCGAGGAAAGTGCAGAGATGATCAGTGTAGTTTAACTAAAACTAGTGATGCATGATTTATCACTCACTATATCAGTATTGACCAACAGTTATGTTTATTTACGAACTGCATCGGTCAGACCAGGCTGATATGGAAAAATAAAATAACATTGAAAACCATATCAGGGCTTATGCATTCCAGTCAGTGTTATTGTAGTATCACTGGAATACTATTATAGTTTTTATTCATATTTTAAATCAGTTTTTATGTTTATATTTTCCATTTTTATTTTAATTTTAGCAAAAATGTTAGTAATTTTGTTGAGTGTGTTTTTAATATAGATATGTCTATATAGCTTATATCAATTTCAGGTTTAGTTTTTGTTACTTCA
>CM041796.1:61651559-61675899 GCA_023376895.1 Aspiorhynchus laticeps | reverse complement strand
AACAAATTCAATATTTTTTTATATTTAATATTGTAATATTTTATTTTTAAGTGTTTTATTTAATGTTTTTTAAGGTTAATGTAATTTTACACTTTTATTGTTTCATTCATTTGTAGCTTTTCATCAGTTCTGAATCCCTGTATTAAACATACTTTAAAAAATGCATTTCAATTGTAGTAGTTGTTCAAATATGTACACAGTCAAAATGAATACAAAGATTGCATTTATACAAATTCACCAAGCAAACAACATTAAAACATCAAATTATCAGATTCCTGTTTGTCATCGACCCATTTACCAAACACATGAATATCATCTAGTTTTATAGTTCAAAAGAATTTCACAATTTTTTGACAATTTATGCAAACAAAAGATGAAATGCATTAATTGAATATTAAAGGCCAGCAGTCAAGTCAGCATGAGGCAGTCATTGAATATGATGCCCTGAGTGTCCACTTCTCCGAAGATGAAGCACAGATGCACCACGTCTCTGTCACTCTGTCTGATGCCTACAGTTTGTTCTGCCCCGACTGATGTGGCCTCTTACTGTTGTTGACATTCCTCTCACAAATGATGAGAAGGTGGAAAGGATGATCAGCTCCTATGTGAGGAAATGGATAGGGGCCTCACGAAGCCTGAATATTATCAGCCTGTATGGACATGGCATGCTTGAGCTGCCTACCTCGAGGAAGAGTTCAAATGCACTAAAGCAAGGCAAGAAATGACACTCAGAATCTCCAGATCCATCGATACGGGCAGATAGACCACTGCTGCCAACAGGACAAAAATGGACACTAGGTGATGCTGTACAACAAGCAGTCAACACTTTATCATGCTGACACTGAGGGCCCTGTTCATTATGGGAGAAGGGGCTTTGATCGGTCTCACAGGGCAAGGCAATATCATCTGAACAGTGAAAGCTTGTGGTCCAGTAATATGTTCACAAATTAAAATGTTGAATGTAATATGTACTGCTTAAAAACAGTATGAAATATTCAAAGTGGCCCCAAAAGTACTTAGAGACATTTGAACTCTGATCCTTATAAAATATTATTAGACTTTACATTTTACAGGATCTTTTCTCAGAACTAACTTCATCATTTTGCTCAGTGAATTAATTATATTACCTATAAACATGTTCCAACATTTCACAACCACAACACTGGCCAAAAGAATTGCGCTCATATATATATATATATATATATATATATATATATATATATATATATGTATATTATTTAAATAATATCAAAGTCAAAGTCAAAGTCTGCTTTATTGTCAATTCTGCCACATGTACCGTACATACATACGGAGAATTGAAATTGCGTTACTCTCTTACTCCCTGGTGCATACAGATAACACTAAACACTAACAGTAGAATGCAAAATACAGATAAATACAAATCAAATATATATATACATATACACACATACATACATGCCTACATATATATACATATATATATATATATATATATATACATATACATATACACATATATATACATACATACATACACAAAATGCAACTATTACAAATATACATGTAGAGAAAAAATTTAAAGAAAAATAATAATAATAAAAAATAGGATAAAGTGGCATAAGGCACATGGTAGATAGAGTGCAAACCAGTTAAATAAACAAACAGTGCAGAATATGAATGGTGTAGTGCAAATAGCTTATAAGTCTATTCTATTAAAGTGACAAAAAGAGAGCAGTCTTTATTCAGACTGTCAGAAGAGGTAGTTGAATGAGGTCAGTCCAATGCTGTACAAAGTGACGGGTGCTGGTCACACAGTGTGCGTGTGTGTGTGTGTGTGTGTGTGGGTGGTGGTGGTGGGGGGGGGGTCAGAGTTCAGTGGTGCGTGGTGTAAGAGAGGGGAGGGGGGGCAAGGACGGGAGGGAGTTCAGCTTCCTGACAGCCTGATGTATGAAGCTGTCCTTCAGTCTGCTGGTCCTCGCCTGGAGACTCCGCAGTCTCCTCCCTGATGGCAGCAGACTGAAGAAGCTGTGTGTCGGGTGGGTGGGATCACCTGCAATGCTGAGGGCTTTGCGGGTGAGACGGGTGTTGTAGATGTCCTGGAGGGAGGGGAGAGAGACACCAACGATCTTCTCAGCTGCTCTCACTATCCGTTGAAGGGACTTGCGGCAGGACGCGTTGCAGGCGCCATACCACACAGTGATGCAGCTAGTCAGGATGCTCTCGATGGTGCCTCTGTAGAAGGTGCACATGATGGGGGTCGGGGCTCTGGCTCTTCTGAGTTTGCGGAGGAAGTAGAGACGCTGTTGTGCTTTCTTGGCTAGTGCTGCAGTGTTGTTGGTCCAGGAGAGGTCCTCTGTGATGTGCACACCCAGGAACTTGGTGCTGCTCACTCTCTCCACGGTCGCACCATTGATGGTCAGAGGAGCATGCTGAGTGTGCACTCTTCTGAAGTCAACAACAATCTCCTTCGTCTTCTCCACATTCAGAGAGAGATTGTTGTCCCTGCACCACCCGGCCAGGCGGCTCACCTCGCTCCTGTAGTTTGTCTCATCTCTGTTGCTGATGAGACCCACCACAGTCGTGTCGTCCGCAAACTTAATGAAAAGGTTAGAGTTGTGTGATGGTGTGCAGTCGTGGGTCAGCAGAGTGAAGAGGAGGGGGCTCAGCACACTTCCTTGGGGGGCCCCTGTGTTCAGTGTGATGGTGCTGGATGTGTTAATGCCGACCCGTACTGCCTGAGGTCTCCCAGTCAGAAAGTCCAACAGCCAGTTGCACAGAGAGGTGTTGAGCCCCAGCTGGACCAATTTGTGAGTGAGCTGCTGAGGGATGATTGTGTTGAATGCTGAACTGAAGTCTATGAACAGCATCCTGACATATGAGTCTTTTTTGTCCAGATGTGTGAGGTCTGGGTGGAGGGCAGTGGCGAATATATGACATTCATAAAGAGTTCTTATGGTTAATTTCTGATTTCTGAAGGATCATGTGACACTGCAGACTGGAGTAATGATGCTGAAAATACAGCTTTGATCTCAGCAATCAATTAGCCAACATTTTACAATACATTCACATAGAAAACAGTTAAAATTGTAATAACATCTCACAATATTACTGTTTTCACTGTATTTCTGAATTGGTGAGTAGAAGAGACTGCTTTCAAAAAATAAATTTAAAAAAATTAATCGGTATTGTATTTTTATGAATCAATGTCTGTGTATGTTTTATTTTTATTCAAGAAGAAATTAATAGATTAACCAGTATAGAGCCTTTTGAAAATCGAGTGTGGGTCAAATTGACCCAACACATGGAATGACACAATTGAGACTATATAGTTAGACAAATTCTCAGTAGCTCATAATATCAAGCACTGGCTAAATTGCTTTCTTTTATGTTTTTTTTTTTTTTTTTTAATGGTTAGTACATAATAAAAATCATAAAAAAAGACTCAAATGTTGATATTTGCCAAAAGATCAGGTCCCTGATGTAAACTATGGGCAATATTTCAGCTCAGTTCTGTGCAAACCTTTTCATAATATACAATAAATCATAAGTTCAGTGTGAAAATGTCATCATTTACGTGGTGAAGTCTGATAATTTCTGATGCAGATTTACACTTTCCAATCACCGTTGGTGTCTAAATGACATTAGTAAGTGTGTATGACACAACAATTTTTTTTTTTTTTTTTACTATTGAACTTCCTCTTCCTTCTATTGAGTTCTCAGTGCAGTTTGTTGTGTAAAGCGATATCAGAGATATCTAGCATGTCTTTTTCCATGGTCTCACCATTGTACCGTGATTGAAGCTGAGGTTATAGGCTTATATTCACTAGATGTGTCAAGTTTTTGTGCAGATCATTTTTATTGACAGATCATTTTATGTATTCTAAAGGATGATGCCTGATCAGGTACGTGTACTAATATAACTTTAGCACCCCAACTTTATTTAGTAACGAAGTCCTAAGAAATGTTACTCTGTTTCAACCTTATCACGTTTGTGACCTTAAATGAGACACTTTTTTCCCCCAAGTTTCTCTGCTGGGACTGTCCATGGGAGTATTTTATTGTAAAAAAAAATAAAAAATTACATTAAAAAATAACATTAAAAAAATCCAGATTGAACTAATATTTTACAAGACACCAATGGTTGAAAATCATAATTATTTCCACACAATTATATCCGATGGCATGACGATACTATAATCACCTTACCTGTAATTCAGGTAACTGTTGGTAAATGAAAATATATCACTCAAGCATGCATAAAAATGCTAAATCAATTGAGAAATTGGAAACAAAAATATGTCAGAATAATCATTTTGTTGTACATCAAATGTCATACTATATTCAGAAATGTTCCTTATCATGCCATCAACATGAAAGCCAATCATTTGTTGTTTGCGTGCAGATAGTTTTGCTCACGCTCTGCTTATGAGTCACCAAACCACAACAATATCATTGTGAATGTGTTATATATTCATGCATGCATTTGGCACACATACACCCATCTAACTATCAGTTGACCCTCAATGAATGATTAATTTGCTTTGTATCAGTTAAATAAACTATTTCCTAAATATGATAGTGATTGGTAAATGTTGCTATAATCAAACATGTATTTATAATGACACAAAATTGTATAATTAATTTATTTACTTGGAAATAAGACATGTAAATAGCAGGATAATGTACAGACAATCTCTTATATAATGTACACAATAGACAATTGTCCTCAGTTGAGACTTAACTCCCCATATATTCAAACCCATAACATCTGCTTCTATTCTCAAATAGAAGAGTCAGATATTTAATGTGTAAGTATATGTAAGTAAAAACGCATAGCATATCTAAACCTGTAAAGAATGATTGTTTTATCATAAGTTTTAATAAAATATACCGATTTCTTGGCCTGGTTCAAATGCAGCACAGTTCAGCGCCCCGCCCCCATCCAGCATCTTCACAGACTGACACTGACGCGAACCAATCAAATCCTTACAGTGCGCCTCATCCGATGACGTTCCCTCCACCAGTACGTGTGCAAATCAGCATCAGCCAGCGTGCAACGCTCAGCCAATCAGCGCCTTCCAACGAGCTGCTCTCCGACCAATGGCGAGGCTCCACGACGGGGAAGCGCTGACGGCTTATATACAGGAGAGCGCAGCGCCCTGAGGTTCAGTTGAGACTCAGAGAAAACACGAGAATAGCGACAGACACGCCCTTGAGATTAGTGCTTATTACTACACTTATCAGGTAAGAACATATCTAATTAAACTCTCCGTTTACATTTAAACTCCTCATTTAATTGATGTGTCTTACAAAAACCTGTAAAGCTCAAATGAACCCGTTATAGCTGTTTTGACTGATGGATAGTCTCGAGAAACGGTTAAAAACGCTCGTTTGAATCGGTAACGTAACGTTAGATTAGAAATATATATTTGTAAATATTAATTTTAAAAAGTTTGTAAATACAATTATAAATGCGTCTTGTTTGCTTGTAATGTTCATTAATTCGTTAGTAACCGGTAAGAAAAAACGAATGAATGATTTTATCTTAAATAGGTTTTTATCTGAATTAAACGTGTTTTAATTTAAGGACTTTTGGATGTACACTATATCACAATATTAATATGTGGAGAAAATAGTAAAAGTGAGGATTTGATGATCAGTGAATCAGCACCCGAGAGGTTGAACTGGAGACTAGTTACTCTTGACTAGTACAGAATCTGGATTAGTTAAGGACTACTTGACAAATGGTGTCTATTTGCATTGCTACTTGGCCTTAAGGAAATATGCATTTAGTTTCACATTTTTTATATTTTAACTACTTCATATGCATTTGCAGCTGAAATCAATGCAGCCATCCATGCCTTTTTTTGGCTAAATTATCTAGAAGAAAATAACCAGATAATTAGTTTTTGCATGAAAATGCATTGCTTGATTTATAGTGATTATATAAACTATCCATCCAGTGAGTGACGTGCTTCATTATGTACCTGCCCTGACCTGTGACCTTTATTTTTAAAGGACTCTTTACAGAAATCAGTGGAGATTTGACAGAAGATCAACGTCAAAATGCGATTGGTTTGCCTGTTTCTGCTGGTGTCCGGCAGCGTGTTCGCTGAAGAGGACGACAAGAGAGACAGTGTTGGGACAGTGATTGGAATCGACCTCGGGACGACCTACTCATGGTGAGAATGAGTTTGGATTCATATACAGGGGTCACAGGGTCATTAATTAATTTCCAAGACAAGAAAAAGTACATCTATTTTTATGTTTAAATTTTTTTTTTTAATATATATATATTTATTTATTTATTTATACTTTTGTATTTTTATAGATTTTTTTTATTAAAAATATTTATATATTTAATGTTTTATATTATATTTATTTTTAAATTTTAGAATTAACTTGTATATTATTATTTAATATTTTATTTATTTAATATTCTAATAATGCTTAACTTCAAAATATATATATATATATATATATATATATATATATATATATATATATATTATATATATATATATATATATATAATTATTTTTTTTTTTTTTTTAACATACAATTTTGTTATTTGATTATTAAATGTTATTTATATATAAATTAGATATTTTTTATTTTATTATATATATAATATGAAAAAAAATATGTATGCGTGTGCACACAAACATACACTTTTTTTTAAAAATCATTTTATAGTAATGCTGTGGTTTAAAACATTTCTGTTATTTATAATTAGCATATGATTTTGTTCTTATCCTATTTTATTTTCGTCCCAGTGTTGGAGTGTTCAAGAACGGCCGTGTGGAGATCATCGCTAATGACCAGGGAAACCGCATCACTCCATCATACGTGGCCTTCACCACCGAAGGTGAGCGTCTCATCGGAGACGCTGCGAAGAACCAGCTGACCTCCAACCCCGAGAACACCGTCTTTGACGCCAAGAGGATGATCGGCCGCACATGGGGCGACTCGTCTGTGCAGCAGGACATTAAATACTTTCCCTTTAAGGTACACACGTCTGCCAGCTTGTGTTTGAACTGTATTTGAACTATAAGTTCCTTTGACTTCAATGCGAATGCTAAACACCTGCTGCGTCTCTTCCAGGTTATTGAGAAGAAGAACAAGCCTCACATCCAGCTGGACATCGGATCAGGTCAGATGAAGACTTTCGCTCCTGAGGAAATCTCTGCTATGGTTCTGACTAAAATGAAGGAGACTGCGGAGGCTTACCTGGGAAAGAAGGTAAAGTTTTGACTCCAACACCAAGAAAACATGTAATCTCAGTTGCACTGCAGTAAAACTCAACACCTGATCCGTTTCTGCTCTTCTAAAGGTCACACATGCTGTGGTCACTGTGCCCGCTTATTTCAATGATGCCCAGCGCCAGGCCACCAAAGATGCAGGAACCATCGCCGGCCTGAACGTCATCAGAATCATCAATGAGCCGTAAGTACCCAATTGCTTCTGCTTTGTTGCATAGCAGGTTGTTTTCTTGAAGGTATCTTGCATGTTATTTTAATATCACTGATATCCTAGTATAACTTATTAATAATTTCAGATAGATTTTATCTTTACCAGCTTTAAGTTTTTAAATTTCTCTTTTTTTTTTATATTATTATTTTTAAATGACTATATAGTTTATTAATTTTTAAATTGGAATTGTTGCTTGGTTTTATTTTATGTATTTTTATATTTCAGTTAACATTTCATTTATTGATTAAATTAAAATTAATTATTAAATTTATTTATTTTTATGTTTAAGTATTGTTACCTTAAATAAAATGAACATTAACTGAAAAAAATCTAATAAAAATAATACTTTTCGTTACCAATAATAATCCTACTGATCTTGTTGCTCTCCACAGAACCGCCGCTGCCATCGCTTATGGTCTGGACAAGAGGGACGGTGAGAAGAACATCCTGGTGTTTGATCTCGGCGGCGGCACCTTCGACGTTTCCCTGCTGACCATCGATAACGGCGTCTTCGAGGTGGTGGCCACTAATGGAGACACTCACCTCGGCGGCGAAGACTTCGATCAGCGCGTCATGGAGCACTTCATCAAGCTCTACAAGAAGAAGACCGGAAAGGATGTGCGCAAGGACAACCGCGCCGTGCAGAAGCTGCGTCGTGAGGTGGAGAAGGCCAAGAGAGCGCTGTCTGCTCAGCATCAGGCCCGCATCGAGATCGAGTCCTTCTTCGAGGGTGAAGACTTCTCCGAGACGCTGACCCGCGCCAAGTTTGAGGAGCTCAACATGGTAAGAGAAGCTCCGCATTACCAACTAAAAACTAGAACTTCAGTTTAGTTATGATATTAGTAAAACAGTTTCATTACTTTGAACAAAACTGAAATAAATGCATGGAAAACAATGTTTTGTGCTTTTCTCCTCACAGGACTTGTTCCGCTCCACAATGAAACCAGTGCAGAAGGTTATGGAAGACTCTGACCTGAAGAAGTCTGACATTGACGAGATCGTTCTGGTCGGCGGCTCCACTCGTATTCCCAAGATCCAGCAGCTGGTGAAGGAGTTGTTCAATGGCAAGGAGCCGTCCAGAGGAATCAACCCTGATGAGGCCGTGGCTTACGGAGCCGCCGTCCAGGCCGGAGTCCTGTCAGGAGAAGAGGACACTGGTGAGCCTTTAATGATGGACACATATAGGGCTGGGCTGTGTAATCACACCAACTCTCTTGTGTGATGGTTACTGACTGAAATGTGTTGAACAGGTGACCTAGTGCTTCTGGACGTTTGCCCTTTGACCCTGGGCATTGAGACGGTCGGAGGAGTAATGACCAAACTCATTCCCAGGAACACAGTCGTGCCCACCAAGAAATCCCAGATCTTCTCCACCGCTTCTGACAATCAGCCAACCGTGACCATCAAAGTTTATGAAGGTGAGCAAACCATTTCAGCACATCGACTCTTTCAGCACATTTACTTCATCTGTCCACAGTTTTATTCAGTTCATTCATATGAAAAGTGTTTGAATGATTTGGGTTCTAGATTTGAAGAGGTTTTATTTTTCCTCCCTCAATATTGTTATTTTAAGCCATTTTCACTTGAAAATAGCCATGGTAGCGTACATTTACATGTATGACCTTATTTTATTCAGGTGATTGATATGAAAGATTTTGAATGATGTAGGGGTTTTTGTTGGTACATTTTTTTTTTTTTTTTTTTTTTTATTGTTGTTTTTGTTAATTTTATAGCCTTTTTTATAGATGTAAACCAAACTAAAATTTTTAGTTTTTTACTGAAGAAACTTAAACCATGATCTTTTCATATTTTGCTCATTTTTAAGCCATTGTAAACCAAATGTTTAGGTTTTCTATTTAATTCAAACTGTATCATTAGATTTAAATTTTGAAATCTAAAAAAAAAAAAAAAAATTTAAATGACTTGAATTTGAAGGTGTGAAAATGTTTTAAAAATATGTAGAAAAAAAAAACTCACTTTAAAATATCCATGATGTACCTTTTTTTTTTTTTTAATTCAAGATGAGCTTTCTTTACAAATTGCTATTAAGCCACCTCTCTCTTGTCTTTTTTTTTTTTTTTTTTACCTTTTTGCAACATTTGAAACAATTTCTAATTTTTCACTCATCTTCATCTTTCCAGGTGAGCGTCCGCTGACTAAAGATAACCACCTCCTGGGCACCTTTGACCTGACCGGCATCCCTCCGGCTCCCCGTGGCGTCCCTCAGATTGAGGTCACCTTCGAGATCGATGTGAATGGCATCCTGCGCGTCACCGCCGAGGACAAGGGCACGGGCAACAAGAACAAGATCACCATCACCAATGACCAGAACCGACTGACGCCCGAGGACATCGAGCGCATGGTGAACGAGGCTGAACGCTTTGCTGATGATGACAAGAAGCTGAAGGAGCGCATCGACGCCCGCAACGAGCTGGAGAGCTACGCCTACTCCCTGAAGAACCAGATCGGGGACAAAGAGAAGCTGGGCGGCAAGCTGTCGTCCGAAGACAAGGAGGCCATCGAGAAGGCCGTCGAGGAGAAGATCGAGTGGCTGGAGTCTCACCAGGAAGCAGATCTCGAGGACTTCCAGGCCAAGAAGAAGGAGCTGGAGGAGATCGTGCAGCCCATCATAAGCAAGCTGTACGGCAGCGCGGGTGGCCCGCCGCCGGAGGAGGGTGAAGATCAGGAAGGCAAGGATGAGTTGTAGATCGTCCAGACTCTGTTTTCAGTCGCGTTGATGCCCTTGCCTCTCTAGGTGTACATATTGAATACAACGGACATTTTTGTACAAGACGGGCGAACGTAAAGCGTCCAATCTCTTTGGGAAAGACTTATGAGGAGCATTAGAGTTGCGTTTGTTGTCTTATTTTCTCTTCACTCCGGTGGAGATTTTGTCAGCCTGGTTTGAGGCTCGATGCTGCTGTTCTCAGGCAGTTCTATGAGGGGCGATGAGTGGGAGGGATGGTGCTCCGGGTCAGGGTTTACTGGATAAACGTCATGTCACATGCTCAAAGTTATTTATTGAAATCTGGAAACTGTAGAAGACCTTTCTACCACAATTGCATAATAAAGGTTTGATACAAAATGAGCAGTTATTTGTGTCTGTGTTGATTTTAAATGTCACTGTATAAAATGAATTTGATTTTGTTCCCCTGAAATGTTAACAATATTAAACTTATTTTCATTTTTTTTTTTTTTATATTACTGTTTGGTTCAGGGGTGCCCAAACTCGGTCCTGGAGGGCCGGTGTCCTGCAGAGTTTAGATCTAACCCCAATTAAACACACCTGAACCAGCTAATCAAGCTCTTACTAGGATACTAGAAGCATCCAGGCAGGTGTGTTGAGGCAAGTTGGACTCTGCAGGACACCGGCCCTCCAGGACCGAGTTTGGACACCCCTGGTTTAGTTAATTGATTACTTAAACTGAATTAAAAATTAACAAGCTAAAATATTTTTTTAAATTTGAAAATTTAATGTCAAAAGTGCCCCCCCCCAAAAAACCCTTTACCTGAAGTCCCCTTGAAGTTAACACATTTGCATGTTTATTATGGTTATCTGATGTTGCTTAATGGTCACATGACATGTAAAAATAAATTATATATATCTGACGTTCTTTTAGTGTTTTATTTTGTTGGTTTTTATTTTTACATCTATAATTGAATTAGTATTTGGGTGAATATGGTGCTTCTCTCTTTTTTTATCAAACCAATTTATTTAAACATTAAAACTACAACGATTAAAAACTTTCATTAATTTGAAATAAAACTAAAATAAATTTAGTTGATGGTTTTTAGGGTTATTTTAATTTTGCACTTTCATGATTTGGGTGAAATAAACATCAATGATGCTTTGCCACAAGCAGGAACTGCAGGAGCAACTACGGATACAATACAGGTGCTGGTCATATAATTAGAATATCGTCAAAAAGTTGATTTATTTCACTAATTCCATTCAAAAAGTGAAACTTGTATAATGTATACATTCATTCCACACAGACTGATATATTTCAAGTGTTTATTTCTTTTAATTTTGATGATTATAACTGACAACTAATGAAAACCCCAAATTCAGTATCTCAGAAAATTAGAATATTACTTAAGACCAATACAAAGAGAGGATTTTTAGACATCTTGGCCAACTGAAAAGTATGAACATGAAAAGTATGAGCATGTACAGCACTCAATACTTAGTTGGGGCTCCTTTTGCCTGAATTACTGCAGCAATGCGGCGTGGCATGGAGTCGATCAGTCTGTGGCACTGCTCAGGTGTTATGAGAGCCCAGGTTGCTCTGATAGTGGCCTTCAGCTCTTCTGCATTGTTGGGTCTGGCATATCGCATCTTCCTCTTCACAATACCCCATAGATTTTCTATGGGGTTAAGGTCAGGCGAGTTTGCTGGCCAATTAAGAACAGGGATACCATGGTCCTTAAACCAGGTACTGGTAGCTTTGGCACTGTGCGCAGGTGCCAAGTCCTGTTGGAAAATGAAATCTGCATCTCCATAAAGTTGGTCAGCAGCAGGAAGCATGAAGTGCTCTAAAACTTCCTGGTATACGGCTGTGTTGACCTTGGACCTCAGAAAACACAGTGGACCAACACCAGCAGATGACATGGCACCCCAAACCATCACTGACTGTGGAGACTCTACACTGGACCTCAAGCAACGTGGATTCTGTGCCTCTCCTCTCTTCCTCCAGACTCTGGGACCCTGATTTCCAAAGGAAATGCAAAATTTACTTTCATCAGAGAACATTACTTTGGACCACTCAGCAGCAGTCCAGTCCTTTTTGTCTTTAGCCCAGACGAGACCCTTCTGACGCTGTCTGTTGTTCAAGAGTGGCTTGACATGGACCCTGAAACCCATGTCTTGCATACGTCTGTGCGTAGTGGTTCTTGAAGCACTGACTCCAGCTGCAGTCCACTCTTTGTGAATCTCCCCCACATTTTTGAATGGGTTTTGTTTCACAATCCTCTCCAGGGTGCGGTTATCCCTATTGCTTGTACACTTTTTTCTACCACATCTTTTCCTTCCCTTCGCCTCTCTATTAATGTGCTTGGACACAGAGCTCTGTGAACAGCCAGCCTCTTTTGCAATGACCTTTTGTGTCTTGCCCTCCTTGTGCAAGGTGTCAATGGTCGTCTTTTGGACAACTGTCAAGTCAGCAGTCTTCCCCATGATTGTGTAGCCTACTGAACTAGACTGAGAGACCATTTAAAGGCCTTTGCAGGTGTTTTGAGTTAATTAGCTGATTAGAGTGTGGCACCAGGTGTCTTCAATATTGAACCTTTTCACAATATTCAAATTTTCTGAGATACTGAATTTGGGGTTTTCATTAGTTGTCAGTTATAATCATCAAAATTAAAAGAAATAAACACTTGAAATATATCAGTCTGTGTGGAATGAATGTATACATTATACAAGTTTCACTTTTTGAATGGAATTAGTGAAATAAATCAACTTTTTGATGATATTCTAATTATATGACCAGCACCTGTATATTCATGGTAGCCATTGGTGGCATCTTGGTCAGAGCACTGGTTTTATTGGAAATTCTTCTGCATCTTCAGCAGATACCTCAGGGGCATGAGCGTTTCACCTCTTAACCTGTATGCTTCACCTGAGTGGGGCAGTGAAGACCGGCTCAGCCTTCACCTGCAGAAGGATTCCACTTACCTTCTCATTAAAGGGTTACTCCACCTCAGAATTAAAATTTTGTCAATCACTTACCCCCATATCATTCCAAACCCGTAAAAGCTTCGTTTGTCTTCGGATCACAATTTATAGATATTTTGGATGAAAACCGGGAGGTTTGTGACTGTCCCATTCACTGCCAAGTAAATAACACTGTCGAGGCCCAGAAAAGTATGAAAAACATCGTCAGAATAGTCCATCTGCCATCAGTGGTTCAATCTGAATTTAACAAAGCGACGAGAACACATTTTCTGCGAAAAGAAAAAAAAATAATTTATTCAACAATTCGTCTGCTCTGGTTCAGCGTAGTGCCATTTTGGAGAATATCCGCTGGACGCAAGCAGCGTACGCTCCTCTGTGTCAGCCGTGCCACAAGGATACGTCTTCTACTTTTGTTTACGCTTTGATTTGAATGAAAACAGGGTAGGCTATCCGGTATACGGCTGACACAGAGGAGCATATGCTGCTTGCATCCAGCGGATATTCTCCAAAATGCCGCTACGCTGACACAATGCAGACTAATTTAAAAAGTGTTCTCGTCACTTCATTAAATTCAGATTGACCCACTGATGGCAGATGGAGTATTCTGACGATACTTTTCATACTTTTCTGGGTTTCGACAGTGTTATTTACTTGGCAGTGAATGGGACAGTAAAAAACCTCACGGTTTTCATCCAAAATATCTTAAATTGAAGTTAAAAAAAAAATTAAGAGACTTTTTAATCTGAGTATAGCATCAAGTCAATTAAACTCCTGGGATATTGATCTGGTCAGTTAAGTAGCAGAGGGGGTTGTTAATCAGTTTCAGCTGCTTTGGTCTTAGGGCCTGTTTACACCTGGTCACTTCATGCGTTTTCTCTGATTGGATATCTATCTGATTTGTTAAAACGTTTCCATTTACACTTGGCCACATAAATGTGTCTTCGCAAAACGGATATAAATCCGTTCTTCAATTCCCACGCTATATACAAATTTAACAGAGTTCACGTCAATGAAAGCAATAGATATGCGCTGCATTTTATTCATTATCAGCTAATTTCAATATGAGAGACCGCAACAGGAGAGTGCGGCATCAGCACTGGAAAGATAGGTTAGTCTCACTACT
This sequence comes from Aspiorhynchus laticeps, assembly GCA_023376895.1. Lineage (NCBI taxonomy): Eukaryota > Metazoa > Chordata > Actinopteri > Cypriniformes > Cyprinidae > Aspiorhynchus > Aspiorhynchus laticeps. The sequence continues at coordinate 61,661,647 of CM041796.1, read as the reverse complement.
TTTAATGAAGATGATTGTGTGTTGAGCGTCTGCGACTTACTTTCAGTTTCATTTGCAGCAATTAGCGTGTCGGCTTGCTGAAGAGATACTCAGCTACTGCGCTGTCATATCTGACTATAACAAACCATATAGCCTATAAAACGCTCTCACACGTTTATTATTTTAATATTTTGGGAGGAGTAAAATTAGCATATGTGGTTTCAACAACCAGATGCATTTACACTTGTCCAGTTTCGTCTGGAATGCGTCCCAGACCACCTTCTGAAGCAGTTTGAGCGATCGGATTTATATCAGTCTCGAATGCGTTTCGGAGGGCATTTACACCTGGTCTTTTCAGGATCGGATAACTATCCAATCAGAAAAAACGCATGAAGTGACCAGGTGTAAACAGCCCCTTAATGAAATTAACAACAGGTGCACTAGATGGGCAACAATGAGACAACCCCCAAAAACAGGAATGGTTTTACAAGTGGAGGCCACAGACATTTTTTTCCCTACTCAGCTTTTCTGACTGTTTTTCGCTAGTTTTGCATGTGGCTAGGGTCACTGTCACTACTGGTAGCATGAGGCAATACCTGGACCCTACAGAGGTTACACGGGCAGTCCAACTCCTCCAGGATGGTCCATCAATACGTGCCATTGCCAGAAGGTTGGCTGTGTCTCCCAGCACAGTCTCAAGAGCATGGAGGAGATTCGAGGAGACAAGCAGTTACTCTAGGAGAGCTGGACAGGGGCGTAGAAGGTCCTTAACCCATCAGCAGGAACTGTATCTGCCCCTTTGTGCAAGGAGGAACAGGATGAGCACTGCCAGAGCCCTGTAAAATGACCTCCAGCAGTCCACTGGTGTGAATGTCTCTGACCAAACAATCTAGTTGGCCCTGTGCTCACTGCCCGGCACCGTGGAGCTCGATTGGCATTTGCCATTAAACACCAGAATTGGTAGGTCCACCACTGGCGCCCTATGCTTTTATATCCTTATATTATATTATATTATCCTTATATCGTCGCCCACACCATCCTTACTGGCAGATTACCCCCCCCCCCCCTTTCGGGTATTCTCTCAGATTAGTACTTGCAGCTTGTTTGTGCAGTGCCTCGGGGTGCTAGCCCAAACACTATAGCGTGCCGTCTTTCTGAGCTGTTGTCCATTCTTTCATGGATCCCAGTGGGTCTTCCCCACCGCCAATGGGCCTGCCTTTCCCCATGGTCACAACAGTTAGGTGAAATAAAATATCAGTGATGCTTTGCCACAAGCATGAACTCCAGGAGCAACTACGGATACGATATATTCATGGTAGCTTTTGGAGACATTGTGGTCAGAGCACTGGTATTATTGGAAATCCCTCTGTATCTTCAGCAGGTACCTCAGGGTCATGAGCATTTCACTCCTTAACCTGTACGCTTCACCTGAGCGGGGCAGCGAAGACCTTAGCCCCTTTCACACAGTAATACCAGTAAATTGTTGTAAAATTACTGAAATACAAAATTATCGGTAATGCACCATTCACACATCAGTTTCAAATTACTAGTAAATTCTGTGACATCATTAACTAGAAATGACCAGCGCCTCCCGGTGTTGTATTTGTAAACATGTATACGCGATCAGTGTTTTTGTTAACGTTTTCATTTTTGTCAAACATTCACATTGATGCAGCTGCTTTTGGCCCAGAGACATCGTGTTAGATGACTTTAAAACTGAACTACACAGTGTGGAGTAAATGCGTCATCTGCATCAGAATGTTATGATTGGTCAAATTTGAACTGCCATATATGTAACACTACATCATCAGGCACTTTTCTGCATATGTTTTGGGAATGTCCTGTCGTCATCAGTCTATGGACACATGTAAACCTGGTTTTGTCATCATTACTGCGAATTGATTGCTCTGTTAACCCAAGTTTGTGTCTTCTTAATGATGATTCTGGTCTCTGTATCAGTTCAATGCAAAAGAGAATGTTGTTTGCTGGTTTTACAGCTGCGAAGACGACAATAATACAGAACTGGTTTACACCACACATGTGTAGAGAGGCATATTGGATCCATAGCCTCCTGCAAATAGTGACGTGTGAATGTACAACGGCGCGAGTCGGTGGGGCCAGGCCTTCGACCATTGATGCTTGGCAGTGTTTTTTGTTGAATATACGTGATTATATAAAGGAGTGACTTTTGTGTTCTTGTTGTCCTTCCCTCTCTCCCTCCCTTTTGATTGGACCTTGAGATGTTGAGTATGTGTCTGTTGTTTTGTTTTGTTATATTTAGGATACTATGTTGTGTTTTGTGTGAAAAATAAAAATAAAAAACTGTTGATAAAAAAAAAAATGTTATGATTGGCCCAGAGTAAACATCTGACGTCACCACGTTCTGAACTCGTACCTGCTCATACCGGTAATCTTCATTCTGTGTTCACACAGAGCAGATTACTGGTAATTTACTGGTAATGTTACAACTTTTCATACCGGACTTCTTCTTCTCGTATGAGACAGCATTATATAATATCCCCTAGTAGCCGTAACCACTCCCTTGTGGAGGGCCCAGGATGACAAAGGTTCAAGTCCACAGGTGGACAGAAGTTGGGGCACTCATCCATCAGGTGTTGGGCGGTCTGCTCAGGAGCACCGCATTGGCAGTACCCAGCGGTACATAAATACACCAAAGCGACCAACACCAGTTCGCAGACGATTCAAGGACACCCATTCTGCCACCGGTAAATTACTGGAACGAATTTACCAGTATTTTTGAAAAGGTCCAGTTCACACATGATCTCTTAACGGTAATTTACCAGTTAAGTCTGTATGTGTGAAAGGGGCTCTTAACATTAACATGAATTAATTTTTTGCTTTAGTTTTCGTCAACTCACAAACCCCAGTTTAGGAAGCCCTGTATTAAAAATACTGTTTAAAAAATGTTATTGAATTCTTGCCTCCTCTTCTTTGTTAGCACGTAGAGCCATTCTACTGAAGTGGAAGGATCCTCTCCCAGCCACACATATTCAATGGATTAGAGAAATGATGTCTATATCTTGAAAAGATTATGTACTCATTAAGAGGATCGGGAAAACAGTTCTGTAAGGTGTGGCGCCCTTTCATTGATTATGTTGACACTTTTAAATAATGCCCTATCATGAATTTGAATTTATTTTTCCTTCCTTTTCTGAGTGTATGTATACGTTTTATGTATCTGATTTTTGGCTGATTTTTTTATTATTATCATACATTTTTATTTTTTTTAAACCTGCAATTAATAGACAGCATGACCGCTACTCTAGGGATTTGTCGGCAAAGGTTTGGGGGATTGATTAATGTGATATATATTGGAAAAATCAATAAAAATATTAAAACCAAAAAAATGTAATTGACTTTTTTGATGATTGAAGCTTTTCAAGTACTTACAAAGTCAAAATGAATACACAGATTGCATTTATACAAATTCAGCAAGTAAACAAGTATAAAAACAACCAGTTCTCATAGATTCCTGTTTGTCATCAACTCATTTACCAAACATATGGTGAACAATTACAATATCTAGTTTTATGCTGAAAACAGATTCAGGTTCAAGAGATTTTTTTAGGAAATCAAATCTTTGACAGTTTAACCAGTAAAACTGTTCAGAGTTGTTAGATGTTTACTGAATATTAAAGCCCAGCGTTCACGTCAGCACAGTAACGAGGCAGTCGTTGAATATGACGCCCTGAGTGTCCATTCCTCCGAAGATGAAGCACAGGTGCACCACGTCTGCGTCACATGACTGAGCTGCGTGTTCTTCAGGCGTCTTCACACGCCACGGCACTAAACACATGGAGTGATCCAGTCTGCTGGGAGGAAGATCTCCGTCAAACCTCAGCAGCGTCCAGCGCTGTTTATCTGCCAGCAGAAGTGACAACTGATTTTACTTCATATGTTCTGATGATCTACAGAGAGACATGTGCACAGCTTGCTTTTCTGGCCACATTAGGGTTGTGTTTATATTACAGGCTTTTTTTACTATCATTTTTGCACTAATATCATAACCATGTCATTTTTTAAAACTCTGATGATCAAAATGCACATTTTTTTAAACACTTTCTCCAAATGCTTGGATACAATACACATAAACCTAAGATCATTTGTTCACTGAACTAAAATCACTGGTTCAAAATGCCACAACTTACTTAACATCAAAGTATTACTATTTCAAAATACAGCTCCCACATTACATCTGAGCTGAGTGTCTATTCATTTCATTACAATGATCTAACTATCAGTTGATACAGCTGCTCAAAATGATATGGAACTGTTGCATTACTCTTGATGCATTGTTTTTATGGAAACGATGAACAGCATTAGCTGTTTAGATTATGAAAGTGAAGCCGAGTATGAGGACCGAGTATGTTCAGGTATGATCAATTTCAAGATGACTGTTGTTGGGAGAAAATAAATGCCCCAGAAGTTCTATATCATTGCTATCAGTATTTGTTTTTCCTACAGTAAATGTCTTTTTAGAGGATGATAGAGCTAGATGCTGAGAAAAATAAAAATAAAAACTGACTCAACATATTAATAAAAACATAAAAGTATCTCAGTGATACTAAAATAACAGTTATTTAAGGAGTTTTAAGTTTAAACTGTTACTCTGAAAGAATGCTGATTCTAAAATCACAATTTGAATGTGCTTTTATTTTGACAAATTTCCTAAAAAATAAGTCTCAGTCATTCATTATCAGTGTTGAGCTAGTTACTCAAATAATGTAATATATTACTCATTACTAGTTACTCCTTTCAAAAGTAATATTGTTACTTTACTTAGTACTTTCTGGCAACAGTAATTAGTTACACTACTAGTTACATTGTTTCTTCACGCCCCACAGAAGTTGTAACTGTGTATCTTCCACATAAATGTTACTAACAACATATTTCTGCCTCATCATTTGACCAAAATCCACATTGGATCGCAGTCAGAAGTTATTACAAACACTCAATAGTGATTAACAGTGACATTCAAGCAGAAGTGTTGTATTCATCTCATTAACTGTCATGTGTAGCTTGAAGTAATTTTTGTGTCACCCATATATATACGATTATATTTCATTATGTATTTGATCAAATCACATAAGTTTGTAAGAAACTGTTTAATTTTCCAAAAATATTTTTAATTATAGTAATATAATGTAGCACATGTTGATCAGAGGGATGTAACGCCAGAGTAAAGTAAAGCCACAACTTACACAACAGTGTTCAGATCATCTTTTTTCTTGACAAAATCAATATAATGCAATATTTCTATCTGCAGAATGTAAGCTTTTCCATATTCCAAGCTCACCTGCTGCACTGGAGACATCACATGCAGGTGCGAGTCATGAAAATTATGAACATAAATCTATGAATTATTTGATTGTTAGATTTTAAATAAGCGGGTCGAGGCATCAAAAGTAACTAAGCTGTTTTATGGATGATAACTGTAATATTATTACTGAAATCTTATTAGTAATTAGTTACACTACTAGGTACTGTAAAAGGTAATATTATTACAGTAACTAAATTACTAGTAACTAGTTACTGCCCAACACTGTTCATTAAAACAGTGCGAAAAGCGTGAAGTATTCCTAGTGTGTTTTGTTGCTGACGCGTGTTTTGAGTTTGAGCTCCATCAAGTTATTTCTTTATCGTCTATTTTATCTCTTAAAATCAATTTTATACACCATCATTTCTCGTTTCTATAACGTGTGAAATATATCCCCTATCGCATTCTACAACAAAAACAATCAGGGCGCCTTGTTATCACTAGTTTTATTTTGATTTCCCGAGTCCGCTATTAGCTTATAGCCCGTTAGCACCGCCAACGCGGCGGCCGCTTGGCGCGCTTGCTAATACCCTATTCACACACATAACCATTGTTCCACTGCTACTTACTTTAATGGCGGATTTGTGTCTACCTTTGAGTGCAGGTGAGGACGCGTTCGAGCTGCATTCGGTGCAGCTGGAGCTGGAGTCCGTGGAGAAGCAGATCGACGAGCTGCTGGAGAGACAGGCCCATCTGAGAGAGCGGCAAACTGCGCTGGAAACATCCCGGGCTGACGCTCACAGGTCCGGGGTAAGTATACAGCACGCTGCTAACACTCCCACCACCTCTACTCCGTGTGTTTCTCTGCACAGGCCCCGCGCACCCAGGACGCGATCTTCTCAGATGTCCTTCACTCCGGCGCCGGGACACCACGGACCCTGGGTGCGGCAGCAACGGAAGACGCGAGCGAGGCATCGGGCTACATCATCTCCCCCTCCGCCGCTTCCGGTCTTCGAGATCTCCACCCGAAACCGCTTCGCCCCCCTCCACGAGACGGAACGTGACGCTGTGATCGTCGGAGACTCCATCGTCCGGCACATCCGTGCTACGTTAGCTGAAGGTAAAGTGCACACACACTGTTTCCCTGGTGCTGGTGTTCTCGATGTTTCTGCGCAGATACCCGCGATCCTGAAGGATGACGAGAGCGTCGGAGCGGTCGTGCTGCACGCGGGCGTGAACGACACCAAGCTGCGGCAGACGGAGACACTGAAGAGGGACTTCAGGAGCCTGATCGAGACGGTACGCAGCACATCGCCCGCGACGACGATCATCGTGTCAGGACCGCTTCCCACGTACCGACGAGGACACGAAAGGTTCAGTAGACTGTTTGCTTTAAACGAATGGTTATTGTCATGGTGTAAAGAACAGAAACTGCTCTTTGTTAATAATTGGGATCTTTTCTGGGAGCGTCCTAGGCTTTTCCGTGCTGATGGCCTGCACCCCAGCAGAGTCGGAGCGGAACTCCTGTCGGACAACATCTCCAAGACGCTACGCTCCATCTGACTAGTAAGCCAATTCTCAAATAACTGCTATGATGACTTTTGCTCTACCCACTTAAATGATAGAAGTAATTGCGTTGTTCAATCTATACATACTGTGTCTGTTCCCCGAATCGTGAGGTCAAAATATAAATTTAACACAGGATCTAGAAATAATCTGATCGTGATTAAACCAGAAAAATGCAAAATAAATGAACAAAAACAATTTTTAAAGCTTGGGCTCCTAAACATTAGATCACTCACACCTAAAGCAGTAATTGTAAATGAAATGATCACAGATAATAGTCTTGATGTACTCTGTTTGACTGAAACCTGGCTTAAACCAAATGATTATATTGGTCTAAATGAGTCTACTCCACCAAGCTACTGTTATAAGCATGAGCCCCGTCAGACTGGTCGTGGCGGCGGTGTCGCAACAATATATAGTGATATTCTCAATGTTACTCAGAAAACAGGATACAGGTTTAACTCATTCGAAATACTTCTGCTTAATGTTACACTGTCAGATATGCAAAAGAAATCTGTCTTATCTCTTGCTCTGGCTACTGTGTATAGACCGCCAGGGCCATATACAGATTTCCTAAAAGAATTTGCAGATTTCCTCTCAGACCTATTGGTTAATGCTGATAAAGCGCTAATTGTCGGAGATTTTAACATTCATGTTGATAATCCAAATGATGCATTAGGACTTGCGTTTACTGACCTAATAAACTCTTTTGGAGTCAAGCAAAATGTCACCGGGCCCACTCATCGTTATAATCACACGCTAGATTTAATTATATCGCATAGAATTGATCTTACTGATATAGATATTGTACCTCAAAGTGATGATGTTACTGACCATTTCCTTGTATCGTGCATGCTGCGTATAACTGATATTAACTGTAGGGCCCCACGTTATCGTCCGGGCAGAACTATTGTTCCAGCCACTAAAGACAGATTCACAAATAACCTGCCTGATTTATCTCAGCTGCTCTGTGTACCCATAAATACAAATGAACTTGACAAAATGACTAGCAACATGGGCACTATCCTCTCTAATACGTTAGAAACTGTTGCTCCCATCAAATTAAAAAAGGTTAGAGGAAAACATGCTGCGCCATGGTATAACAGTTATACCCATTCTCTCAAGAAAGAAACTCGTAATCTTGAGCGCAAATGGAGAAAAACTAACTTGGAAGTTTTTAGAATTGCATGGAAAAACAGTATGTCCAGATACAGACATGCTCTAAAAGCTGCCAGGACCGAGCATATCCGCAAACTCATAGATAATAACCAAAATAATCCAAGGTTTTTATTTAGCACAGTGGCTAGACTAACAAATAACCAGACGTCACCCGATCTAAATATTCCCTCACAGTTTAATAGTAATGACTTTATGAATTTCTTCACTGATAAAATAGATAACATCAGAAATACAATAACTAATGTAGATTCTACGACGTCTAGTACTTCAGCCTCATTCACCGCACCCAAAGAAAAACTGCAGTGCTTTTCAACTATAGGACAGGAAGAGCTAAATAAACTTATCAACACATCTAAACCAACAACATGTCTATTAGATCCTGTACCCACTAAATTACTGAAAGAGTTACCTGTAGCAGAAGCACCGCTTCTCAATATTATTAACTCATCGTTATCTTTAGGTCATGTCCCTAAACCATTCAAGCTGGCAGTTATTAAGCCTCTTATTAAGAAGCCACAACTAGATCCTAGTGATCTGGCAAATTACAGACCCATCTCAAATCTTCCGTTTATGTCTAAAATTTTAGAAAAATTGTGTCTGCTCAATTGTGCTCATTCTTGCAAAAAAATGATCTCTGTGAAGAATTTCAGTCAGGTTTCAAGCCCCGCCATAGCACAGAAACTGCACTTGTTAAGATTACAAATGACTTGCTTCTTGCGTCAGACCAAGGCTGCATCTCATTGCTAGTTTTACTTGATCTTAGTGCTGCGTTTGACACTATAGATCATGAAATACTCGTAGATCGATTACAAAACTATACAGGTATTCAAGGGCAGGCTTTAAGATGGTTTAGATCCTACCTGTCCGATCGCTACCACTTTGTTTATTTAAACGGGGAGTCATCTCAATTATCACCAGTAAAGTATGGAGTACCACAAGGATCTGTCCTAGGTCCTCTGCTGTTTTCAATATACATGCTGCCCCTTGGTAATATTATTAGAAAATACGGGATTAGTTTCCATTGCTATGCTGATGATACTCAACTATATATCTCAACAAGACCAGATGAAACTTCTAAATTATCTAAGTTAACTGAGTGTGTTAAAAATTTAAAAATTTGGATGACCAATAATTTTCTCCTATTAAATTCAGATAAGACAGAGATATTACTTATTGGACCAAATAACAGTACACATAATCTCTTGGATTACAATTTGCAACTAGACGGATGTCCTGTTACTTCCTCTACAGTCAAAAATCTGGGTGTTATATTAGACAGCAACTTGTCTTTTGAAAAACATATTTCCAATATTACAAAAACAGCATTCTTCCATCTTAGAAACATTGCCAAGCTAAGGAACATGTTACCTGTTTCTGATACAGAAAAGCTAGTTCACGCATTCATGACCTCTAGACTGGACTATTGTAATGCACTGCTAGGTGGTTGTCCTGCATCTTCAATAAACAAGCTACAAGTAGTCCAAAATGCAGCAGCTAGGGTCCTTACCAGGTCAAGAAAATATGATCATATTACCCCAATTTTACAGTCTCTGCACTGGCTACCTATTAAGTACCGTATCAGTTACAAAATATTATTACTTACCTATAAGGCCCTAAATGGTTTAGCTCCTGCGTACCTAACTAGTCTTCTATCTCGCTACAATCCATCACGCTCCCTAAGGTCGCAAAACTCTGGACTCTTGGTAGTACCTAGAATAGCAAAGTCCACTAAAGGAGGTAGAGCTTTTTCATATTTGTCTCCCAAACTCTGGAATAGCCTTCCTGATAACGTTCGGGGTTCAGACACACTCTCTCTGTTTAAATCTAGATTAAAGACACATCTCTTTAGCCAAGCATTCATATAATGTATCTCATAATCTTGTACTGCAGTTATATCTGATCAAAACGCACATTATTATTCTTTAGCTTGGGTTGAACAAATAATTTTAGCTTGAATGGAACAACAGCTACGCTAATTATGTCTCTTTGTTTATCTGTTTCTACCACGGGATTAACATCCTGTGGTAACTAGGAGTTACACGAGCTTCAGTCTGGATCCAGCCCTTAAATGAACTGAGATGACCAA
>CM041796.1:61646559-61649059 GCA_023376895.1 Aspiorhynchus laticeps | reverse complement strand
CCCGGCCGAGGAATAATGGTCTCATAGCAAAACGATCTCTCATTTAAAGGTGCTGTATGTAGGATTTTGACTCTACTAAAGCATAAAAATACCATAATATGCTTGCAGACATTTAGGAAACATGTTAAGGTAACATACTTGTTTATCTGAAAAACAATGCTATAGTTAGTAATCCTTCTTTGAATATGTGCGTCCGGCCCGGAATGTCTGTGTTTGTTATGGTTTGTGAAACCCGCCCACTGCCAGTTTACCCAATTGTATTTCGGCACGCCGGGTTGCCAGTTGGCCGAAAACACAGCGTATTTAATTTAATTCATCGTCATGTGCGCTCGTTCCTGTTGGTGTTGTTAATCTGGCATCCTGCGCATGCGTCAAATCTGAGGAGGAGGGGCTGGTGAAAAAAAACGTCTCCAATATTTTGAACTTGGACTGCAATACCTAGTTCAACCGCTAGGTGTCAATCCTACATACTGCACCTTTAATAAAAAAAATAATAATTAATTAATTGACTGAATTAACTGAAGCTGCATTTTGGACGGTCCAATCATTGGCCACCATTGAAGTCCACTATATGGAGAAAAATCCAGGAATACTTTCCTCAAAAAACTTCATTTCTTTGCGACTGAAGAAAGAAAGACATGAACATCTTGGATGACATGGGGAGAGTACAATTTCAGGAATTTTTATATTCTGGAAGTGAAGGTATCCTTTAAATAAAATAGCTTCTTTATTTTTGTCAAGAAAGATGTTGAGAAATATTTGGATTCTTTAATGAACTCTAAATATTCAGATGCCTGTAAGAGCCGTCTATGATGTAATACATATAATATGCATTTGTAGAATTGCTTTGTTTATTGTTTTTGTGCTTGTAAATGTTATGTTCTTATTGCATAATGAATAATATTATTATTAATCATCTGTGAAATCATGCTCCCGCACCGGTGTTGAGTAGGAACATGTCGCTGTGGAACTTCTCTCCTGCCATTCCTCCGTGTATGTAGATGTTGGAGCCCACGGCGGTGATCACGTGACCGTGCCGCGCCGCAGGAGGCGTCCCTCTGCTCTCCGGCTGCAGCCACGTCACACTGACTGCACACAAACACAGTATCTCAGTCATGCATGCTTCGGTCGTGTAAGTCCTGAAGTATTTTGTGTTTCTCAGACCCGTATCAAAGACGTGGAGCTGAGGATCAGTGACCGGCGAAGCTCCGGCGTCTCCTCCAGAAAACACATAGAGTCTGTCTCCAACACAGGCGGAGCTCGTGTGGTACGTCCTGACTGTCGGAGCCACTCCTCTCACCTGAACCGTCTGCCACAAACCACGGCCTTCAGCATCAGCTGCAGCACATACAGCAGTATAGATAACATACAGCATAGTTTGGAAGAATTCAGATATGTCAGTGTTGTAAGACTCTTCTGCTCAGCAAGGCTGCGTTTATTTGATCAAAAATACTGTAAAAATTGTGAAATATTATTAGAATGTAAAACAGATGTTTTCTATGTGAATATCTGTTAAACTGCAATTTATTTCTGGGATGCAGCGCTGTATTTTCAGCATCATTACTCCAGTCTTCAGTGTCACATGATCTTCAGAAATCATAATAATATGCTGATTTGCTGCTCAAGAAACATTTCTGATTATTATCAATGTTGAAAACAGTTGTGCTGCACAATATTTTTGTGTAAACTGACACATTTTATTTTTCAGGACTCACAGATGAATAGAAAGTTCAAAAGAACAGCATTTATTTGAAATAGAAATATTTTGTAATCTTTTAAATCTTACTTATCTCAAAATTTTGAATGGTCGTGCATCACAGCTTCCACAAAAATATTGTGCAGCACAACTATTTTCAACATTGATAATAATCAGAAATGTTTTTTGAGCAGCAAATCAGCATATTATTATGATTTCTGAAGATCATGTGACACTGAAGACTGCAGTAATGATGCTGAAAATACAGCTTTGATCACAGAAATAAATTATATTTTAACATATATTCACATAAAAAACAGCTATTTTAAATTGGAATAATATTTAGCAATTTTTACTGTATTTTTGATCAAGTAAATGCAGCCTTGCTGAGCAGAAGAGACATCTTTCAAAAACACTAAAAATCTTCATTATTCCTAATGTTATTAGTAGTTTTTAAATGTATATGCATGTCACGTCTTATATGGTAATATTCAGCGTTTAATAACCTGATGTGCGCAACACTTGAACACAGTTGCGGTTCCCGTTCTTCTCAGCTCCAGCAAACACCCACAGACTACGCGGGTCGCTCTCGGGAACAAAGCTGCAGTGTTCGTACCGCGCCTGCAGCCCGACCCAGTCTGGAATATCCCATTCATGAGTATCTGCAAAAAATACAAGACAATGTTACATAACTGCAGATCTCATGAGCTCGTATTAACTGAGAGACTACATGCAATAAATTATAACATGTGATTAATAATGGTTAAAGACACTTCAAAATATATAGTTAATACATTTATATAA
>CM041796.1:61426559-61639059 GCA_023376895.1 Aspiorhynchus laticeps | reverse complement strand
TAAGAGGCTAGACATCAGGATGGTTAATTTCTTCCAATTTTGTGCAATAGAGGGCACATTTATTATGACAAGCAGTCAGATTTAGAAATAACTGACTTCTCTGAGTTTGACTCACAGTTCCTTCTTCATTTGATCTGAGTGTGTTTGTAACACAGGTTTCTCAAGCCGCTGCGGATCTACAGCAGTACTGCCTCCAGAACGCCAGTAAAGACGCGCTGCTGGTCGGTGTCCCGGCCACCAGTAACCCGTTCAGAGAGCCGCGCTCATGCACCCTGCTCTAGAATAAAGATCCACATTCATGTGAGTGACGACAAACACCTCACGGCTTTACACAGCTATACACAGCTTTATACAGCTTTACACAGCACAGCTTTACACAGCTTTATACAGCACAGCTTTACACAGCTTTACACAGCTTTATACATTTACATTTATATTTATGCATTTAGCAGATGCTTTTATCCAAAGCGACTTACATGGCTAGCGCCATGCTCTACCATTTGAGCTACAGGAAAGCCTTTACACAGCTTTACACAGCTTTACACAGCTTTATATAGCTTTACACAGCTTTACACAGCTTTATACAGCTTTACACAGCTTTATATAGCTTTACACAGCTTTATACAGCTTTACACAGCTTTACACAGCTTTATACAGCTTTATACAGCTTTAAATAGCTTTAAACAGCTTTACACAGCTTTATACAGCTTTACACAGCTTTATACAGCTTTATACAGCTTTATACAGCTTTACACAGCTTTATACAGCTTTACACAGCTTTATACAGCTTTACACAGCTTTACACAGCTTTATACAGCTTTACACAGCTTTATACAGCTTTACACCGCTTTACACCGCTTTATACAGCTTTATACAGCTTTAAATAGCTTTAAACAGCTTTACACAGCTTTACACAGCTTTATACAGCTTTATACAGCTTTACACAGCTTTACACAGCACAGCTTTACACAGCTTTATACAGCTTTATACAGCTTTAAATAGCTTTAAACAGCTTTACACAGCTTTATACAGCTTTACACAGCTTTATACAGCTTTACACAGCTTTATACAGCTTTATACAGCTTTACACAGCTTTATACAGCTTTACACAGCTTTATACAGCTTTACACCGCTTTACACAGCTTTATACAGCTTTATACAGCTTTAAATAGCTTTAAACAGCTTTATACAGCTTTACACAGCACAGCTTTACACAGCTTTACACAGCTTTACACAGCTTTACACCGCTTTACACAGCTTTATACAGCTTTACACAGCTACAGCTTTACACAGCTTTACACAGCTTTACACCGCTTTACACAGCTTTATACAGCTTTACACAGCTTTACACAGCTTTACACAGCTTTACACCGCTTTACACAGCTTTATACAGCTTTACACAGCACAGCTTTACACAGCTTTACACCGCTTTACACAGCTTTACACAGCTTTAACACAGCTTTACACAGCTTTACACAGCTTTACACCGCTTTACACAGCTTTAAACAGCTTTACACAGCTTTATACAGCTTACAGCTTTATACAGCTTTAACAGCTTTACACAGCTTTATACAGCTTTACACAGCTTTACACAGCTTTATACAGCTAACAGCTTTATACAGCTTTACACAGCGTTACACAGCTTTACACAGCTCACTTATAACGTAAGAACCAGCCATTTGTAACGTGTGTGTGCGAGTCTTCCGGTTTCAGACGCTTCTGGTTATTTTAGCTGTACAAAAACAGTCTGGTATCATAATATTTAAATTTTTTATCATATTCATAAACATGCTGGTTTATAGCGCAAAAAGTTTTACTGTCTACTAGGGGTGTAACAATACACTCACAATACACAATAAATGAATTAAAATAAATAAAAAACATATTTAAAAAAAAATATTTGTAATATAAATTTATTTAAACTAAATTAAAATAATAAAATTAAATGAAAATTGGATTAAAATAAATAAATAATCAAATTAAGAACACATCTATCAGTATGGTAATATAGTCATCAGAATAAATATGTAACAATAGAAACTAAATATTTTTCAAATAATCCTTAAAAAATGTTAATTGTGACTTTTTATCGCACAAAAAGTCGTAATTGCAAGATATAAATTTACAATTTACCGAAGACAAAACAGAATTGTCAGATATAAACTCAGAATTATGAGAAAATTCAGTTACCTTTTTATTTTTTTATTTAGAAAAACAGTTAAAATTGCAAAATTTAAACTCTTAATTTCTGCGAAGAAAGTCAGAATTGCAAGATGTAAACAGAATTGCGAGGGAAAAAAAGTCATAATTGCAACAGTTTATATCTTATAATTCTGACTTTTGTCTCAGAATTGCGAAAACAAAGTTCTAATTATGAGATAAAAAAATATATATATTCTGTGGCATAAACCAGCTTCCATAGAAAACAGCTTACTTCTGTATGCAAAATAAGCTGGACATTTATAGGGATCCAGCAGTCATGATATTTATGTGAGGAAGTGACGAGCAGTAATTAAATAAGCCAGCATGAAGTCAATGTGTTTTAAAACTATATTTTTGAAATGGAAATACAGAATCATTGTAACGTTTCGTCTCGACTCATTTGTGTATTTGTCCTGAGGTTGCTTGCAGCTTCTCTTACTATTTAAATATTCACCCAGATATTCTCAATAGTCATACGCAGCTGTGTGGGATATTATTTTTAGCCCGGAGCGTTGGACTCGCATCCGGCTTTCTGTTGGGAAGCCTGATCCGACTCTTTTACGTCAACAGGAAGCTGGGTTTAGAGGAATGGGGGTAGTACAGGAAGTGCTGGGATAGTGCTGCTAAAAACTGATTCTATCATTCTCTTTTTCTATAATATATGTGTTTCTTTAAAAATGTGGCTGAAGGAAAATGAGTCACGACTGCACAGTCAGCCAGAATTCAGACTCAGGAACGCGTCTGTCACACTTCTGCTCTTGACCAGCATGAGTTCAGCTTTTCTTCACCGTCTGTGGTTTGATGCTATACTTAGTTCAGCACGACATGTGTCGAAACATGTCTGTCTTTTCAATGGGTTTAGTCTCCGAATGGTAAAGTTCTGAAGTATTGTCATGTTTACTCATTCAAATCTTCATGCATCTCTTTTGCATAATGAACATGAAAGTCCAAGCAAAAATGAGTCATATGGACTGCTTTTCCTTGACATTTTGAAGTGTTATTCTTGGAGAACATCATCTTTTGTGCTTCACAGTTTGGTTTTGGACAGATTTTTGCTATTTTTTAGAGTCTTTCCAAATTGATTAAATACTAAATGTTTTTTATTTATTTAATCACATCTATTTTCCTTTTGTCCACAGGAGAGAGGAGGCAGATCAACGGAACACTGATCTTTTATATTATGCAACAACATGACATGAAACTTCATGAGATATATTGTGCAAATCTGAGAATACTGATGCCTTAAATTTCATATATTTCTTTTGTATTTGTCTTATCTTTAAATATTCAGCTTGTTTGGTTGGATGCCAAAGAATTATTTGAAACTAAAGCATTGATTCATGTGAATAATTTGGATTTATCTTTTTGTTATTTTTTTTTTTTAAAGAAGAGATTTTGTCAGATTAAGTGTGATTTGTCCAGCCAATGAAACAAAAATGTTTACTAGTAGTCAATGATGTAAAATGCAAAATTAATATTATCTATTTATTTCTATATCTATCTATCATTATAAATGTATGTATGTATATATTTCAGTGTTTCAAGTATAGTTAAACTAACATCTCTACACTGTTAAGAGCATAAACTCGATGAAGAAAAGATGTGCTGAAGATGAAGGACATGATAGACAATGTTTTTCTCTCATGAGTAAATAAATGATCTGTTAGCATGAAATGAACCTGTTGCTCTGGTGATAATCAGGTCAATCTGGGTGGACACAAAATCTCTTCTGTAACAGTTATGTCTGTGACCCATCAAGCCACTCATTAAGTGAGGAACGAGTCTGTCTATCTATAGTTTTAGGCACAAATATAAACTGCAACGTGGAGACTCCCAAAGTCACGAGCAACCAGGAAATATCAGGGAAATTTAAAATGTAAAAGCCATGGCAACTTCTATAGCGAGTGTCCAGTTGTCTAGTTATGCCCTGCTTGATCAGATTTTCCACAGCTTCAGTGAAAGGAAACATCTACTTCCTGTTTCTTGTCATTGCATTATTCTGTCTCTGATAGTATGAAGATTAATCCACTTCTGTTGTGACATTGAGAGTTTATATAAGATGATCTTTCAAACCTTTATGCGTTTGAATATTTTGTCCATCTTTCTGGTACATAATGCAAATCTGTGTGGTTGTGTTTTGTGTAACAGATACACTCATATCAGCACATGAACCATGCATGTTTAATAGTGAATAGTGTCCATAAACACAATCTTTCGTTCATTTTAAGATTTCTAACCATATTTAAATCAGGCTTCAGTGTCGGTATCACTTCCCTCTTCACATGAGCAAGCATTATAAATAATTTTTGCTTAATTTAGTCTATTTCCTCAGAGAATATTACCTCCGGGCACAGACTGTCAGATAATAACATATTCAACACACAGCTAATACACAAAACCTTTCAAACTGGCACTGCATCTTTGTTTACAACATAGATATAAAAAAAAAAAATTCAAACATTCATAGCTGTTCTTCCTCCAGGAGTCACTTTTTTGTCTTTTTGCAGATATTATCTACTTTGACTGTTTTCTGCTGCATATAGTGTAGTATGCATATTGTGTGCCTTTATGCAGCATTTATCCACTAATGGAAATCCTGAATGTAATATGTAGCTACTTACTGTATAATGTGTTATTTTATTAAATGCATGTAAAACAGTATGAAATAGGCTATGCAACAATCTGTATACTATGTAGATATATAAAGGCCCAACAATATTTAGACACACGCAAGTCACACTTAAAAATGTCTGAAATTCATTGTAGAAGAAAATATCAACAGAATTAAAAATGTAAAGGATTTTTTTTCTCAGAACTAACTTCACGTTATTCACATCATGTTTGCTCAGTGAATTAATAACTATGTACATGTGATGCCAGGATTTCACAATCACCTTTGGACAAAAAAGTGAGCTTATGCTATTTTTCTGTCAAATTAATGACACTTTGATATTTTTGATTTAATGTCAGTTAGGCTGTACATTGATAACAGAGCTTTAACGTTTTTGTTTTTTTTATTCATTTATTTATTTTGGTTTAATTTATTTTTATTTGGCACATTTTTTGACACATCAGTCAAAAACTTGGAGTAATTAAGATTTTTTTAATGTTTCTGAAGTCCTTTCTGCTCATGTTGTGAAATATTATTACCATTTAAAATAGCTGTTTTGTATTTAAATATGTAAAATGTAATTTATTTGTGTAGATACATTTTTTTATGTAGGATTCTTTGATGAATAGAAAGTTCAAACAACAGCATTTATTTTAAATAGATTTTTTTATGATTTCTGAAGGATCATGTAGCACAGAAGACTGAAGTAATGATGCTGAAAATTCACATAGAATATATTCACACAGAAAACAATCTGAAGTATGAAAGTTTTGTCATGTTTACTCATTCAAATCTTCATGCATCTCTTTTGCATAATGAACATGAAAGTCCAAGCAAAAATGAGTCATATGGACTGCTTTTCCTTGACATTTTGAAGTGTTATTCTTGGAGAACATCATCTTTTGTGCTTCACAGTTTGGTTTTGGACAGATTTTTGCCATTTTTTAGAGTCTTTCCAAAATGATTAAATACTAAATGTTTTTTATTTATTTAATCACATCTATTTTCCTTTTTGTCCACAGGAGAGAGGAGGCAGATCAACGGAACACTGATCTTTTATATTATGCAACAACATGACATGAAACTTCATGAGATATATTGTGCAAATCTGAGAATACTGATGCCTTAAATTTCATATATTTCTTTTGTATTTGTCTTATCTTTAAATATTCAGCTTGTTTGGTTGGATGCCAAAGAATTATTTGAATCCTGAATGTAATATGTAGCTACTTACTGTATAATGTGTTATTTTATTAAATGCATGTAAAACAGTATGAAATAGGCTATGCAACAATCTGTATACTATGTAGATATATAAAGGCCCAACAATATTTAGACACACGCAAGTCACACTTAAAAATGTCTGAAATTCATTGTAGAAGAAAATATCAACAGAATTAAAAATGTAAAGGATTTTTTTTTCTCAGAACTAACTTCACGTTATTCACATCATGTTTGCTCAGTGAATTAATAACTATGTACATGTGATGCCAGGATTTCACAATCACCTTTGGACAAAAAAGTGAGCTTATGCTATTTTTCTGTCAAATTAATGACACTTTGATATTTTTGATTTAATGTCAGTTAGGCTGTACATTGATAACAGAGCTTTAACGTTTTTATTATTATTCATTTATTTATTTTGGTTTAATTTATTTTTATTTGGCACATTTTTTGACGCCATCAGTCAAAAACTTGGAGTAATTAAGATTTTTTTAATGTTTCTGAAGTCCTTTCTGCTCATGTTGTGAAATATTATTACCATTTAAAATAGCTGTTTTGTATTTAAATATGTAAAATGTAATTTATTTGTGTAGATAAATTTTTTTTATGTAGGATTCTTTGATGAATAGAAAGTTCAAATAACAGCATTTATTTTAAATAGATTTTTTTTATGATTTCTGAAGGATCACGTAGCACAGAAGACTGGAGTAATGATGCTGAAAATTCACATAGAATATATTCACACAGAAAACAATCTGTGAGAGAATGAGCTTTATTGGCCAGGTATGTTTACACATACGAGGAATTTGTTATAGTGACAGAAGCTCCACAGTGCAACAGAATGACAGCGACAAGACACAGATAATAATGAAAGAATA
The DNA here is from genome assembly GCA_023376895.1 of Aspiorhynchus laticeps. Lineage (NCBI taxonomy): Eukaryota > Metazoa > Chordata > Actinopteri > Cypriniformes > Cyprinidae > Aspiorhynchus > Aspiorhynchus laticeps. The sequence goes on along the minus strand of CM041796.1, from coordinate 61,632,144 downwards.
ATATACAAATAGGCAATGTACAAAATAGCAAAAACACTATATATAATATAGACAATTATGTGTGTACAGGTCTGATATGTGCAAATTGAAATGAAAAATAAGTACTGTATGCGTGATGAATGAATAAATGTAAATAGTGTTGTGTGTTCCACGTTTAAAGTCAAGTGTTCATGAGATGGATTGCCTGAGGGAAGAAACTGTTCCTGTGTCTGGTCGTTCTGGTGCTCAGAATAACAGTTCAAAGAGGGAGTGTGCTGGATGTGAGGGGTCCAGAGTGACTTTACCAGCCCTTTTGTTCACTCTGCATGAGTACAGTTCTTGGAGACTGGGGAGGGTTGTACCAATGATTCGCTCAGCAGTCCCGGTGTCTTGACATTTTATCCTACCCGTCACATTTTCCTACCGGGGCTTTGCATGCGCACATCAATATTTCGTCCTTTTTTTCACGCTGAACAACAATATTTAATGCATCTGTATTACTGTAAGGGGTAGGTTTAGGGTTGGAGTAGGTGTAGACGTTAATAAAACACATTCTAATAGGTAGAAAAAATATTTATTGTTGGTTTCCGGTAGCTGTATCATTTCTAGCCACAACCGCGAATATAACACATAATTACTGTATTTGCATTACTGTAAGGGGTAGGTTTAGGGTTGTGGTAGGTGTAGACATTAATAAATCATAATTTAACAGGTAGCATTTTTCATTGTCGAATTGTACTACCTACTGTTTTAATGGGAGGTAGGAAAATCTGACAGGGTAGCACAAATCGACAGAACTACCCTCCGTAGTCTTCTGAGGTCAGATTTGGTAGCTGAGCTGAACCAGACAGTTATTGATGTGCAGAGGACGGATTCAGTGATGGTGGAGTAGAACTGTTTCAGCAGCTCCTGTGGTAGGTTGAACTTCCTCAGCTGGCGAAGGAAGTACAACCTCTGCTGGGCCTTTCTCACAATGGAGTCAATGTGATTGTCCCACTTCAGGTCCTGGGAGATGGTGGTGCCCAGGACCCTGAACGACTCCACTGCAGTCACAGTGCTGTTCATGATGGTGAGTGGGGGGAGAACAGGGGGTTTCTCCTGAAGTCCACAATCATCTCCACTGTTTTGAGCGTGTTAAGCTCCAGGTTGTTAAGACTGCACCAGACAGCCAGCTCCTTAACCTCCTGTCTGTAGGCAGACTTGTCACCGTCCTGAATGAGGCCGATCAGTGTGGTGTCGTCTGCAAACTTCAGGAGCTTGACAGAGGGGTAGTAGATATTACAGTTTTTTACAATCACTTTGCTACTATTTTCAGAACCTTGATGTCATTTTTCACAACTCTAGACACAAAACTCACAACCAATGATCAAAATGCACATTTTTCAAAACTCTAACCATTTTCTCAATTGCTTGGATACAATACACTTAAAACTTAGATAATTTGTTCATTCAACAAAAATCACGTTCAATATGACACTTAACATCAAAGTACTACTATTTCAAAAGGCAATTCACACATAACATTTCAAATGAGTATCTATTCATTTCCTTACAATGATCTAACTATCAATTGATACAACTGCTCAAAATGATAAGTAACTGTTGCATTACTCTTAATGCATAGTTGTATGGAAACAGACAAACAATCTTCCATGTTTACAGTAAATCATGAAAGTTTCAAGATAACGAGATTCATTGTCACCAATTAGCGTTGAGCATGAACCAATTAGACTGCAATATCCATGGATGTAGCCTAATATTTTATCATAATGCTTCAGACACTGTGTCTATGGTCCCAAATACTGTACCACCTTTTCAGACTATTTACAGTATTGACAGTACTGCACTGTATAGATGCAGGCCCTTGTAATTGCTTGTCCAATTCTGCCAACTCGTTACTGATGATTGAGTGCACATTGTGGAATGAGTATATAAAGAGATGATTGGGATTACTGTAAATTGCAAGAGCATAGTGATACGTAACATGGAGCCAGCAGGTGATCCAGGTCACAATGGAGGTCAAGCAGTGGTGGGAGGAAGACGTGTTGGTCAAAGGAATGGCAGGGGACACGCACCCCTTCTGAGAGGTGGTCGTGGGCCTCGTTTGAGAGGTGTGGGGTAACGTGGTAGAGGACAGGCACCACTTCTGAGAGGTGGTCGTGGGCCTCGTTTGAGAGGTGTGGGGTAACGTGGTAGAGGACAGGCACCACTTCTGAGAGGTGGTCGTGGGCCTCGTTTGAGAGGTGTGGGGTAACGTGGTAGAGGACAGGCACCACTTCTGAGAGGTGGTCGTGGGCCTCGTTTGAGAGGTGTGGGGTAACGTGGTAGAGGACAGGCACCACTTCTGAGAGGTGGTCGTGGGCCTCGTTTGAGAGGTGTGGGGGAACGTGGTAGAGGACAGGCACCACTTCTGAGAGGTGGTCGTGGGCCTCGTTTGAGAGGTGTGGGGTAACGTGGTAGAGGACAAGGCCACGGACCAAGACAGCGGCAGCAACAGCATAGAGTGTCCAATGAAATTCGGGCAATAGTTGTAGACCATGTCATAAATCATGGCATGACAATGACTGAGGCGGCTACAATGATACAACCAACCCTCAGAAGGTCAACCGTGACCTCAATAATCAGAACTTTCCGCAATGAGAACCGGTAAGTTATCAGCATGCACTAAACATTATGCTACTCTCAATTGTCAAATGACTGCATACCAATGTGTATCACAGAATAGGTGATGTGACCAAGTGTCTTCTTACTCTAATGTTCCCTGTAGAATTGTGACCAGGCCAAATAGTGGAGGCAGAGGCAAAATTCTAACTGACCAACAAGAGCAGGCTGTGGTCGATTTGGTTCGGGCCAGAAATGATATTCGCCTTACAGAAATTCGCCAGCATATCTTGGACAATGAAGACATGTTCAACAATGTGGGATCCATAAGTTTGCAGACTATTGCACGCATACTGAAAAGGCACCAGGTATCTATAAAACAACTATACCATGAGCCTTTCGAAAGAAATGCAGACAGAGTGAAGCAAATGAGGACTGAGTATGTTCAGTTTCAAGATGGCTGTTGTAAAAACATTCCCAAAAATTCTACATCGTACAGTAATCTCTAAATCTCTTTCCAAAATTTATTTTTAGAGGGTGATGGAGCTGGATGCTGATGACGACCATCACAAATTCATATATTTGGATGAGGCAGGTTTTAATCTGGCCAAGACAAGGAGGAGAGGTCGAAATTTCATTGGCCAGCGGGCAACCATCCAAGTACCTGGACAACGTGGGGCCAACATTACCATATGTGCGGCTATATCAGAAGATGGTGTGGTGGGACGCAGACCTCATATTGGATCATATAATGCAGCTCTCCTTGTCACCTTTCTTGATGAGCTCGATCAGGTTTGTAGAGCTGAAGGTGTGACCTATGTCATCGTGTGGGACAATGTCAGGTTCCATCATGCTCATGTGGTGCAAGCATGGTTTCAGGCCCATGCGCAATTTACCACCCTGTATTTACCCCCATACTCTCCCTTCCTTAACCCGATTGAGGAATTTTTCTCCGCATGGAGATGGAAGGTTCATGATAGGCACCCTCATGAACAAGTCACTCTTCTCCAGGCCATGGATGACGCCTGCAATGACATCACAGCAGACCAGTGTCAGGCCTGGATTCGCCATGCCCGAAGGTTTTCTCCAAGATGTTTGGCTAATGAAAACATCCATTGTGATGTAGATGAGAACCTGTGGCCAAATCCACAACACAGAGTTGATGACCATGTAGAAGTACAGTAATCACTCCTGTTTTGTTTCTTACAGTACAAGCAAGTTGAGGAACACTGCATTTGATGTTTTACAGTACTGTCTTTTCTTTTCTATTTCATAGATAATTATTTTTGTTTTGATTCAAATAAACCTATGTTGTGATTTTACTGTAGTGTTTTGCATCAATATATTACAAACTTTGTTCAATGATTCCACTGTGTCTGTAGTATTCTCTCTACTACTGCAGTACTTTTACAGAGATGTATTTACTGTACATGTAGTACCATAATGAAACCTGTATCACCTATTTTGTTCTACAATATTTAATGATTGTACGAACAATGACACAGTGAAACTATCGGTTGCTTGTGTGTGGGTGATCTATAGTTATGTTTCAATGGTATTTCACAGTAAATGATTATGCAAGTGTAAGATTTCTTTAAAGATGTGAATGCACGATGCAGTGTTTTGAACATTAGACAGCCTGTGTTACAAGTGATAACCGTTTTGAGTTTTGTGTCTAGAGATGTGAAAAATGACATCAAGGTTCTGAAAATAGTAGCAAAGTGATTGTAAAAAACTGTAGTAGTAGATATTAATTGTAATAATATCTCACAATATTACTGTTTTCATCTGTCGTTTTCTTGTACTACTTTCAAGAAAATAGATCAAAAAATCGGCTTTAATCTGTATTGTCTTCTATAATTAGTGTTGTGCTTTTTTTATATTCTATTTGAGATTTTTCCACTGCGATATTCACTGTATATTACCGTACTGTGCCTGGTGCCTGTACCCGATGTGAGTGAATGTTGTTGCTCGTGTGTGTGTGAGTGTGTCATGTTGTGTCATGATTACGTAAGTGATTGTCGTGTGATGTGTGTGTGAGTGTGAGAGCAGAGCAGTGTGTGTGTGTGTGTGTCAGTGTCCGTGTGTGTTTGGTCTAGAGATGTGTGCTAATGATAGTAATGATGTGTGATGTAGTGAGAATGTGTGCATAATATTCGAGTTGTGTCAGTGTGAGTACAGTGAATCGGTCTGTTTTGTGTTTATGAGTACAAGAATTTGTTTAATGAACATGCTGATGTTTGACAGTATGGTATTTCTTTTATTTTGATAGGTGTTTTATGTTGTTGATTCATGAAACTAGTGTCTGTGATTGATGTAGTGTTTTGATATAATTAAATGTCATGATTATGTGTGTAGTTTTTTTGATATGAGTCTAAAGAGATGCATCTTACGTACATTGTACCTGTGAAAGTGTATACATTTTAGGTGTATGTTTAGAGATGTAGGACAATGCACATACAGGTTTTGTTGAGTGATTAAAACATTAGCTATGGATGTCATAATTATCCACAGTAGTAAGATCAAGATGTGTGGTGTGTGTGTGTGTGTAGTATAGCTGTGTAAGTGAGTAACGTGTGTGTGTGTGTGTGTGTGTGTGTGTGTGTGTGTGTGGTGTGTGTGATGTGAGTGTAGTGTGTGTGTGTGATGTGTGAGTGATATGTGTGTGTGTGTGTGTGTGTGTGATGTGTGTGATGTGTGTGTGTGTGTGTGTGTGTGTGTGTGTGGTGTGAGTGTGTGTGTGTGTGTGTGTGTGAGTGTAGTGTGTGTGTGTGTGAGGTGTGTGTGTGTGTGTGTGTGTGTGTGTGTGTGTGTGTGTGTGTGTGTGAGTGAGTGAGTGTGTGGTGTGTGTGTGTGTGTGAGTGTGTGTGTGTGTGTGGTGTGAGTGTGTGTGTGTGTGTGATGTGTGTGTGTGTGTGTGTGTGTGTGTGTGTGTGTGTGTGTGGTGTGAGTGTGTGTGTGTGTGTGTGAGTGTGAGTGTGTGGTGTGTGTGAGTGTGAGTGTGTGTGTGTGTGTGTGTGTGTGTGTGTGTGTGTGAGTGAGTGAGTGAGTGTGTGTGTGTGTGAGTGTGAGTGTGTGTGTGTGTGTGTGTGTGTGTGTGAGTGAGTGAGTGAGTGTGTGTGTGTGTGAGTGTGAGTGTGAGTGTGTGTGTGTGTGTGTGTGTGTGTGTGTGTGTGTGTGTGAGTGAGTGAGTGAGTGAGTGAGTGTGTGTGTGTGTGAGAGTGTGTGTGTGTACAGGTTTATATATCCTGGTGGGGACTTACACCTGAATACACACAGACTCATGGGGACTCGTGTCACGGTGGGGACCTAAATTGAGGTCTTCATGGGTACAAAAGGCTTATAAATCATACAGAATGAGTTTTTTTGAGAAAGTAAAAATGCACAAAGTTTCCTGTGATTTAGGTTGGGGTTTATCCTCATAAATAAATAATGTAATAGCCTATTTAAAGCATAGTCATAATAAAAATAGTATTTATAATGTCTGTGATTTGAAGTGTGACTGAACGCCTCTTTAGCTCCCTCTGCTGGAGGATCTGCTGCAGTGATTCGTGCGCATGCGCAGTAAGTCGATGAGTTGTAGTGGGCGGGGTTTGTTTGAGCGGCTGCGAGATCCGCTGCGAGTGTAGATGGGTGTGTGAGGCTCCGATACCCCGCTAACCGCTCAAAATAAACCCGGCGACACGGTAAAGCACATATACGGCTGTCTCTCCGCCGGGAGAGGAGGAGCAGCGGGAGGTTTCGCTTCCTGGACAGCCTCTCTGTGCGGGGGAATCGAGCCGGGCCATGGCGCGGGACTATGATTACCTCTTCAAGCTGCTCATCATCGGCGACAGCGGTAAGGAAACACCGAGGATGAGAGACGGGGAACAGGCCTCGGCTCGCTTAGAACGACACTTACATGAACTAGAAGCACTTCAGAGGGGTATTTGTGCTGGATATACCCCTAACACGCCTGTGTCGATTCATCTGACAGCGCATACATGACACTGGATGAGCTCGATAGGGATGCTGTTCCTGCTTTAGCTCATATAACGGGCCTGTCAACAGTTTAGAGTAATACAGGCTGGGTGTGCTCGGAAAGTCCTGTTTTATTGTCTAATAAAGTAAAATATTAATATGTTATATTGACTGGCATATTAGTTGAACTGTCTCTGACAGAATCGATGTATAAACAAACTAGATGCATAAGTTGGGATTTAGTATTAGTGTGTCATTTCAGCCTGGGATCTATTTATTTAATATTGGCATGTTGTACTGATATATTATTAAATTAAGGGAAAAAAATAAATAAATAATATTTAAATTTTAATTAAATATTAAAAAGTTATATATATATATATATATATATACTTTTTGAAATGTTTTAAAATGCTATATATATATATATATATATAATATATATATATATATATATAGCATTTTAAAAATAATAATGTTTTATAATAATATTTAAAAAAGGTAAAATAATATATTAAATATAATGTAATATAATATGCACATAATAATGTTTATAATAATATTTAAAAAAGTTAAAATAATATATTAAATATAATGTAATATAATATGCACATAATAATGTTTATAATAATATTTAAAAAAGGTAAAATAATATATTAAATATAATGTAATATAATATGCACATAATAATGTTTATAATAATATTTAAAAAAGTAAAATAATATATTAAATATAATGTAATATAATATGCACATAATAATGTTTATAATAATATTTTAAAAAAGTAAAATAATATATTAAATATAATGTAATATAATATGCACATAATAATGTTTATAATAATATTTAAAAAGGTAAAATAATATATTAAATATAATGTAATATAATATGCACATAATAATGTTTATAATAATATTTTAAAAAGTAAAATAATATATTAAAATATAATGTAATATAATATGCATATAATAATATGTTTATAATAATATTTAAAAAAGGTAAAATAATATATAAAATATAATGTAATATAATATGGACATAATATGTATGTTTATAATAGTAATAAATAAAGGTAAAATAATATATAAAATATAATGTAATTATATAGAATGTACTCATTTTTAAGTCACTTTGGATAAAAGCGTCTATTAAATGTGAATGACTTATGACCGCAGAGCTTATGAATGTCGTCTCATGAATGCGGTGTTTTTCTGTTTTTCCACAGGTGTTGGCAAAAGCAGTTTACTGCTGAGATTTGCTGATAACACATTTTCAGGTAGGATCAACACGTCACATGTGCTTTTAACAAACATTAACTGTGAAGAAGTACTAAGGGTTCGTAGTTATAGAAGCCAGAGTCACTAACACTGATGACAGACAGATTCTCCGTCAGTCGTATATATGATTTGAGCTGCTGAAAATTCAGCTTTGATCACAGAAATAAATGACACTTTACTATAAGTTCACATGCAAAACAGTTAATTAAAATTGTAATAATATTTCACAATATTACTGTTTTTGTCATTTTTATTGTACAAATAAATGCAGCCTTGCTGAGCAAAAGAGACTTCTTTTAAAACATTAGAAAATATTACAGATCCCAATTTGAACTCTATGTGTGAATATAATAATAAATGCATTAATAGAGCTGTTGTAATTATTATTATCATTGTTACTTTTTTATTTTTAGTTTACAGAACAGTAAAATTGCAGTACTAACATTTATGAATGTTGATGGAGCTTTTATTTTGGCGGACCTCAGTACTTCTTGTTGACATCACAGCAGATATAGTTACAAATTATTCTTATTAAGAATTTGGGAAGATGTTTCTCGCATGCATCCCATTGTCACATGCCTTGTAAAAATTCATACCAAATGTTACTGAGCAACTGATGAGTAACGCTGTTTCAGCATAGATTTTCCTCACTCTTTGGACTTTGAACCGGTGCAGCGCTGTCAGAATTGAAACATAACATTCTGCAGTTTAAGGCCATTTTGTGGTTTCAATCATCATACAGCAACCACCCCTTCCTCTTCTCATCGGAGACATGCAAAGCAGTGCTAAACAGTCTCTTGCTGTCAGTGCTTGGAATGATTTTTGTGTCTTTCTCAGACAGTTTTAAATGCTTCTTCACTTGCACACTGCCGTCATGTTTGCTGCGCTCCTCACTCTACGCTGCCATGTGATTGCGTCACCAAAAATGTCATTGTCCGGTACAGTTTATTCGGCCTTTTCGCTTAATTTCGGTTGCCGAACATTCGGTGCATCCCTAACATTTATGACTTATGAGAATAAAATCAGCAGCGTTGTAGTTGCGCTCTCCATTGCTGCTTGGTTCCCTGAGCGTTTTGTGATTTTTATGCTGATTTCTGTTTTGTTGCAGGTAGCTATATCACCACCATCGGTGTGGACTTCAAGATTCGCACGGTGGAAATCAACGGGGAGAAAGTCAAGCTGCAGATTTGGGATACAGCGGGACAGGAGAGATTCCGGACGATCACCTCCACGTGAGTGACGCATTACACCGATGCTGCCTCCTATCTCTGTTGAATTTTAAGATGCTTTCTTTTTGACAGTTTTGAGAGCAGCATTGCATGTGTCCTAATGAACTGTCCACATGCTGAACTCAAACTCGGTTGTGAGTCGAGTGTCCCTGTGTAGAGCCGTCCAATTTATACACATGTTATTCTGTCTCTTTTAGGATGCTGCCTTAGTCAAAGTCAAAGTCAGCTTTATTGTCAATTCTGCCACATGTACCGTACATACGTACAGAGAAGGGCACATGATTCATCTAAACAAAACTGAAATGGCTGTATGGCTTAGTGCAATTATCAAATGGAAGAGGCTTCAAATCACAAAGGTTTCAGAGCAAAGCACTGTGTTCATTTACACGTGAGCAGCTCATGATCTGGGGTTTTTAGCATCTCAGAGCGTCTCGATTCACAGGAAATGATCCACATGAACTCCATCTGCATCTGAGTTTGAGTTGCTTAAATGTGCATCTGGAAACACATAACACAAACGTAGGCTTTCTGCAGTTTTCCATTATAATAAACGTTTTATGATTTAACGTTTGAAAATGAAGAAATTAAGACATTTACAGTTATGCATTTAGAAGACACTTTTATCCAAAGACAGTGTTAAATATTAATATTGAAATTATACAGTTGTACTGTAAAATAAAAGTATTTGTTTATATTATTTTTCTAGAATAATATTTTTTTTGCAGCATAATATTTAGTTAATTTTGCACTTTTTAGAAATTATATATATATATATATATATATATATATATATATATATATATATGATAATATAATATATAAATAATATAAAATTATTATATATAATTATATAATTTATTATATATATATATATATATATATAATAAATTATATAATTATATATAATAATTTTATATATTATTATATATTATATTATATATAAATAATAATATAATATATAATTATATAATATAAAAATAAACAATAATAATATTATAAAAAATATAATTAAATTAACATTAATATTATATAATATATTGATATTTAATCATTAAATTTTGGCCAAATTGTGCAGATTTACAAACAAGCACTGCAAACCTGGAATGCTTTCTTAAAATCACAATCTTCATAGAAAAATCACAATTATTATTATTTTTATTTTTTGACTTTTCTGCTCTGGGTAAGAGAGCCGGGTTGGTCAGTGCCAGCTCTCTCTGTGTACACATTCGCTCGGGTCGGCTCGTAGCTGTTGAATGCAGGTTTGCATTAGTGCTGGATCTGGGTTCCCTTTGCTTCGTGGCAGATTTGAACCAGTTGTTCTGATGAATGGGGCTCATATGTGAAGGAGCTGTTTGCTGGTATTTTAGCTGTGAACTGTTTCTAATTCTTAATTACCCTTGAGCAAATACATCTTAAAGTGAGGCATGTTGCAGTGGTAGAAGTGATATCTGAATGATGTGATCTCACACAGCAGGTTTTAAGTGTCTTGTTTCCTCTTTCAGACGGTGGAAACCGCAGGTTAAAGCCTCCTTCCTTTAGACACTTCATACATTCAGTTTCGATGCACTGAGTGCGTGACGAGAGCATGTTTGACTTCATGCTTTCCAAGACATGTTTCATGTGTTCAGAGAGCGTGAAGATTGAAGGAAACTGTAGCTTTAAATCTGATCAATCTTTGAAGTGCGGTTTTAAAGAGTAGTTATTAAATTAAAACCCTCAGTTAGTTTCAAACCCATGCTTTTGTGGAAGACTAAAAATTTTTATTTTACTGATGTGTGATCTCGATATCAAAATCTCAAGATTAATCATTTAGTCTATGCTTTTCAGTTTAATGCATGAATAAAATTAATGTAAAAGTTTTTTGAAGCATCCCCCTTATCCAACAATTACATTTATTTTATTGATTTTAATAAAATTAAATAAAATGTATTTTATTTTTTGTTAAAAAGTAAATTTCAAATTATGTCAGTTTTGTCACAAAATTCACACAATAAATGTTTTAATTTTTATCTATCAATATATTGCAAATTACAAAAAAGCAACTAAATTTATTAGTTTTTGCTGTTAATTTTAACCTAATATTAATATTAAAATAATATTATACATATTATAATATGACATGTTCCTGAAATAATTCCAAATTCTGTATTTTATATTTATTCTATATTCTTGTAACTACTATTATTATAATTAGTATAATTTTGTAGCTATATTGATAAATAATAATAACAATAAAAAAATGTTGGTGAAATTGTGAAGCCCTACAATTAAGCTCAGCAAAATGGAATATATATATATATATATTTAAATCACATTCACAGTCTTATACATTTAATGTTATACATTTATTATTAAAATAATATAGACTTTATAATATGACGTTCATGAAATATTTCTAAACAAATCAAGATAAATTTAATCAAATTCATGAAACCAAATCGCTTGTTATTTTTATTTTCGTTTAGCTTTGCTTTGGTGTTCACTGCAGGAGAGGCTCTCTCACCAGTTATATATCTATATCGTTATAATTATGATCTTTTGTACATATATTGTCCTGTATTTCAAGGCATGCATTGCTGAGTTCCAGCTTCACAAAGGCTGCTGTTGATGGTGTTTGCTGGTATGTGGAGCGCAGTGATACGCTCTCCTATTAGAATAAGTGAATTTCAGCTCAGAAACAGCCTCTGTATGACTCGAGGGAAAGAAATCATGCTTTAAACCTGCTGACGCCGTCGAAACACGACGCTGTGTGTTCACGAGTGATCCTCAGATCACGAAGATGAATGTTTTGACATGGGAACTGATGATGTGTGCCTCCAGAAATGTCAGCGAGGTCAGTCGCAGGATGTGAAAGCGTCACGGGTCACCCTTTCCCTCAGAAGAGGTGCAATCCAGTCTCATTTAGAATTGATCACTTGTTGTGTTTTATTGAAACGCTGCACATGCTGGAGTCTAGATGGCCTTTTCTCATGTTCAGTGCTGATTTGAGCATGAAGTCTGTGGATTGAAACATGGTCAAATGTGTTAAACTACATTGTTATTGGTCAATGAGAGCATGATGAGATTATCTAAAACTTAATAAACACAGAATATGTGTATGCCGGGCGTTCCAGTCGTTGAATGTGTGGATCTGGTTGTTTATTCTCTGAAATCAGATCCCCAAACTTTTTTTGTCAGCCAAACCCCTTTGAGCTAAAATATTTACTTGAAGTTTCCCAGAGATTTTAAATTTAAATATATCAATAATTATTATTATTATTTTTTTGGTCACATGACATGCAGGTAAACTAATAAATATAATATTATTTATATATTATTACCGTAATTATTATTTATATAAAATATTTTAGTGTTTCATTTAAATGGTTTTGTTTTTACAATGATTTATGTATTTTAATTTAGCATTTTTATGATTTAATTAAATTGCTTTATGGTTCTTTAAAGTCTTAAAGAGACGGTGTGTTAAATGTTTTTGTTCCTTAAGCTGGTTTTCTTGGTACACTTTAAAAACCATGTATGAATAGTTTTTTATTTACTTTTTTCTCATATTTCTCACAATGAATATAGTTGGAATGATGCTGAATTATAAACACACAAACAGACCTGTCCTTGTGTCCATCATCGCGTCTGTCCGAGGCTGATCTCACATCAGGACTTTTATTGTGCTTTTATTTTTGTATTAGTCACGCTTCAGAGCCCTGATGTGGTTGTGTGTGTGGTGGTCTCTTTCAGGTACTATAGAGGCACTCACGGTGTTATAGTGGTTTATGACGTCACCAGCGCCGAGTCGTTCGTGAACGTCAAACGCTGGCTTCATGAAATCAATCAAAACTGTGACGACGTTTGTCGAATATTAGGTAAGTATATTGCTGTTGTTGTTTTGGATGAATTTCACAGAGAAATGTCCTGGACCTGTTACATGTGGAAAAGTTCAATTGCAGTAGTTGACAAATGGATAGAAATATTTCATACCATCAAGATTTAAGGTATATATATATATATATATATATATATATATATATATATATATATATATATATATATATATATATATATATATATTTGTGTGTTTATATGTTTAAGAAGGTTTCTTCCCAGCTTTTTATCTCTGAGAGTTCACTTTATATGGTGTGACACAAACATTTATAAAAGTATTAATGTGCATACACAGTTATAATGCAATTAAGAATGCATATATATTTAAATTTTTCTATCCACATTGTTGTTCATGTTTTGTATATTTCATTATATGGACTACAGGACAGTTTTATGTATTTATTTAAAAGATCTTTTTGTTCAAAGATGGTAAAATTAGTCTTAACTGCTCTTGAAGAAAATGTTGAGCATTTTCCCTTCAAATTCTCATTACTGTAATGCTGTTATTTTCTATATTGTTTTTCTTATATTTTTATATTATTTTACGTATTTTATTTTATTGCCATTTTTTTAGCATTGCAGTAATGAGATTTTATGGAGGAAAATGTGTTTTATTGACTTACACAATACAAGAAAAAATATTGCCTTAAAAATAATGGTCCTAATAATAGGCATCATTTTCTTTATCTTTAATCTTTTCCTTAATGTTTTATATTTTTGGGATGAAATATGAGCTTGGCATTTCTTAATGGTGTCTCAGATTCAGCCTCTCAGCATGCTCTGAACGATAGGCCTTTGCTCTTGTTCATATGGAGCTGTTGTTGTGGTGGTTATTGGTTGTGTTTGGTTTAACGCTCATTTCCTCTGCTCTGGGTTCAGTGGGTAATAAGAATGACGATCCCGCCTCTAAAGTGGTGGAGACCAATGACGCGCAGAAGTTTGCTGAGCAGATGGGCATCCGACTGTTTGAGACCAGCGCCAAGGATAACATCAACGTCGAGGACGTAAGTCAAGCTTGTCAAACACATCATCTTTAATGGAGTCATATCATGAACAGCAGCATTTGCCTTGTTCTTCTGTAATAAAAGAGTTTGTGACATACTAGAGCCCCCAGAAACTTCCTTTAAAGACCAAAGACTTTTGTATCTACTGTTTTGGTGCTGTAAGTCATATTTATTTCTATAGCGCTTTATACAGTACAGATTGTTTCACAGCAGCTTCACAGTAACAAACAGGAAAATAACAGTATTAATGTTGTAAAATTCATCAGTTATGAAACAAATTCACTTTCTGAGTCATTATTTAGATCAGTTCAGGTGGATAACCGTGTCAGGGTTGTTTAACCAGTGGACTTAAAGGAGAGAATTAATGTACTTCCGGAGTTATTATAGTAACTAAAACTGAAAGCATTAAAATATCTTCACTTGAAACTAAATAAATGTTACCTGAAGTAAAATAAAATATAGAAAACTCAGCAAGTTGCCAAGGAAACATTTCTCATTTGCATTTAGATTGACTTGAGGTACTAAAAAATAAAATAAAAAAATAGATTAATAACAAAAATTTGTAAAGCATGAAAAATAAAAAAAAAAATAATAAAACTATATAGATACATTTAAGATTCACTTGATGTACTAAAATAAGTAAAACAAAAACTTTAAACGCATAACAATAAAACTATAAACTAGTGCTGTCAAATGATTAATCGCATGTATTTCAATGCATATATTTATATTAATATAATTGATATTATATATAAATATTTTAAATGTATAAACATAACATATTCTTGAATATATACATGCATGTGTGTGTATTTATATATACACAGTATAACAAAAACTTATTAATCATGATTAATCATTTGACAGCACTACTATAAACAACAATAAAACTAGACAAAAAAATATTAATAAAACTATAATAGTATGATGTATTAAAATAAGTAAAACTAAAACTTAATAAAATTAAAAAAAAAAAAATATTCAATGAAAAAAAATTCGAAAAGAAAAAAATATGAAAATGGCAAAAGCACATTTACATTTAATCATTTATCAGATGCTTTTATCCAAAGCGACTTACAGATGAGGACAATAGAAGCAATCATATACAATGATATACAAGTGCTATAACAAGTCTCGGAAACACATGACAAAATTAATAAACCTTAAACTAAAATTAAAACAAAAATGCAAAGTAGAAAAACTGAAATAAATTCAGAATTTTAATAAACTATAATAGTATCTCAGTGATACTAAAATAACACTGTATACTACAAAAGTGTACAGTATGGGCCTTTTCATATAATTTTAAGCAAACGTCTAATGTACAGAAGTGCATTATGCTTTGTTTTTATTGATTCAGACTCAGTGATGTGTTATTGTGTCTGTCTGTGGTCCAGATGTTCAACTGCATCACCGAGCTCGTCCTGAAGTCCCGGAAAGAGTCTGTGGCCAAACAGCAGCAGCAGCAGAGCGAAGTCGTCAAACTGAGTAAGAGCAGCAAACGCAAGAAGAAATGCTGCTAATGGACCGGACTCATGGACACACACACACCCTTAGAGAGCCAATCGACAAAACACCACTGAACTGACAAGAGCCAGACAGCTTAACACACTTAAACCAACCCGTGAGAGACTAGTAATGAGAGAGATATCTATAGAGATTTACTAATGATGGACTTTGGGAGGACGCCTGCAGACTCCGATGCTTTAGCAGGATTGGATTCCAGTGGCGTCGCACTTCATCCTTGTCTTTTTTCCCCAGAAGATGCTCAGAAGATCTGCCGCAGAAATTTTAAAATAGAAAATGAAACGTCTGCATCTTTGTCATTGTCTGCGTTTCACATGCTGTGGAATCATACCAACAAGGCCAAATGTGAGCGACTGCAGCGTTAATGTGACTTAACCTACCAACACCAATCAGGAGCACATATAAGTTGGAGAACATCATGAATTTTCCCATATTTTCATGCACGTCGTCACAGATGGATTGTCTGGCCGCTATGGACCAAATGTGTGCTGCTCTGCCAACTACCAAGAGACACTTATTTTGCCTTTTGCTTTCTCTTTTGTCTTTCATTTTTGTAAAGTTGTATTTTTTTACTAACGAATTGTACAATCAAACACACAGTAGAGTTTAGTGAATCTGGTGCCATTGACTGAAAGTTATTATATTTACAAAGCTGGGAGGAAACGCTGAATCTCATGTGCAACTGCATGAAAGTGCGGGAATAATTAATGCAAAAATGTATCAATCAATTGATGAAAATGTGCTCACTATCAGGTTATCCAAGATGTAGATGTTTCTTCATCAGATTTGGAGAAAGTGTCACTGCATCAGTGTCTCAGCAATGGATGCTCTGCAGTGAATGGGTGCCGTCAGAATGAGAGTCCAAACAGCTGATAAAAACATCACAATAATCCACACCACTCCAGTCCATCAGTTAACATCTGGAGAAGACAAAAGCTGAAACACATCTTGCATGGCCTGAGGATGAGCAGATTTACAGCACATTTTTGTATAAACTATTCCTTTAAAGCAGGGATCTCCAACCCTGCTCCTGGAGAGCTACCATCCTGCAGATTTCAGTTCCAACCCTGCTGCAACATACCTGTCTGAAATTAACAAGCAGCCCTGAACACCATGATTAGCTGGTTCAGGTGTGTTTGATTGGGGTTGGAGCTGAAATCTGTAGGACGGTAGCTCTCCAGGAGCAGGGTTGGAGACCCCTGCTTTAAAGGAATAATTCATGCAAAACGCACACTTTGTCTTCATATACTCACCTTCATGTCATTGCAATCCATTAATTTCCTCTGTGGATCACAAGCAGAAAGTGTTTTTGAATGGAGAAGAGCAGCGTGAACATTCTGCTAAACGTCTCCTTTGTGTTTCACATAAGAAAGTAAGTCAAACAGGTCTGGAATGACACGAAGGCGAGAAAATGATGACGGAATGAGCATTTTAATTGAATGTACAGTTCTCAGTGCTGGTTAGAGCACAATCGCTCCTTATTTTCCAATTTGAAAGAGACGAAAAACAAAAGTGACCTCTCTAAAGCGGATCATGTGACTGTAACCTGCTGTATTTGACTCAATCTAGTTCCTCTTCAGCAGGAATATCGTGACACCAGCAGCATTTATGACTGAAAATATCTCCTCCTGAAGAGCCGAGTGTTGCTGGTGACTCTTTTGGATCCGAATACGTGATTACAGTGACAGATTGTGGGAGTGAATGATCCCTGCTTTGAGATGTTCACAGGGAATCTGTGACAAACCCTTATGAAACCACCGTTGTGCTAATTTATGTGTTCATATCATTGAGCGTCTGCTCTATATGATGCACCCACACACGAGCGAACACGCATGTCTGCATGTGGACACTGACACATGCATCTGTGTGCTTCTGTTTGTGTGTGTAATGATCTGGTGTACACTGGAAACCATCAACTATTACTCATATTCATTGTCCCAACACGAGTCTAACGATAATAAACATTTTAAGAGAACACAATGTTCATCTGTACTCGTTGTCTTTACTAAATAAAATGTTTCTGTGGTTGTTTGACCACAAGGTGTCTCTCTAATACAGCATTATTTGACTCGCTGTGACAAACTCTTGCCTTTTATTTTCTTCAGATCTACATTTAGCTTTGTTGTTGAGATGATCACGGGCTCTGGTGTGTTTCTGGATAAGCTTGTATCCGGTTAGTGTTTAAATGCATTTTTGGAGACAAATCAGAAACATTAATATCATTCAGGCTAGAATCTGAATTGTGTTACAGTCAGGGAATGGGTGCTGTTTGTGTCCATCGTGTAAAATAAATCAACGTTTAACATTTCTGCCATTTTTTTTAACTTTTAAATGATTTTTGTATTTTAAAGAAATAACCGGTCAAAGGTTTGAATTAGTTAAGGTGTTTTCATGACTCTTCTGCTCATCAAGGCTACATTTATTTGATCAAAAATACAGTAAAATTGTGAAATATTTTTACAATAGTTATTTTCTGTGTGAATATATGTTAAACTGTAATTGATTGCTGTGATCAAAGCTGAATTTTCTGCATCATTACTTTTTGTGGAAACATGCATTTTATTTTTCAGGATTCACAGATGAAGAGAAAGTTCAAAAGAACAGCATTTATTTGAAATAGAGACCTTTGTAGCATTATAAATGTCTTTACTGTCCCTTTTGATCATTTTAATGAATCAAGTTAATGAATAAAAGTGTTTAGTTTGGGGTAAATAAGATTTAAAAGAAACAAGAACCAAAAATATTGTGCAGCACGACTGTTTTCAACATTGATAATAATCAGAAATGTTTCTTGAGCAGCAAATCAGCATATTATTATGATTTCTGAAGATCATGTGAATTCACAAGTACTTTTCTTTACAGTAAATGATGTTTTTTAAGTTTACTTGTGTCTTGACCATACAGAATATCAGGCATCATGGCGGTGAGTTCTGCATGTTCTTCAGCGAGTGTGAATAGTGTGTGTTGCTGCTCTGACGTCTCTATGAAGATGTTACTGTAGTTTTAGCTCCAGATGTCCTCGTTTGTCCTCCTGCTGGTGCGGTGACCCGCGAGGTCATGTCTGCTCGTCTGCTCCATCTGCTCCTGCAGGAACGTGAACAATCACATCTATGTGAGTTTAAAGAGTACAACTGAGAAAAAACTGCTTTAATAGAGTCTGTACAGTGTGTAGGATGTGTAATGCGTTCAAATTCATAGAATGATGAAGATGTTTCCATGGCATTTTCTTTCTGCAGCATCATAATACTATAGACTATATGACTCATGCACTACATTCAAGTCTTCTGAAGTCATACAATGCTCAGGCCGTCTAAGATTCGGATGAGTTTGTTTCTTCATCAGGTTTGTAGAAATGTGTCTCTGCATCAGTGTCTCAGCAACGGATGCTCTGCAGTGAATGGGTGCCGTCAGAATGAGAGTCTGATAAAAACATCACAATAATCCACACCACTCCAGTCCATCAGTTAACATCTGGAGAAGACAAAAGCTGAAACAAATCCAGCATTAAGACGTTTTTAACTAAAATACGAGTCCATAATAATGCTTCCTCCAGTGAAAAAGTGTTCTGGTCTGAATCAGGAGAGAAATCTGCATCAGATCAAGCAGCGTTTACAAGACAAAACAGCTCTAAACAAATATGTGTCTGGATTTTGATGTGAGAGACGACAGGAGATGCACTTTTTCACTGGAGGAAGAGTTATTATGGATTATGGACTTGTATTTGAGTTAAAAACGTCTTAATGCTGGATTAGTTTCATCTTTTGTCTTCTCCAGATGTTAACTGATGGACTGGAGTGGTGTTGATTATTGTGATGTTTTTATCAGACTCTCATTCTGACGGCACCCATTCACTGCAGATCATCCATTGCTGAGACAGTGATGGAATGACACATTTCTCCAGATCTGATGAAGAAACATGATCAATTTGTCAGGCAAGCTGATTTCTTTAGAGCATGGTGTCGTGATTGTTCTAATGACCTGTGAGTGCTGCTGATATCGTCTTGTCTATGAAGGTAGTTTCTGTTTTCTCTGTAATTCCCCATGTCTCTCTCCATCACAGCTCGGGAGGCTGTTGCCATGGCGCTCACAGACATCACCAGGGAAACCAGATCTTCACAAGGCAGCGAGACTCAATGAGAGGATGTAGTGGTTCTCTGCAGCGTGTCAGAGTGTAGTAATGTAACGTATGTAGTATCTAGAGAGAGACACAGCCCAGATGATGTGACGCGTCAGACTGAACTACATCTAAAAGCACTTCTGTTCTGAGTTCTGCTGCTGATACTGAGATCCACAGAAGCCTGTTTCTGACACAGAATAAAAAAAAATACATGCGACTTTTTATCTGACAGTTCAGTCTTTGTCACACACTTCTGAGAAAAAAGTCAGAACTGCGACATGTTCACTTTTTCTTGCAATTCCAAGTTTATATCTCATAATTGTTTTTTTCTGTCACATAATAAAACATAAAAATGTTAATTGTGACTTTTAATCTCACAATTCTTGACTTTTTTTCTCAGAATTGAGTTTTTGTCTCAGAATTTTGACCTCCTTCTTAGAATTGCAAGAAAAAAGTCAGAATTGTGAGACAAAAAAGTCGCAATTATATATATATTTTTTATCCTGTGTCAGAAATGAGCTTCCATAGAGATGTGCCTATTAGAGGAAAGCTGAAGCATGCTTTATTGCATTAAAATCCTGAACTTTTCCCTGCAATGTTTTTTAATTAATCTTTCTTTGAAACAATGTTACTAGCCAATATTAATGTTTACATTCAAAGATTGTGTGTCTTTATAGTTTAATAATAATATAATATTAATAATCTTACATTTAGAGTTTTTAACAGCACTTGTGTGAAAGTCTCAAATACTCAAAATATTATTTTTTCTATTTTACAAAAATGAGCTCTATCCATTACGTGTTGAACAGTGAGCTTTTGAAGCATTATTGTGTTTATAATTATATTAATGCAACATAAGTAATGACTATAACAGAAACAAATACACAAAAAGAGGTAAGCATGCAAAATAAACAAATGAAAATAAATTATATAATTTTAAAAACGTATGATAACAACAATAAAGTAATAAAAACATTAAGCAAACTAAACCGTATCAATAGAATTATTACAAAAAAGTCTAATTATGTTTCAAGAATCTCACTTTTTATTACTAGTTAAAAAGATTTGAGAAGTGAGTCTACCTCAGTCAAAACAAGTGAGACAGATGCAATGCATACAAAATTGTGAATATATTATATAAGACTTTTTAGAGGTGTCAGTAATAAATAACATCTTTAAATTAAAACATTGAAGATTAATCGCAGAGAATGATGCTGGTGGGCGGTGCTTAGGCGAACGCGGTGACGTACTTCGGATACGTCGACCAATGAATGCTCGCGCCGAGCGCGCAAAATTTGAATTCATCAGGAAGCGTTGACCGTTTCCACACAGCAGTCAGTCAGTGATGTTCATCTAGACGCGGTTAATTACACTAATTATCATTTACTGCTCCGGGTTTCCTCACAGCAGCATCAGGTGAGCATATATCTAACATTATTCTCTTAAACTGAGCTGCATGTGTTTGTGAAACGCGACCGTTATGAGCTCGACGGTAAATAACGAGGGAAACTGAAACACTGCTGCTGTCAATAATGTTAATTAATTTCATTATGAGTGATTTCAGAAGCGATATCAATTTATTTTCAATAAATATTAATGCTGTTTGTATAGTGACATGTAATTTGCTCTGTCATGGTCAAATGTTTACAGTTTGATGAGTGTCAGTTAATCAGATTCATGTCACAAATACACTTAAAGTTTATGGTTTGCTATTAATAGTTTATTTTATTAACGTTATATGAATTTGTTCTGATACTCATAAATATTCCTGTCGTATGACAAATTCATTTTTAAAATAAAAATTTTTCATTTCATTTTAGGTAATATGACCACATAAAACTGTGTACAAGACGTTTTTTTTCAAATGATTTTACATGAACTTTAAAAATGTCACTGCTTGACATGTCATGTGAACTACTGTATATAGATATGTGTTAAAATGTTGTATATAATTAAGCTTTTACTTTCATTGAAGTCTTGTTTTTATACTGATATTTGAGTTTTTAACACTTTAGATACCTGCATTATGGTTATAGTGCTAATACAGCAACAAGTATTTAATAATAATAAACACTGAAGCCTGTATTATCATTGGAGAACCGATAAATTACTCACATTGTGCTAATTTTTAAATGTGCACAGGCACATGTTTTATAGACTTTTTTGGGTCTTAAAAATGCTTAATTCTCCCTTCCATAAATTAAAGCCTTAAAAAAGGTCTTCAATTGGAGCATCAAGTCTTACATTCATAAAGTCATGCCATTAAATGTTGTATGCGCTGAAAAAAAGAGAAGAATATCTTCCACAGTATTTATGTCTTCCAATACAAATATTTAAACATTCTTAAATCAAGATACATTTATTGAGATGCAAAATTAATTTATGCTTAAAACACCCACAAAAAAAATCTGTCAATGGGGTATGAAAACTTTTTTCTTTTAAATTAGGTTTTCTGAAAGGTCTTAAGTCTTAAAGGGATAGTTCACTTTGAAATTAAAATGTGGTATCTATCAGCTTACCCAAGGGCATCCAGATGTAGTGTCTTTTTCTTCAGTAGATCAATTTTGATGTTTTTAGGTCAAACGTTCTAGTCTGTCAGTCATATAATGGCAGGTATAGGTCACTGTCTCTATAAGACATGCACAGAGAAATCCAATGAAACAATTCCATGTAACTACACATTGGTGCCTAAGACACGAAACGACGTTGTGAGAAACAAACAGTATTTATATCGTTATTTACCTCTTGTACACAACCATGTCCAAGTGATCTGAGTGCACACACATCCGTGTTATGTGTGGCTTGCTCACTGCATTCACACGTCTCCAACTTGACATGTCTGATAATGCTGAGCCGATAGTTAAACAACCAATCACATATTCTCTGTGTTGCATGAGACTGATTGCTGATCCTGCTTGAAAAGTTGCATCAGCACCACTTCAGACATGTCAAGCGTGAGCCAAGCAGCATCACACATGTGTGTGCACATCAGATCACTTGACATGGTTGTGTACAAGAGTAAAAAACTATATAAATACTGTTCGTTTCTCACACAAACGCTCTTTCGTGTCTTAGCATCAATGTGTAGTTACGATGGGAATGTTTAATTTGATTTTGTCATTCTTTTTCTCTTATAGAGACAGTGACTATACCTGCCATTATATGACTGACAGACTAGAACGGTTTGACCTAAAAACATCAAATTGGATCTACTGAAGAAAAAGACATACATCTTGGATGCCCTTGGGGTAAGCTGATAGATACCACATTTTAATTTCAAAGTGAACTATCCCTTTAAATGAACTACAAGAAAACATGTTTGGGCGTCATAGGCATATTCCCATAATTGCTGTCTGGATAGGCAGCTGACTTGTATTTGAACACAGTTTTTGTGTAATGGACAGTCACGTGTTGTATTGACTGTATTGCTCATGTTTGTCCTGCAGGGATGTTGAAGTTTAAATATGGAGGCCACGGCAGTGTTAAAGATCTGTCTGCTGTCGACTCCATCACCAGCCGCTGCGCTCGACTCAATCAGCTGCTGCAGGTGAGCTCTCACCACCGCTTTAGTGTGTCTGAGGCTTCAGATCAACTATATAACAGCATACCACTGAAATATGGTAGAATAACATTAGCAGATACACACTTAGAAGGACACAGATATTGAAGATGTCATCTTGTCCGAATGAACAATTGTAGGTCCAATCAAAGCTAGTACTCTTTTACAGCCATCGTTTTGTCAGACTGTGGTTATTGGTGAGCTTTTAGCAATATTTCTTATGCAAATGTCCTGTTTCAGCAGAAAATACATCAGCACGTTAAAGAAACCTGAGCCTCATCATTTTGGGGGTCTTAATTGAGTGTCGTTCACGATCACAGCTGGTCTTGCCATGTGTTTGGTGTCTATATCTGAATTTGAAGCTGTTATTATTGCATTGCTGTGAAACGTGGCACGGCCCTGCTTCTTGAAGGAAAGATCTGCTGATTTGGCCTAATATTACCTCATTTGATGATGCTGCGTTTAAAATGTCAATAAAAATTTCCATGGCATACAGTTCATTCAATGACATTTAAAAAAAATTAAAAATTCACTTATAAAGTGATTGTCTTACTACTTTTAAATCAAGTCTTAAAATCTATTTAAATTGTACATCTGAAATGTCTTTTATAACTTTTTGTTAATTGTATACCTTGTATAATTTATTCAGACATCGCCATGAAAATAGCCTCATGGTGTTAAAAAGTGAATAAATAAATAAATCTATATAAATTAGCTTTTTATGATCAGTTTTAAACTGTCTAATGTTAAACAGCTGTTGTTTTTTACTGTTGTCTTGTATTTAATATTATCATTCAACTGTATGCTGTCCTTTGAATAAAAGGCATTATTATTATTATGGACCTTTTTCACATTTCCGGGTTTCTCCGCAGCGGAAGTCGTCATAGTTGGGTTAACTTGAAGAGCAGTGATTGGGAGAGTACCACAAACATATTTTTTGCATTCCCATTTGCTCAAATGGCAAAAGAAAAACTCCATGATAGTGTTTTGAAGGCTTTCAATCAAAGGAAAAAAATTGAGAGACTGATAACGGAGGTCAGAAGAGAGAACGATGTCCTTCCCATAGGCGCTGCATTAGAAACACCCTCGCATTAGCACTAACTAGTTTTTTTGTAATTTGATGCAAATGTAATATAATACAAAGAATAGTGTTGTAAATGTACTTCATTTAAAAAAAAAAAAACTACAAATATGAAAAACTTTTGAGGATTTATGATGCTGATGACTGTTAAACGTGTGCGTCATCACAGTCTTGTGAAGAGGGTCCGTTATTATTATTTTCTATATTATATTATATATATATATATATATATATATATAACATTTAATGTACTTATTTAATGACAAAAAGAAGTATTCAAAATGCATCATTTAATTTACAATCTGCAAAGGAGTGGCAAAAGTGTAAATCAGGATTGGGCATAAAATAATGCCTTGAATCATTCATGCGTGTGAAAAAGGGCTGAGAATTGAACAAATAGCTGTAATATGGCTCAGATTCAGACAGGAATCACATCTTTGTGGTGTTTTTCTGCTGATTAAGGGAGAATACGAGACTTCTCCTGGTTGTCGAAAGCAAAAATGCTATGAAATGCATTATAGGGGAAGTCGTGGCCTAATGGTTAGAGAGTCAGACTTGTAATCCAAAGGTTGTGGGTTCGAATCTCAGGTCCGGCAGGGATTGAAGGTGGGGATTGTGAATGAACAGCACTCTCTCCACCTTCAATACCATGACTGAGGTGACCTTGAGCAAGACACTGAACCCCCAATTGCTCCCTGGGCGCTGGAGCAATAGCTGCCCACTGCTCCGGGTGTGTGTTCACAGTGTGTGTGTGTGTTCACTGCTGTGTGTGTGCACTTGGATGGGTTAAATGCAGAGGACCAATTTCGAGTATGGGTCACCATACTTGACAAAACATCACATTATTATTATTATTATATTTTGTGAGAAAATATTAACATGCTCCAGCAAAACATACAGTATTTCTATATAAATTTTGTGTTGTAAAATGAATGTTTGTGTTTTTTCAGGGTAAGTGCAGCACGTCGGGCTCTACAGGAGGAAATGGAGTTTCCAGAGAAACTCTGATTGATGCGTTTCTGCTGCTCTATCAAGAGTGTGCCACACCAGAGCTCATGAAGATCAAACATGTGGCCAGCTTTGTCAATAAATGTAAGCGCCTTGATATGAAATCAGTCAAATAGCCATTTAGTCCTTGTTTTTGTTGTATTGTGACCGTTTGTGTTTGTCAGATGCTGAAGTGGTGGCTGAAGTTCAGGAACTGCTTCCTGGTAAGAAGGATTTTGAGGTGAGGGGCATCGTGGGAAGGGGACACTTCTCCGAGGTGCAGGTGGTGAAGGAGAAAGCTACAGGAGACGTGTACGCCATGAAGATCATGGACAAAACCAACCTGCGTTCACAGGACAATGTGAGTGTCCTCCAAACCTGAAGCGTTACACTACGTCCTGACCAAGAGTGATGTGGTGAAAACCTTATTTTGCTTCCCAAAAAAACATCAACTCAACAATCTGGACTAGTTTGTCAATAAGTAACAACTAGTTTCTCCTAAGACCCTGCATTATGCTTTAGTGAATTTCTCTGAGACTATACATGCCACAGTTAATTTAGTGACACTCTTATGGAAATATGATAATATTTTGTCAGATTTTTAAACTGTGTGTCATAAATCAACATCTCAGGAAAATGTTATGGGGTTTCAAATCAAAATATGACTTTCTGTTATGAAACAGGATGATGATTTCATACGTCCTCATGAGGACACCGGGACTAAAAGCATGTTTATTACATATTTTGGGAGAGAAAACAACTGAATAGGGAAATAAACTATATTTCAACATTCCGATGAAATATTATATATTATTTAATTTGCAATATTCCATTGTCACACTTCTTTTTTCATTACATGTTGCCCCAAAACACATTAATATGCAAATTAGAGTTAGTTTCATAGATACATTGTGTATAATGAGAGAACTCGTTTATGGCCATTTTAACACATTAATATGCATAATTAGATAAAATGTTATATCAAGATACATTGTGTTATAACATGATTGAGAATCATCGTTTAGAAAAAAATTAACTACAAAACTAAAATGTATTGGTGATTTAAAGAAAATCAATTGTTATTTATGCAATCATTCATGTTTTTATTAAAATAATTATGAGTCCGATTCTTTACTATCAGTTGGTAAATTAACTTTAATTGGAAATACTGGTAAATGTCACTGGTTAGGACTGTTTACATAAACAAATCAATTGTTTGGGGAATCTATGGTATGTTCAGTTCATGAACCAAGGTTTGGGTTCATCTCCTCCGGCAGGGATAATAGTGAGGGATAATTGAGCCGATTCATTTCACCCTAATACACGATGGGAAATTTACTTGTAATTGGAAATTCCCAACTGTCCGGCCAGTTCATGGTTAGCACTGGTCTTCTGTGTCACTAACATAAATGCAGTGATTAGGGGAAGTCGTGGGTAATGGTTAGAGAGTCGGACTTGTAACAAAGGTTGTGGGTTGAATCTCAGGTCTGGCAGGGATTGTGGTGGAGGGAGTATTACACGTCTCTTCACCTAATACCACGACTGAGGTGTCCTTGAGCAAGGCACCGAACCCCCAACTGCTCCCCGGGTGCGTAGCATGGCTGCCCACTGCTCCGGGTGTGTGTTCACTTAGGATGGGTTAAATGCAGAGAATACATTTCACTACTGGTTATATACTCTCTATGTAATTGTGTATGTGACAAATAAAAATAATCTTAATAAATGTCTCTTAATATTAATAAAAATAAAATAACTTACACAAACGATATGAGCTGTGCTTCATAAATTGTTACACTATTGACAATAAATGTGTCTTTTGTGCCTGCAAAATTTCTTTAAAATTTGGATACTGTGACTGTACCTTAACACCAGCCAATACTCCTGGTTTTCTGCTAGCTCTTGCTATTTTTGTGTGCAACGTGCTTCAGTGAATGAACTGTTAAGTGCAGTCACTGTCCTTGAGCAAGAAATCCAATCTCCGGTTACTCCAGGATGATAAATGCATAAAAGCATCCACTAAATGACTGATTGAGTTAACTAGTATCTGTTGCATGTATGTCAGGATCTCATTAAAAATACATTGTTCTCTGTCTTGTGAAGGTGGCGTTCTTTGAGGAAGAGCGAAGCATCCTGGCCCTGAACTCCAGTCCCTGGATCCCTCAGCTCCAGCACGCTTTCCAGGACCAGGACCACGTCTGTCTGGTGAGTGACTGCTTTAACCCAGAGTCGGAGATTTTCTCCAGGCTGCTGGAGTTTCCTCTGCTCTGAATAATGCTTTCACATATGATTATGTGATCTGAGCCAACTAATAGTGTAAGTTTGTTCTTTAAAAGACATCTGATGCAACACATTTCCAACCACAAGTTACTGTAAATGAAACTGCATGAGTATCAGAACTTCTTGGATGGGAATTATATACAGAAACTGAGATTAATGTTTTCATTTAGCCAAAAATAAATGTTGTGATTATGTAATCTAACTCGTCCTAATAGTGTAAGTCTGTGTCTTTAAAAGACTGTAGTGACATGTTGACATGTCAGGCTGTTTAAATATTGTTTAACAAGTGCAGTTTTCTTTCTTGGGTTGATGCATTTTCTTTATGCAACAGGAAGTTTGAGTGGCACATATCAAAGGATTTATTATTTTGATTTGTGTTGGTTCATAATAGATGTAGATGAAACTAGGATGATGCTTTTTAACATCCATGATGCACTTCACCTTTAAGAGGATAGAAAAACAGGATCTGGCTGCTTTATTTAGCTAAAACTCCCTTTGTGTCAGCGGTGGGGCGTAACACGGTGCTTTGTGTGTCTTTCTAATGGATGTTTGTGATCATGCCGGGTGACAATACAGCGAATGTTCACAGTGTTCTCGCCCTGCTCTGTACAAACCGTGTCTGCGTCTTTCATCTGTAGAGCTACAGTCTGACCTGAAGATGAGGACATGAAGTTTACTTCAAAGTTTAGATTCAGAATTATGGAGAATATTTCCTGTAGAGAGACATTCAAGTTAAAAACAGCTCTTGCATCATCAGATGTGACACGTTTCCATTCACATGTTACTGAAAATGAGTGCTGCACGAGGATCAGAACTGGATTTATGGCGCTACCAGTTAATAATAATACTTGTATGTATATTTTATATACCTAAAGATCACTTTTTGAATACATAAAACGTAAGACAAATACATAATCCAAGCAAAACAAACAATGCAGAGACAAGAAACAATTTGAAGTGGGAAATGCGACACTATTTTGTTAGTGATTCATCAAAATGAGCTATTTTCACTAAAACCGAAATAAAAGTTTTTTCCAAATTTAGCTAAAAATACATTTTCAGTAATTAAATTTGGGTAACTGAACTCAAAATGCTGTTCAGTAAAGTTCTTCGGCAACATTTCACCTCTCTATTTCAGCCAAACAAATTTCACATTGTTATTTTAGCATAAAAATATATATAAT
The DNA here is from genome assembly GCA_023376895.1 of Aspiorhynchus laticeps. Taxonomy (NCBI): domain Eukaryota; kingdom Metazoa; phylum Chordata; class Actinopteri; order Cypriniformes; family Cyprinidae; genus Aspiorhynchus; species Aspiorhynchus laticeps. The sequence goes on along the minus strand of CM041796.1, from coordinate 61,603,486 downwards.
ATATAATATTATTAATAAAATATAACAATTTTAAATTGCTAGAACAGTGCATAACTATCAGTTAGGGGGAAAAAAACTCATGTATAACTCAAAGTAATTAGTTTATTCCAATATTTTAAGTAAATTCATAAATTCCATGTTTCTAAAGATTGTTTAAAATTACAGTGCATTTGCAAGAAATTTACAGTACAGTAGCGTTTACAGTAGAAAACACAGTTGAAGCCTGGATACTATAATAAATATCTGTTACTTGCGATGTAAAACAGATCTCAAATTTACAAAGAAAGCTTTTAGAGCTTCATTGCATTGTTTGGTTGATGCTGCATTTGCATGAAGTTCAGTTCTGTTCAACATTGTTGCATCGCAAACTCTGTGATTTACAGCAAAAGTCGCTGATTTTCACAGTGAGTGTGAGCAGCCCTTTAGACGTTGATAGAGAAAGACTGATGAAAGGACTCTCATGCTCTCAGAATCATTCATTTAAATCTCTCGGTCCTTGTTCACTCGCTCTCATGGAGGGAAAGCATGGAAAGACAGTCTCTCGTTTCCTCTCAAGAGAACACCGTTCTCATCTCAGTGAAGCGTCGCTCTTTTTCTGCTGTACTGATCATTTCCATGTCTTGACCAGCAGAGCGAACCCTCAGCATCCAATCCCACAATCCTTTCCTGCGTGAAGACGCTTGCCTTACAATTAACCAAAGAGACTTTGTTGTGAAAACGGCACAGATCTGACCAAAATATATCCGTAAGGTGGGTAGATTAGCATTTTCTTGGTGACCCTTCAGGAGTGAAGGAATCCAGCTTCTGTTCTTCAGTGAAGTGATGCTGTTTTATATGGAAGACCGTTTCTGCCACTGAATAAAAAATATAAAACGTAATTGCGACTTTATCTCATAATTCAGACTTTTTTTTTTCACAATTTGCAAGTTTACATCTCGCAATTCTGACTTTTTTTCTCAGACTTGCGAGATCACAAATAACTTTTTTTTCATTCAGTGGCAGAAACAGGCTTCTATAGCTTTTAGCCCTTCAGCCATCAAACATTGTCTTGATGCGTTGGCGTGTATCGAAGCTCAAAAACTAATAAACTAGTTTGAGAAAACTGCTAATCCGCCAAACCAGATCCGTTTTAAAGCAGCAAATTCCCCATGGTCATTAAAATAAACTCTTAGTGACATTAAACTTTCCATTATAACTTATAGTTTACTTAACTGATGGGGATAGTTCACCCAAAAATGACCATTTCCTATAAAGCTACTGTATCATATCTGATATGCACATTTCTAAGGCTCTAAATGATCAAGATGATTCACTCAATCTACTCCATGACATCTGTCGTCTGATTGATAGTTTAGAGTGTTTTATCCAGTAAAACATCTTTCAGTGTAATCGTACACACGTCCAGCTTCAGCTGCTGCTTCAGTGTCAAATCTTGACTGATTTTGATCAAGTAAGCGTCAGAATAACTGCAGTCATATCTCCAGATGAACACTTACTGGACTGAAGCAGCTCAGCTTTACTTGATTCTTCATCAATCATGTTTTAGTCTCAAATCTGATCATCAGGATCTTTTGAGGAGCTTTACTTTCACTGTTCCTCAGCGGAGGAATGATCTTCATCTCACATCTTCTGAGGAGCCTTTATTATTCATCTCTCAATCAGCATTGCATTATATTTCTGGATCATTTCAATCTCATCTTACTAAGACATTACTGGAGATATAGAGCGACAAATGATATTTAGATCATTTTATGTCAGTATCTGTATTTTGTATCTGCTGTACTGTTATAAAGATCTAAATGATTTACATTACAAGCATCAGAATTTCATCATATAAATATCAGCATCTGCAACAAATTCATATTTTTGCTCAGCTTAAATCTCTGAATAAAATTGAGCTGTTTTTTCCTCCATATTCTCACTCTATCAGTCTATATGAGCCATAAAACCTGGTGTATCATATGATACTCAACAAAAATACATCTATTCAAACCTTTTTAAAATATTTTTGGTCTAAACGTTCAATAAACTGTTCCATTTTAGAGAATTTGGTCAGGCTTTAGTGATAACTTGCTCAGCAAGTGTCTATTCAAACTGTTGTGGAGATAATCATATTTCCATAGTTAATCTGCAGCAGTTATAGCTGTATGAAACTATATTAGTAGATGCATTCACATACTTGTATCTTTACGACTATATGTTCAGGGAATCCCTATTTTTATCAAACAGCACTTCTAATTACAACACTGTCTGTTTGGAATCAGTGTTACAGTATCATTAATGTGTGTTATAGTGTAATATTGCACAGACAGTGATTAGCTGTCGCCCCACGCAGTATCTGTGGGGTGTGGTGGAGGCTTTCCAGTTCTCATGAGGGCAAACGCATGAAGCTCAAAGTGACTAAAGAGACAGTTTTCTATTTCTGCCACATCCCTCGTTCCAGACGCCCCCGGCAGAAGAGGGGGAAAAACCAGTAATCTGTCTTTACCCAAGCGATGCGCTGAAAAGACCCTCGCTAGCTTGTTGCTAGGATACGTGGGCTAGAATTCGGCGCTTGCCGCTCGTGTCCCGCCGGCTTTGCTTTCCATTCATGTTCTCTTGTGTGTGTTTGTGTGTGTATGTGCACGTGTGTGTTTGTGTGGTGCTGGTTTGCCCCAGAGCCGTCACACAGGGGCAGATCTCATCTGGAGCACGTGAGGAGCCCGTTTGAGCTTTAGTAACGGTGTGGAGGGAAGTTTCTGATGAAGAGCGCAGTCGAGGGACTCATGATGATTCTGCCTGTGTGTGTGTGCACACGTTTGAAGTGTGATTTGATGGAAAAGAGCTTGTGTTGTATTTGATGTTTATGTGATCAGTGTGTTAGATTACTTGTTAAAGAAAGGGGGAAATCTGTCACTCTGTTTGTGTAACTGGAAGTGAGATTTAAATTTTATTGGCTGGCCAATATGTCATTGGCTTTTGTATTCATATAATTCTATACATAATAATTGTGTAAAAAAAAAAAAAAAAAAAGTGTTTATTTAATTAATTTTATATATTCATTTTGTTTATAAATATTATGAATAATAATTTATAAAATAATAATTTTATTATATAAAATTAACAATTTTTTATAATTTTGTTTTGTGTGTTTATATAAATATTTCACAAAATTATTACAAATTATTTAATTATAATTTTATAATACATTTATTATAACTGCATATTTTTATTCATACTATTATATATACAAAATATATAATTTCAGATAATTCAATAAATTGAGATCATAAATAAAGTATATGTTATGTTGTGTGTATATTCTGAATAATAATTGTAATATATAAAATGATGATAAAATATTTAGTATCATTTGTCATGTTGTTGTGTGTGTGTATATATATGACAAATTATTAAAAAAATATTTGATTCTAATTTTATATAATAAAATTATTATAATTTTATATATTTATATTCATAATATTAAATATACAAAATGTATTATCATTTGAGATATACTATTATATATATATAATAAAATTATAATTATTTTGTTATAAATATATACTATATATAAAATACAAATTATTTTTATATATAAAAATACAAATTAGAGTTTTATAGAAATGTTATATAAAAATACATGAATTATTTTGTGTCATGAAAAAATATTTAATATCTGACATTATGAAACCATTTTTCACCATTACTAGCAGTTTTGTCTCTTATGTTTTATCAAAAGTTACCCAGGACACATGACTGTCAGGGAAGAGCTTGAGAAACATGAGAGGTGATGTGTGATGAAAACAGTATTATCATGTCTCATTTTGCCAAATAACACTGTTTATATAATTATCGTGTGTGTGTTTGGGATGCATAAATGCTATGAAATTAGTCTCAGCGAGACAAAGAAATCAGACATTTTATTCCAAAAATGCTTCGAATGTCTTTTCCACCACAGAATGTGATCAAATACAACAAATCATCTGAGCTGTGGTGGAAATGTTCACGAGATAAAGGAGAAAAACGACAGAATTGCTGTGTGTCGCATGTAAACGCACTGGATGCTGTGAGTAGATGAATTAAAGCAGTGTGTGAAGTGTGTTTTAATGAGAGAACGAGCCGTTTTCCCCTCACATGCTTCACGTGGCTGTGTCTTGTATAATGTCTGGGGAATTTCGGGACATCATTTTAATGATTATGATCACTTTCATGTTCAATTCCAGTAAAACGACTCCGGCTATTTTGCATTTGCTTATAAAATGTGTTATTGATGTATCAGTCAGACGAGACTCTGCCGATGCTCAATTAGAGATGCGGCGCTGCTGTAAATCACCAAATAATCACAATAAATAATGAACCGTTTACATTTGCATGTATTCATTCTTGTGCTGGAGTCTGTGAGGTTCATACATCAGAAATCTCTCTGTTTACATGTTCAGAGTGATTAATTTGAGCCTGTGGTATGGTTTGAGGCTGATATTGTGGCAGATACTGTGCCTATAAATAACCACGCAGTCATTCATATACCTGCAGCATTCACACCGCTCTCTCTGTGCTGTTCTCTGCTGTTTTTCTTTGGGTTTGCACATACGCCACTCTCTCAGGATGCAGTTTTTAAGCTAATTGTCTAATTAGAATGATAATGGTGTAATCACAAGCTTTTATTTAGCATGTGGATGTGTGATCGAGACAAGTGGCTGCTAATTAAACCAACCGGACGGAGATGTTTTGTGCAGTAATAGATTCACTTACACAAGATCACGTTGTGAGATCTGCCGTACACATGATGCTCAGTTTCCCACTCACTGTAAACTCGTTATGTGCTCGTTACATTCACTTCTGAGGCACTCGGACTGTCATTGCATTGGATAAAATGTCAAAACAAGTGTCATTTATAAAGAAAGATTGTACATGCACACTTTACAAACAAAACATTTGTAAAAGAGATTTCAAAATCAAAACCCTAGCTGATTAAATGCAAAAGTGATGATGGAAACATATTTGTTAAGTATTTTGCTATCTAATGCCATGATATTTAAAAAAAAAAATTTAAGTGTGGCTGAAGTGTCCAAAAACTTTTGAGAGTGGAGAGATTTAATTCACTCTGTTTTTGACTCTGATTGAATCCATTGCATCAAATGCTGTTCATGTGTTCATGTTCTGTCCAGGTGATGGAGTTTCTGCCCGGCGGGGACCTCATGGCTTTGATGAACAGATATGAAGATCAGTTAGACGAGTCTATGGCTCAGTTTTACCTGGCGGAGCTCGTACAGGCCATTCACTCGTTCCATCAGATGGGATACGTGCACAGGTACAACAAAACACACACTATTATCTTTGTTAAATAGCAAAATCCTTTAGTTTGACCAGCCATTAACATGATTTACTAGTTTCTATTGCTAGACAGGTATTAAACATTCTCTTTCTGTTGAGCATATGTTTGTATAAGCACCTGAGTGCATGCTGTTTTTTGTTTGTTTGTGTGTGTGTATTTTATTTTTCCTGGAAGAGAGGAATTGTAAATGTTTACCTGCTAAAAGTTAATTTTAAATTTTATGAATAAATTAGCACATGCTAGACTTCAGTTTTAATTTCATAGACTCAACAGAGAAATAATCTCTTTATTTTATTTTATTTTATTCCTGGAAGAGAGACTAAATTCTAAATGTGTTTACCTGATAAAAGTTAATTTTAACTTTTATAAATATACTGGAATATGCTAGACAGTAGACACCGGTTTTGATTTCATAGACTCAACAGAGAGATAATATCTATTTTGTTTTGTTTTATTTATTTTATTTCCTGGAGAAAAGACTAAATTCTAAATTAGTTTACCTCTTAAAGGGTAATATTACCTATTATAAATTCATATGCTAGAATATAGTTTTGATTGCAAAGACTTTACAGAGAGGCTGTAATGAATAATGAAACATTAGAACTAAATGTGTGTTAGAAATGACTTTTTTTTTTTTTCATTGTGATTACAGTTCTTACTTAATCCTCTCATTCTTGTTTCTTGTCCTCATTCATTTCTTTTGTCAGAGATATTAAACCAGAGAACGTTCTGATCGACCGGACGGGTCACATTAAACTGGCCGACTTTGGATCAGCAGCCAGACTGACCGCTAACAGAACGGTAATGAGTGTGAAGACGTCATTCAGAGAGGAACCTTTCGTTCTGTTCAGGGAGGACCGATCATGTGCGCCCTGAGTTTGATATCAGCTCAATATGTTTAAATGTGGTGTTAATGGACCATGTTTCACGTCCACTTTAAACAGTCAGAGTTCGGACACAGATGAATTGAATGGTGTGTTGTTATCTGGGGCAGGTGACATGCTCCAAACTCCCGGTGGGCACTCAAGACTTTCTGGCCCCTGAGATCCTGTCCGCGCTCAATGGAGGGCCGACATGCAGCTACGGCCCCGAGAGCGACTGGTGGTCCCTGGGCGTCATCGCTTATGAAATGATCTACATGAAATCGCCCTTCGCTGACGGCACGTCCACAAAAACCATCAACAACATCCTGAACTTTCAGGTGAATCTAGCAGCTTGATGTTTAGAAGCTCAGTCTGAATTACACAATTTGTCTTCCAAGATAATATTTGTTTTAATGAGTAGGTTCAAAACACAGATTCACTGATTTGTTTGCATTCCAGAATTTTTCATTTTGCTACACAAATTGCTTAGTAAAAATATGTGGTTTTATAATGCATATTTTGCATATGCATATTATAATTATTTATTCAATGATAAACAATGTCTGTGTTCTTTTTTGTCAGCATATTGAAGCAAATGTTGTTTTTTTTTTTTCTTCTCTCTCTTCTATCTATATTCTCCTTTTTCTCTCTCTCCTTTCTTTGTTGACTTTCACAATTTTTCTTTAATTTTTTTTTTTTTCCTTCTTTCTCTCTCGTTTTCTCTGTCTGGTCTTGTCTGTCACAGTGTGGTTAAGTAAAAGGGTATATAAAATTAAATTAATTAATTAATATAATTAAATTTATATATATTTATTAAAAATTTGAATGATGATAGTATAGCCATGCATATGTACTGTCATGTGTTATCTGTGCTACTGACAGGCCAAAAAAAAAAAAAAAATGATAAACAATGTGAAATCATGCCATCATGTTTAATAATAATTATACTATTTTGCTTGTTGCATTAAATATTTTGTTTTTTATTTTTTGTTTTGTTTCTTTTTTTTAGTTTCCTGGAAGTGATACTTAATTTTAAATGTGTTCTTTTTCAATTTAATGAATAATCTAGCATATGCTAGACACCAGGTTTTATTTTATTTTATATTACTTTTTATTTTTGTTTTGTTTTACTTGGTATTTTCAATTAAATATAAAATCATTTTAGTTCAGTGTTAATACATGTTTAGATACATATCAAGAAATATGCTGTATATTGTTTAAGAAATATCAATACAGTCAGGTCCATATATATTTGGACACAGGCACAATTATTATTTTAGCTGCTGACCAAAACATATTCAAGTTACAGTTATTTTTATATATGGTATGTATGGTATGTATGGTATGTATGTATGTATGTATGTATGTATGTATGTATGTGAATATGGGCTTAAAGTGCAGACTCTGGGCTTTAATTTGAGGGTATTCTCATCACAATTGGAGGAAAGGTTAAGAAATTACAGCTCTTTAATATGTACCTCCCCCTTTTTCAAGGGACCATAAGTAATTGGACAGTTGACTCAAAAGCTGTTTCATGGACAGATGTGGGCTATTCCTTCATTATTTCTTCATCAATTAAGCAGGTAAAAGGTCTGGAGTTGATTCTAAGTGTGTCGTTTGCATTTGGAAGCTGTTGCTGTGAAGCACATCATGCGGTCAAAGGATCTCTCCATACAAGTGAAACAGATGATTGTTAGGCTTCAAAAACAAAACCGATCCATCAGAGAGACAGCAGGAACATTAGGAGCCAAATCAACAGTTTGGTACATTCTGAGAAAAAAAAGAGCGCACTGGTGACCTCAGCAACATAAAAAGACCTGGACGTCCACGGAGGACAACAGTGGTGATGATCGGAGAATCCTCTCCATTGTAAAGAAAAACCCTTTCACAACATCCAGCCAAGAGAAGAACACTCTCCAGGAGGCAGACGTGTCTACAATCAAGAGAAGACTTCACCAGAGCAAATACAGAGGCTTCACCACAAGCTGCAAACAAGACCAGATTAGACTTTGACAAAAAACATCTAAAAAAGCCAGAGCACTTCTGGAAAAGCATTCTTTGGACGCTGAAATTAAGATCAACCTGTTCGAGAATGATGGGAAGAAGAAAGTCTGGAGAAGGCTTGGAGCAGCTCATGATCAAAGCACACAGCATCATCTGTGAAACATGGAGCAGTGTGATCGTGAGCTGCATGGCTTCAGCGGCTCTGGGTGTTTAGTGATGATGAGACAGAAGACAGAAGCAGCGGATCAATTCTGAAGTGTATAGAGATATACTCTCTGCACAGATTCAGTCAAATGCAGCAAAGCTGATTCAGCGGCACTTCATAGTACAAATGGACGATGACCCAAAACATACAGCACAAGCAACCCAGGAGTTTTTGACGGTAAAAAAGTGCAATATTCAGCAATGGCCGACTCAATCTCCTGATCTCAACCCGATCAAGCTGCATTTCACTCGCTGAAGACAAAACTAAAGACAGAAAGAGCCACAAACAAACAACAACTGAAGTCAGCCGCAGTAAAGACCTGGCAAACATCACAAAGAAGAAACCCAGTCTCTGCTGATGTCCACGAGTTCAGACTTGAGACCGTCATCACCTGCAAAGGATTCTCAACAAAATATTAAAAATTAATATTTTATTTATGATTATATTTATTTGTCCAATTACATTTGAGCCCCTGAAAATGGGGGACTGTATAAAAATAGTTGTAATTCCTACGCATTTTATGTTATATTTTTGTTTAACCCCTTGAATTAAAGCTGAAAGTCTGCACTTCAATTTCATCTTGATTGTTTTATTTTTAATTCTGTTCTGGTGGCATACAGAGCCGAAATTATAGTGTCCAAATATACAGTATATGGACCTAACTACTAAAATTTAGCTTTATCAAGGCAAATCACATTTTTTTCTATAGCGCTTTATAAAACAGATGGTTTCATAGCAGCTTCACATTAATAAACATAAATATAACAGTGTTAATGTTGTAAAATTCATCAGTTATGAAACAAATTCAATTTCATTTATAAAAGCAGCTGGACAGAAGACAATAGTGTCATTATTTAGCTCAGTTCATTTCAGCTCAATAGCAGTGTCAGTGTTTAGTTGCTATCCAGCTCAATTAGTTCTTATCCGAGAGTGACAGTGCAGTCAAATTGATATTAATTATTTTATAATTATATCACCCAACTCTGCATACAAAAATTGATGTTCTCTTGCTTGTGTTTTGCTCCCAGCGTTTTCTGAAGTTTCCAGAGGAACCCAAAGCCAGCGCTCAGTTTCTCGACCTGCTGCAGAGTTTGTTATGTGGATCGCGGGAGCGTCTGGGATACGAGGGCCTGCGCTCACATCCGTTCTTCTCCTCCGTCGACTGGACCAACCTGAGACACGGTAAGACATTCGGTGCTCGGTGTTAAGAGTTCATTCGTTCTGAAGCACAATAAATCCGCGCTGCTATCAGAGGCCTCGTCAATGTGTCTGCAGCGTCATTTTTCCATGTACCTGTTAATTACAGGTTATTAGTCATTAGCCTGACTTGCTGCTATTTCTGTCTCCTTTAAAGTGATTACTTCTCTGGTGTAATTGCTGGATTTGTTGTAGTGAGCTGGGATGTGTCTGAGTGCACAGATTGCTCTGCAGGTTTAAGTGAAACACAGATGATCTGAAATAATTCATTAAGCCTGTGGCGTAAAGCTCAGAGTTTCTTCTATATCTGCTTTAAGACTGTAGGATTGTTAGCTCGGGGTGGGCAGCATGAGCATTATCTTGAATCACAGATTTAGTACTTCTTTATCACAGTAAACATATTGCAGTAGTGCATGTGTTAGTGATACTGTATATGTAGCACTGGAAAATCAATTGATTTCATATGACAGTATTTGCAGTCACACTCTGATAACAAACTATGTTTATGGGAAAATAAAATGCCACCATGTGTTTAATAATGCATTAACTTGCACACACACACAAACTTGTGCTCCTCTGGGGGGGGCAGCGGGTGTATTTCTGTGGCATTAGTCAGATTATGGAGTGTGCAGGTGTTCTCTCAGAGAGAAGGGCTCAGATAGTCACACAGCCAAACACTAATGAGATAACACGCCACACGAGCACACACACACACACACACACACACACACACACAGTGAAACATCTCTTGCAGGATTTTGTTCCTGCAGGATCTTACCATTGAACTGCAGTCGTATGAACAACTTGTCTGTAAATAGTTTAATTTAAAAGGGTGTAATGAGGAGTCAAGATTCTTTCCCACTAGAGCTGGGTGATATACTGTAGCTAAAAAAAAATCTCAATATTTTCTTACCAATTTTGACAAATCTATATATACCAATATTTATGCATTGGTTCTCTCTCTCTCTCTCTCTCTCTCTCTCTCTCCTCTCTCTCTCTCTCTCACTCAAAAAAAGTTGTATTAATTGTTTTTGCCCCCTATTAAAAAAAAAGATCTGGATAGAACAGCTGTTATGAAATGCAAATTACTTACTGCAAATATTCAAATTATTTATTGCAAAATAAACAATTAAAATGGATAAATAAAAAAAAAAGTTAAAATAAAAGCAGTGACCACTTGCTGCTTTTTACTAAATGAACACAGAAGAACAGTTAAAATTTAAAAAAATCACATGTACTTTAAGGTACCTTAATAAAAATATGAATTAAAAAAAAAAAAATTATACAAAAAGTGCAATCTTCCTACAAAATTTGTGGTTGTTGCAACAACAAAGCAAGTTCTTTGAGCAACAAAGGAACACATTTCACATTACATAGAATAAGAGGCAGGTGTATTAGTTTGCATTTACACTCCAAGACAAAGGGTTAGTTCACCCAAAAATGAAAATAAATTAATAATTTTTACTTCCACTGGTGTTGTTTTATTGCCATATGCCCTTCATTTTTTGGACCACAAAAGGAAATAAAAAAAAGCTCAGTCTTGTCTATATAATGGCAGGGAATAATCGTTTAGCATCAAGCTTTTTTCACAGAATGGTCCCAAGTGCAACCCAAGCGTTCTGAGGGTTTGGTGAAAAACAAACTGAAATGTATTTAACGAAGATCCTGACCTTGGTCATTGGTTTTGCACATTCATTAGTGGTGCAGTTCATTCCACCTTATCCAGAAAAAGCACACAGGTTATGAGAAATTAAGAATAATAAAAAAACACTGAAATCCATGTACTTCTATATCTGTTGTTTGTCGCAACAAGAAGTTATCATGTTCACATCTGCCATCTGTCTTTCATGACAACCGGAGTTCCGGTCCGGAGATACTCAACTCACTGAAGAAAATACATGGATACTTTTTGGGGGATTTCTAGGCATTGTATTTCATGTCGTGATTTTATCAATCTTGTTTTCTCAAGACTGTGTGGTTTTCCAGGCGAGTGAACTGCTGCGCTAATAGAGTCTCATGATCACGCAGGCGTTTACAGAAGACCAACACAGATCTATTCTGACATACAGTATCAGATTTTTATTTATTTTTTGTCATGGCCAATAGTTATCACTGTCAATCACGGCATTTACTGATTCAATGCCACATTTAATTATGATTGTCCATCCTGAAACTTTGCAGTGTGTTGCTAGTAGCATGAGAAATAAAACTTTTATTAAAATTGTAAATGGGTTATAAATGAAGTGAGCAAAGCTTGGCCTATCAGCTCTTGTAGTCATAAGGCGAGAAAGGAGTTAAATTGTCTTACTTTGTCTTTATAAGTGAAACTTAACATCATAGCTATATAATAAATGCTCCCAAATTTTATATCGTCAGCAAAGATATCACAATAATATTGCTAATATTCAGTGTGTCGCATTTATGAATGTGAGTTGAGTTGAGTGAGTGAATTCAGTGAGGTAAAGGCCCCGATATACTTCAAACAAAATCGAAGAATGAACTTATGACGTCATTTCGAACAAAATCAGGCCGAAACGAAGTTCATTTTGAGTTCGTTTCGGCAGTTCGATACAGCTCACCAAAGCGAACTTACTGGGGGAGTTCATTTTGGCTCCTAAACACCTTTGAGCTACCATTAGTCCGTGGCGATTACGCAATCGGTGGGAAGGTTCGGGAACTCCGCCGCCTTTGACGTGCGTTTTTTCTTTTTCTTTTCCGATTCGTTTCTCATTCAACGGAGGTCAGGCAGGAGAACAACATCTCCAAGTCACAAGCAACATAAATACAATATGTCGAATAGCTGAGCTGCCACAAATATATCCACACCTGTACGATCACTCGCGGGGAGACTTTAAAGAGAAAGCATTTAATTCCTAGAAAGCAATTGCAATGAAGCTTGGTGTCGACGACCCTGAGTTATGCAAAAAGCGATGTAGAGAAACATCTGATGCAAGTTTTCCAAAGCCATGAAAAGAATGAAAGGAAAGCGTAAAGATATAATGTAGCAAGTACCAAATACATGTTTCAAATAAATGTTACACCATACTGCTGCTGCTGCTGTTGTTCTTTCAATAAGTGAATTTAAAAGGTATACAGTAAATTAAATTCCATAACATACAATAATAAACCTTTCTTTTTATCAAATCATGACACCACATAAAATATAAAAACATGTAATAATTTATCCAGTTTAATAAAAGACCTAGATACAGCATCATTGCACCGTTGTTGTGTTTAGGGCATACGCGCGAACGTCACGACATGTTTACATTAATCTACACCCCACCTCCAGCAGCGCGGGGGTGTTAGAATGATCAAAAACAGTATATCGTCGCTCAGCCTTTTCAAACTTATTTTTGCCCCCAAACAAAGAACGAAAACAAACTTCGTTTGAAGTATATCCTGGCCTTAAAGGGATAGTTCACCCAAAAATGAAAATTCTGTCATCATTTACTCACCCTCAAGTAATTACAAACCTGTATGAATGTCTTTGTTCTGCTGAACACTAAGGAAGATATTTTGAAGAAAGTTTGTAACCAGGTGTTTTGGGGCACCATTGACTTCCAGAGGAGGAAAAAAAATTACTATGGAAGTCAATGGTGCCCCAGAACTGCTCTGTTTCCCACATTCTTCAGAATATCTTCCTTTGTGTTCAGCAGAACAAAGACATTCAGACAGGTTTGGAACTACTTGAGGGTGAGTAAATGATGACAGAATTTTTATTTTTGGGTGAACTATACCTTTAAGTTCAGTGAGGTAGGTGAGTTGAGTGAATTCAGTGACAAGTAAATTCTATAAGGTTGGTGAGTTCAATGAGTTGAGTGAGTTCATTGTAGGGCTGCTCAATTATGGCAAAAATCATAATCATGATTATTTTGGTCAATATTGTAATCACGATTATTTAACACTATTATGAGTGACCAGAACTTTATATGACTGATTTTTTATAAAGATGGTGATATATATATATATATAATATATATATATTAAATATGTATTTTTTGTAAATAAAGTTGCTATGACATCTACATTTTAGAGACCAGAGAAATTTCACAATTCTCAAAACTACAGCAGAGTATCAGGGTAACTGATATTAGTAACAAACAAACAAAAAAGTCCTCAAAATTATTGAAAATAATTAAACTTTGAGTAATAAAAAAGCTAAATTTCAAATGCAATAGAAAAGATAAAAATGAAACAAACTATGCTTTAAGGTTTTTTTTTATGCAAGTCTCAAGTATTCAGTTAACAGAAATGAATAATCAAATGTAAAACAGCATAGTCTTCAATGTAAGAACTTTCTTTGTTTCTTATTAAAACTACAGAAGTCCTTCACTCAAGAGCAGTGTGTGATTTAGAATTTGTCTTTTGTTGTTTGATTAATATTAAGCACACAGTTGCAGCTGGAATATTAGCCCGCTGTCACTTTAAGAGCCGCATGGATCCAATTTACCGTTACACATGTATTTTCATTCTCAACTGTTTACGTTCATTTATTACATGACCAACAAAGGTTTACGTGAATATTCACTAAGTGCTGAATTTTGACACATTTTTGCATGTACAGTATTTTTTACCGTTTAGGCACGCAGCTTGACCTAAAGATGACTTTACACGTCCGTGTTCTGTTCGTCTCTGAGCGCATACACAGAAATCCTCTTGAGGAAGCGCAAGCTCTCTTTCACGCTTTTAAAAACATGAATAAATCTAATACACTTCAATAAATCAAGCACATTCCATTTTGCAAAAGTCACCTCAAATGATTTGACTGATTTGCATGTGAAATTGGGCTTTTATGGAGGAACGAAAGCGCAGCGCTGGAAAGGGGGCGGAATGGGGCGCAATAATAGTTTTATCTCGATTATTGTATTTTCACAATCGTTGGAGGCCGAAATCTAAACTGTTTTTCGATTAATTGCACAGCCCTAGTTCATTGAGTTGCGTGAGTTCAGTGACGAGTAGGGCTGCGATGATAAATCGATCAAGAATGGATTCGTGGATTGATTCTGAGATTTTCCGAATGCATCGTGATTCTCTCTGGAATCGATTCTGAGCTTAGATTTTAACAGCAGATGGCGCTCTACTCTAGTTTTTATCCGTACACTCTAATGCTGATGAAGAAGAGCACTGCAGAGCGCTTGTGAATTCATCATGTAATCTCACCTCGGCTCAGAATGCTTTTATGATGCGAGATTAATGTAAACACAGCCCACTGTGAACACCCTTGTAATTCGCTTCAACCTTTTCAAATTTTATGAATGATTATTTTAGGTTCGAGTGTGTGTAAGGATTTGGAAACAAGCAGAGTACGTCTGTTTCTGAAGCATGCAGCGCCATCTGCTGTTCAAAACTATGCTCAGAATCCACTCGAGAAAGAATCGCCATGCTGAATCATTTCTCGATTCGCAATGCATCGATTTATTTTCCCAGCCCTAGTGATGAGTGTGTTCAGGTAAGTTGACCGGGTTGAGTTGAGTGAGTGAGTTTGGTGAGTTGAGTGTGTTCAGTACGAGTGAGTTTAGTTCGGTGAGTGAGTGGTTGAGTTTGAGTTGAAATTATTGCTTAATTTCCAGCGATATAGTCAACTTGATTGCACAGTTACTATTTGAACTGAACTGAGCTGGATGATGACATCAATGATGAGCTGACTTTAACTGAAATTGAGTGTTTACTGTTGTCCTTTTGTATTATTACGTACTATTTTTCCTATTTAATACTGTAAAGCTGCTTTAACACATTTATTGTTAAAAGCATTAAATAAAGGTGACTTGAGTGATTTCAGTGAGTTCAGTCACGAGTGAGTTGAGTTGAGCTGAGTAGGGGTGTAAGACAATATCGATACACGTTAGTATTCCGATATTTTGTTTGGTGATACTGTATCGATTCTCAAAAATGGAATATCGATTAAAAAAAAAAATCATACAAGATTCATGGCAGTTTTGTTTTGAGTTTATATCCCGACAGCTAGATAGCAGTCTTCATCTCTGAACTTAAACAGTGACAGGAAATACTAGCATTAGGGCACGCAATGTTAGCATTAGTTCACTGCCAGTAATGGAGGATGAAAGAATTGTTCCAGTTCCTGTTTCGGTGTACAAAACAAAGTGTCTCGGCAATTCCACGCGGAATTCCATGGGAGGCGCACTATATGTCCTGTTCATTCATCAACTGAAAACAGAATGGATTGGGATATAAGAATCGATATTGGTTCATAAAAATTAGAATCTATTAAAATCAAGAAATCTATTTTATTTTTTTAACCCAGCCCTAGCATATTTTGTTGTTTTTAGTGGCCTCAGCTGTCACTGCGGTGTGTGGTGTTGACATGAAAAGTGAAGCACAGTCTCTGTCCATCTGTTCTCTTCATAAATACATAAGCCTATATGCTCATCCTGTAGGTTCATTATTAAAAATGAAAATGTGAACAAAAATATGAACAATTAAATGTTATTATAATTAAAATAAGAAAATTAAAATGACGGGTAGTAATAGATTATGACAGAATTTTTACAACCCTGTCCATCAAAATGGCAGACAATGTTAAAGTCTAACGCAACATCTGATTGTATGTTACAATTGTAAACTTAAACTGTGACCCTTAAAGCAGGGTCTAAAAGTATATATGGTTTGTTTATAAAAGCTTACATTTTATACATTTAACTAAAGAATCCTGCAAGCACTTTATTTTTTCCCCTTGACTCGTACTGGACAGAAAGTGGTTCAATAACGTTGAATGTTACAAGGACTGATTAATGCAAATGCAGATCCCACTGTGTTCTAGTTAAATTTATTTATTTATTTTTTTGGCTAAGGTTTGCATATTGTGGTGTGTTCTTAATGACAGCTTTCCTAAAATCATATCCTATTCCTAAAATAAGAAATATCCCAATATATTGCCTTGCTTACAGTATCACAACATATCGTATCGCAACCCCTGTATTGTGATATGTATCGTATCACCAGATTCTTGCCAATACACAGCCCTACAGCTAAGACATTGTGTTGATTATTTATTGTATTATATTGCCCAGTTTGTCTTTAATTGCACATAATGCACAAACTCACAACTGTGATGTTTTATTTTTCTTGTGGCTGCAAGAAACAAAGTTAAAAATAGGACAAAGTCTAATGAGCAATTTGAAGGAAGTCAATGTGCCAACATACTGACAGTATGTGCATAATAGAATTAGATGAGATGAGATGGGCACAGAATTGCTGTAATGAAAAGAACCCCTATTGTACACACAAATTCACACACAAAAAAATGGAAGAAACAGACCCAGTGTTGTTGATCAGCTGTGTACGGTTACTGAGTAAAGATGACGTTTGCTAATAGTGTGTGTGTGTATATATTTGTTTATAAGCCATACCTTTTATAGAAACCTTAAATGTACAGTACTAATATTTAGTAGAATTCAGGTAAAAATAAAATGCTACGAAATTTAATTAAAAATACTTAACCCTAAGTGCTTGCTTTATATACATACTTACTATAGTAAATACTTTACCTTATACGAAAATTCTAAAAAATGCTAAAAATAATTGTATGTTGTAAAACTTTTTTGTTAAACCGTTTTTAATCATTAGTTTTAGCATCTAAAACATACTTTACCTTATATAAATGTAAATGTTTTGACCTGAAATATTCATGTTGACAACAAAAACGGCCCATTTATTTGCAATCATCTTGCTCTCTAGATAGGCAGGCTACATCTTGATCACTTATAAAATTGATATTGTTTGGCTGCTACTGCATGAAAAATTTTGCTAAAAATAAAGACAGATTGATAAAGACAGATGCGTCTGATGTGATTATGATTGATTGTGTGTTGAATTGACCTGCAGCTCAAAGGCTTGTTATTGAAATCATAATGTCATTTTGTCAGTTTCCTGAGATAAATCGACTCTATTGAGATGATTAACATATTCAGATGAGCTGATGAACTGCTCTGAGCGTGTACTGAAATCATCACGTGTCTCCTGCAGTCGATGTGCTCGTGTTTGTTAGATCCTTCTGTGATTTGTTGTTGTTGTTGTTGTTTTTTTTTTTTTTTTTAGATAAATGTATGAACAAAACCCCCCAGCGGCAGATACTGTGTGTGTGTCAATACAGCTGTTTGTGTGGATGCAGCTCTATGTGTGTGTGTGTGTGTGTGTGTGTGTCAATACAGCTGTTTGTGCGGATGCAGCTCTGTGTGTGTGTGTGTGTGTGTGTGTGTGCGAATCTCGCATCGGGTTTTGGCTGTGACTCACGCTGATTAGCTGAGACTGCTGCAGTGAGAGAGAGAGAGCGGGCGAGCGAGTTATTGCGCTACAGTCTCATCACTGAGACCCCCGTCTCTCTCTCTCTCCAGTCTGTTTTTCTCACCGACCACCTCACAGGTTTTCTCCTCTCGTCTCCTCCAGCGCTCCCTCCATTCGTTCCGTCTCTGCGTTCTGAGGATGACACCTCCAATTTCGAGGAGCCCGAGAGGCCCCCCCACCCCGCGGCCGCTGCCCAGCGAGATCATCCTCGCTCAGGCTTCCACGGACGAGACCTGCCCTTTGTAGGGTGGTGCTTCAGTCGAGCCCTGAGCGCACTGGCCAAGTCTGAGTGAGTATACACACACACACACACACACACACACACATGCTGATTTTACTAGTCTAGTCACAGGTGGTCCATTGGTGCGGAGACGGCCACATCACCACGGCGACTGTCACCAGGCAACATTGTGGCTGAATGTGAGGTATTGCTTGTGCGGGGAAAGCTGCGGTTCTCTCACTTCACATGTCTTTAAGATGAATGAGAGGGAGCCGCGTGTGCGCGCCGCTGTTTTTATATCTGGAGACTCAGAATATCTTCATGCATGTGTTGCCATGTGCATGCAGGGGAACGGGAAACCCTCGTCTGGCGTGTGTGTGTGTGTGTGTGTGTGTGATATGATCTGTAGCACAATGAAAGCCAGTGCGTAAACACTGCGTAACGTGATCGGCTTTGCTGCGATGTGGTCAGCCTTCAGTCTGTTGTTTTGGTTTGCATTTGCGTCTGATCGTGTGGTTTGTTGTTTTGATCGGTGAATCTCACAATAATCTGTTAAGAACATGTCCAGGTTGTGTTTCAACTCTGAATCAGAAGATAAGCATGAAAACCATATGCTAATTACCATAATGCAAAAAAATTCTCATTACAGTAATATTTTTAATTTTATCTTTTTAAGCTAATTTCTCCAATTCTCATTACTATAATGCAAAAATAATTCTCATTACTGTATTTCTCATAAAACTCATAAACTGTAATATTTTTACCTTCATTTTTTTGTCATTCTAATTACTATAATGCAAACATAATTCTCAGTACTGTAATATATTTTTTCAGTTTTATATTTAATTTCTCCCAGTTCTTATTACCATTATGTTTTTTTTTTAATTAAATGTATTTATTTTTCTTCTCCCAGTTATAATTACAATAACTATTCTCATTACTATAATATTTTTTTATTTAATTTTCCTTGAATTATCTTTGCTATAAAGCAAAAATTCTCATCACTGTAAAAAAGGTATATTGTTTAATAAAATTTTTACCCAATTCTCATTATCATAATGCAAACATTTCTCATTATGTTAATTTAATTTTCCCCCAATTCTTATTCCTATAATGTAGGGCTGGGTGATTTTTTTTTTTTTTTTTTTTTTTTTTTTTTTATCGATTAATTTGAATTTAATGTTTTGCCACAATTTAGTTTTTTTAGAAATCGAGGAATCAAGATTTTGAATAGAAATATTACCAAAGGTTAGAATTAGACACTTTGACAATATGCCAATGAAAACAGTAAAGAGAAAAGAACGATCCAACCGCATGTCGGCGCACGTGATTAACCAATTAAACATGTTTACATAGAAAAAAGAGTGGAAAAGCTGTGCAAGCGAATAAAATACCTGTAACTACTACTGTATGTCTGATATTTGATGTTTGCATCACGGTGACAGACTGAAAGCTGCTGTTCGTTGTTTTTACAGAAGATTTATAGTTAATAATAGTCTACTGGTGTTATACCTTCAGTCATTTTGAATTACCTTGACTTTTGAGATTTTTTTTTATTATTTTCCTCGTATTATTTCTGAACATATAATAAGTTTGTTCAAGAGTTATTTGTAGTTCATGCATCTTTTCTGCAAAGATATTTAACAAGTGATTTGTTTAACATTTACATCATGTTCACGACTTCATGCGTGCTGCAGAATTTTCTTTAACTAGAGGGTTAATATAGAAAAAGTTACTTGAATCGTGTTGTAGTTACATTTTCAAGTTGACTAGTTAAAAATCGTAAGAAATCGAGAATCGGTCAAACGTTCTGAAAAAAAATCTAGATTTAATTTTTTTTGCCAAATCACACAGCCCTACAATAATGTAAAAAATTATCATCACTGTAAAAAAAAAAATCATAGTTTAATTTCATTTCCCCCCAATTCTCATTACTATAATACAAAATGAATTGTCATTACTGCAATGTTTTTATTCATATTTAATGCATTTTGTTTTTTCACCCCCCCAATTGGCATTACCATAATTTAAAACAAATTCTAATTAATGTAACGGTTTTTAAAATAATTTATTTCATTTTTATTTTATTTTACTCCAGTTCTCAACATGCATATAATGCAATAAAAAAATCGAATTGCTGTAATGTGGAAAACCATTGTAAAGTATTTAAACATCATTGGTAGTGGTTGTGCTTTAATTTGTTGATTTTAATCACAAGAACTGTATTGCAATAATGAGAATGACTCGAAAGTAAAACGTCTAGATGCATTACAGTAATGTGTGTGTGTGTGTGTGTGCTGCCCAGTGATTCCCTGCATCTCTGAATGCGTTCAAGCGTGAGTTTATTGTGATGTGCTGCGTGCTGTATGATCATGTGTCGAATCAGGTGAAGTCTCGGTCAGGAATCTGATCCCAGATGAGCCGTAAATAACACGTTTTTTTTCCCCAGGAGCTGAAGGGAAAGGGAAAAAGAGAGGGTGAGGTGAAGCTTTATAACGTTAGTCAGAATGAGAATGAACCCAGAATGTATTTCTATGGCAACCAGAGTGAGTTTTCTTCCCACGCTCCCCCTCCGTCTCTCTCCATCCATTCATACGCTTCTTCTCTCTCTAATCCTGAAATGCGTATTTGTCCAGGCGTGTGTCATGTTGTTGCCGTCTTCTTATAGCATTTCCAGCACCATGAAATCCGCCGAGCGCAACACAAGCGGCTCCAGCAGAGGAGCGTGGGAATGTTAATGCAGAAGCGCAGCTGCTGATTGGTGCACTGGCTCCTCTGGAGATGCGCTGCGATATGAGAGCGCTGGATCCGTCTCGAGGCAAACAGAACATCTGTAATGAGCGAAACCGGTCGTAAACCGCCCTCACTGACGCACGCTTCAGAAATGCATGCATTGTGGCTGCAGTAGGTGTTGTTTAGCACGCTTGACGTGCCGTTATTCATGTACCGCACATCTCTTTCATTAACATGCATTCTTTTTGTACTGCACAGCTGGCGAGTGCATTATCAGGCAGTGCAATAGATAAACATCTCAGGCACCTTAGGATTGTTGATTTACAGTCCAGTTGTGTCTGATCGGGTTGCAGTGGTGCTATTGTGACGTGTGGACTCCCCTCACATGCTCACTATAGATCCGTCATGCCAAAGATGCTGTGTGTCTCGTTCCTTATTAACAGATTCACCAGGACAAGATCTGTCACAGTAATTGGGTAAATGTCTGGTGAAATGTGCAATAGAAATCTGGAAATATCTGGGAGTTTTAAAGGTGAAGCATGTTATTTCTGTTACTAACATCACCAAACAGAGTTGCACAAATAATGACTTGTCAAACCGTTTTCCTGAATTCTCTCAATGTTTTCAGTCGGTCAATGAACAGACTCTGTTGAATTCCTGAGTTTTCTGTAGTGAATATCAGTTTTGTTAATTTCAGCAGATACACTGTAAAAAGTTATTTGTTTGTACATTTTGCAAGAAAATACAATTTCAGTGTTTCTACTTCAAAATGTAACATTTAATTCAACGAGTTCCTTGCTATTTCTTTAAAGAAAAAAAGGCTTAGAAACACAGAAATTGCTAGTAAATTTCATAAATATTTACATTGTATATACAGGTCTTTGCAAATGCTTGTGTAGAGTAAAACTTCAAATCTCATTACCATAATACAAAAACCCTCATTATTGAGTTTTTTTTTTTTTCATTTCCCCCAATTTTTATTTTCATAATGCAAAAAATTCTAATTACTAAAATGTTTTTTCATTGCATTTATTTTATTTTCATTTCCCCCTGATTCTTGTTACCATAATGCAAAAAAGCTCATTACTGTCATATTTTTCTTATTTAATTTTGCTCCAATTCTCATTATCATAGTGCATAAATTGCTGTAATGTATTTAACTTTTTAATACAATTTTATTGTTTTGTATCTTTTCTCCTTAATATTCATTATTATAATGAAAATAATAAATAATCAAATAAAATAAAATAAAACAATTGTAAAGTTTAAACATCACTGGAAGTAATTGCTGTACTTGTTTTTATTTTGCTGATTTTAATGAAGATTGCAGCGATAAGAATTACTGAAAAGAACATCTGGATGCATTACAGTAATAAGTGTGTATTCATGCTTTTTAGGATGTATTTTGGAGACATTTACACTAGTAAATGTTATTCAGATATTGAATATGATGTGCACAGCGCTAGCAATGCCAAGGTCATCATGGGTTCAATTCCCAGGGAAATACAGTACATGAAGCGATCAAATGCAAACCTTGAATGCAATGAAAGTCACTCTGGATAAAAGCATCTGCTTAATGCATAAACGCAAATATATTAATCCCATTGATTTGAACCTGAAATACAAAATGTAAGCCGCCTCTGTCAGCGTTGACAGTAAAACAGCCAACATTTTTTCAGAACTAATTGACTCCCAAAACAAAGCGAAACGCTCTGCTGTTATCATAATGTTTTAGACAGCAGCGATCATTTAACATTTAACCTCATTGTGTAGTAAAAGTGCATTAATGATATGATGCATGTCATGCTGAAGTATCTCTGGAGAGACGGCTTGTTTTCGGTTGAGTCAGTGCTCTAATTGGAGAGTTTCCTGTCTGCTGCAGGTTCATACTGTAATAATGACCGGCCGAGAGTGGGTGGCTTCCTCTTCTCTGTGACTCACGGTTCGTCTGGGTGATGGACTGTAGAGGTGCACTGCTGCTGGATAATTCAAAGACTAACTGGTTTGTCAGTCAATGAATAGTTTGTCCAATAATGAGATATTGTCCTCATTCTCTTGCCCACGTGTTGACATTTCTCTGTTCACGCAGTGTTTTTCCATACAGTGACCAGGGGCTGTTCGGCTCCTAAAGCATCTTTACGGTTTGTAAATGATGATAGAATTATTATTGTTGGCCGGGTGAAGCATTAGAGCGCTTTATCTGGATTTCAGAGCTGTGATTTCACGCCGCGAGCGACGTTATCGTGTTTCGTTCCAGTAGGAGTTTTCACGGCTTCACCTCAACAAACCCTCTGATTATCTGAAGTATTTTGATATGGTGCTTTATGATTCTGACCGTATCTGATCTGGAAACAGTGATAGGATGGGTTTCTTCTATTCTTCTGTGGATGGCTGCTGACATGTTAGACACGTTTTATCACATCGGTTTAAAGTACGTGACTCACTTTAACCGCCTGATCACATTGAGTAGATTAGTTTTTTTCGCATGCTGATTTAAAAACATACTAGTGTTTGCAGCTAAATCTGGTTTGAGGTCTTATTGCAGTTATCATGAATATGATCGAGTTCTGGCGATTAACATCGAGCTTAGCAAATATGAATTCTCAGCCGATCTGTCCAAGTATTTGACAGGAAAGTGTAGTTCCTTTTTGCACGAGGTGACAGTGAATATTCATGACATATTTAAAATGAGCTAGTATGTATAATAAAATTTAGTAACTTTTATTTACTATGACAAAACAAATGTCACGTCAGGTTAACGGCAAATATTTTTCCATTGCAGTTATAATTAAACTTTACCAAAAAACATTTTCCCCCCTAAAATAAACAATAAATAAATAAATACTAACTACATTACAATATATTATGCATTTAGGCTTCCAAATAAAAATCTTATAAGTAGCAAAACATTTAATTATTTATTAAGATAGGGAGAAAAAAGTTAAATTAAGTATTGTGCTGATTCTAGTGAACTTTTTATTTGTCCTTTACGTTTCCTGAAGATTGTGTAATTTTTGCTTGTCTTGTATCTCATGTGAGTGTTCAGATGTTTTAATAGTGTCTCTCATTTAAATATAAGCAGCAAAAAACATGGTTAGAGTTGTAATTTTGATTCGTTGGTTAATCAATTCAAACGGTCTATTTTCTGTCTTTTTTTTGTATATTGGTTGCATGTATGTGGCAATCATTAAATATTATTCCTTGTTCATTTAGTGAAAAAACAGTGTTATTTTCAGAGCATATGTGACCCTGGAGCACAAAAGCAGTCATAAGTAACACAGGTATATTTATAGCAATAGCCAAAAATACATTGTATGAGTCAAAATTATCCATTTTCCTTTTATGCCAAAAATCATTAGGATATTAAGTAAAAATCATGTTCCATGAAAATATTTTGTAAATTTCCTACTGTAAATATATCGAAACTTAATTTTTGATTAGTAATATGCATTGCTAAGAACTTCATTTGAACAACTTTAAAGATGATTTTCTCAATATTTAGATTTTTTTGCACCCTCAGATTCCAGATTTTCAAATAGTTGTATCTCAGCCAAATATTGTCATATCATAACAAACCATACATCAATGCAACGATTATTTATTCAGCTTTCAGATGATGTAGAAATCTCAGTTTCAAAAAATTGACCATTATGAGTGCAGTTCATCAGCTGATTCTGTGTGTGAACGTCCTTGTTCTTCATGAATGCTATGAAATCTGTAACTGCTACCTGCCACACTGGTTTGCCTGACCTTTCTGGATGGCGATCGATGCAGCACAGCGTGTGTGTGCCGCGGGTTGACAGCGTCACCGCAGGAACATCGGGAGAACATTTACCGAACATAGGCTGTGAGTCAGCCTCGTCTTTGTCTGTCAGCCGCGCTAAGAATAGCCGATGTAGGAATGCATCAGCGCTCCAGCAGATCGATAGCTACTGTATTCACAGAATGCGTAAGTGTGTTTACATCCGCCGCAGATGCCCAGAGTTAGTCAATGTGACTGCTGCCCACTTCAGGCAGAAAGAGCAAGACGCTCTGACGTGCTTGTGAGAGTTTGCATGCGATGACGTGCTTGAATGAACAATAGTTCGATATTAATGCTGCAATAATTGAATTCCACCTGAAGCCTTTATTGATGCACGTTAATGTGAAATGTAATTCTCAAAGGTCAATGATATTTCCCCATTGCAGTTTATTTTTCCCTTTGCGACTGGATTTTCTCTAAGAACACGTTCTCAAAGGGCTCAGTTTGAAATGCATAGCCTATAATTACACTTTGAGCCCAAACACACACACGCTCCCCATAATCGAGTCGGTTGTGGGCCGTTCTGATTAGACCCCTGGGATGCGTCGGTTTCTCCAAAGGGAAGTCTGTAAGCGCTGGGTAATGGACTGCTTTACAGCAAACAGGCAGAACCTCTAATCTGGTTAGACCCCGCTGGTATGATGCCGTGGAAAGCATATTTAGAGCTGGGCGTGTTTGTGTGCGTTTAGTGGCTCTCGAGGGGGTCTGGAAGTGTCGAGATTTTCCATTTCACAGCTTCTTCAGTTGTGTTTTGATAGGAGGACACATGCCGTCATGCTCCTGTAATCATAATTAGGGCCATATGATTTCAACCATGTGGAAAACGCAGATGGAATTATTACACAGAAACAATAATTTACTGTATAAAGCAGAATGTCACAGAATTTTGGATGAATAATCAAACTGTGATATGCACTAGTGCCTATGATTATTACAGCGCAAAAAAAGACTATGTAAATTTGAATTCTGCATGTAGAATATACTTCTTAAAATAATAATAATACAGTTTATTAAAACATTCATTTTTAAGGAATATAACTATTTTTTTGTCTCTTTTAATTTAAAACATAAACCTCTTGAGTTGTACTCTTGCCAAAAAATAAAAGGAATTGTTCAAATTATTTGATTACATTTTAAAAGATGAATTAATTTGTTAAAGTTTTATGCATTCATTTACTTTCCAATGTTTTTGATAATAAATTTGTATTAAATCAAAACATAGAATCCAGAAAAATTAAAACAGACAACACAATTTCCAAAAAAAAAAAATAATAGTGAAGTATTGTTGTTGAAATTATTAAATTGAAGTTATTAAATTGATTAAAGTTTCATGTTTTATTCAATTGATTAGGCATTCTTTTTGATTTATTAAAATTTCATTATACCATTAAAACGGAATCCAGAAAAATAAAAATGGAAAACACAGAATTTTGGGATAAATAAAACAGGCTTATGCAAAAATGAAACTGATTTCATAGCGTCCAAATCATATACTGTACTATAACTACTATATAAAAGCTATTTATTATAGTTTTTATTAATATTTTGAAGTTTTAAGTATTTTTCATTTTCATTTAGTTAAAGTTTTAGTAATTTTGTTGTTTTTATTTTTTGTAGTTTGTTTATAAAATTTTTCTTTTTTTTATTATTTTAGTACATCAAGGTAAATTAAATTAAAATAAGAAATGTTGCATTGGCAACTAGCTGAAAAAATATTTTTTTTATGTTTTTTTATAATACAGTTATTGTTTATTTTATTTCAGGTAACGAAAGTGTTATTTTATGGTTTTAATTTTAGTTTCTGATTTGGTTTTAGGTAACTAATAATCCTGCTGCCAGCTATTATAAGTAGTTACTCCTCACTAATCATTTGTCCAGCAGGCTTGGTTTAGAAGTGTTTTTCACATTCAATTTCTTCATGGAGATTAACAAATTCTTCAATAGAGAACCATGAACCAAACCAACTGGCTCTGAGGTGAATCCCAGCGTTACAACTTTCTGATGAAACGATTCTTTGAACATCTGAAAATAAGACAAAGACTGTGTGCTTAACAAGGTTAATGAACTGCTCTCATCCCATGACACTTGACTTCTGATGGAATCAAACCAGAAACAACTGTGCAGTTAAAAAATACTGAAATATTGAAAAGTATAAAGTTGAACTTTCATTAGAAATAAATGTAACTATAGTAAACAAGTAGTTTGTGAGTGTAGGCAGACTGCCGCAATGCTTCATGGGAGTGGGCGGTCACCACTGAGCCTTCTTTCTGTTTCCATGGTAACAGAGACTTCTCCGATTATTGTTTAGTGTATTCACCAGCAATTTGGCTTTCAAACAAGATTGATGGTCATGAAATGAAGCTGACGTGTGTCTCTACAGAAGCTGAGCATCCTCAGAGCTCGTGATGAATCTGGGGTCTTTATACATTATAGTGCTCAGTGGAGGAAATGGATGTGATTTTTATTTTAATTTTTTCTTCTGGAGCTCTGGTTTTGTGTTCTGTACAGATATGAGGCAAAGAATAATGTCTAAAAAGTCAGTAGTTGGAACCAAGACTAGTGAGTGCATTTACATTGCCATACACATTTACATTTTTTTTACATCAGTTCCTGTATTTCTTGGCTTTAAGCTATTGAATGAGGTCACTAAATAACTGAACTCCATTGACTTTAATATTGCTAATACAGGGTTTCCGCAGGGCATTGAAAAGCATTAAAAGTCATTAAATAGATTTTTGTGGAAATTAAGACCTTAAATGGCATTTCATTTCATTCTTACACACATTAAAAATGTATATGTAGTTTTGAAGAAAAGATGATATTATCAATTTATTTTGAATTATAGCCTTCATAATTAATAACTTTGATTTGCTGTCACAAATTATGTACATTGTTGTGATTGATAATGCAAAATTGCCACAACTAGCTGAGCAGACTGAAAACAAATCTAACACACTCATGGCTCAAATGATGACAAAATCTAAGAGAATTATTGAATTCTGATTGATTGTTTATCTGTTTACTGCTGTAAAGTGGCTGTTTTAAGAACATTTTATAAAGGTGCCATAGAATGAAAACTGTCTTTACCTTGGCATAGTTGAATAATAAGAGTTCTGTACATGGAAATGACATACAGTGAGCCTCAAACACCATTGTTTCTTCCTCCTTATGTAAATCTCGTGAATAAAAAAGACTGCTGAAAAATAGGCGAATTAGAACATAACACCGGCTGTGACGTAACAGTCAGGATCACTAATAGTTACACCCCCAACATTTACATATAGCCTACCAGCCCATGTTCTAGGCCAGCCGAACCATCAGAAGTTCTGCAGGTATTGTGAAGAAACAAGCGAGGACAACAGAGAAAATGGCAGATCATGGAAATAAATGTTATGTTCCAGGCTGTGCAGGGGATGTGAAGTGCAGGGATGGGTTGGTGTCTGTATTCAGAAAGGCACGGAAAGCAAATAACACGTTCTAATAAAATAACACGAGCCACTAAAGGGACATGGTTAGCTCCTTGCTAAGGAGTAAGAGAGATAAGGAGAGATGACTGAGGATGATGGCGAATGATTTACAGATCCTGAGCACCACTGACAAGCATCTGATCTTGTAAAATGTGAAGTTCTTTGATGGGTATTTATCCAGAGGAAGCTCAAGGAATGGACTCTGAAACATTGTGAGGGACACACCATATTAGAAAAGCATGGCCAAAATGCTCTTCTCTCTATTTCAGACGTCTCCTTCAGCAGGACACACTGAGCAGACTAAACAGTTTGTGCACATGAATACTGTTGACTGTGTTTCTAATGGGATTTAAGCTCAAGCTAAAGGTCTTCAGGACTCTGCGGACGAGCTGTCAGAACGACGCTCAAAGCAAATATTCACGAGCTGCTGCGATTGGTTCATCTTTCCTCCGCTGCAGTATTTTTGTCAGTTTTATTCTCTCTCCGTCTCTGTTAGTAATGTCTGTTGTGATTGTGCGGTGGCTGGGATTTCACTCTTTATTTTTGGAACATGTTTATCCGTCAGACAACATTTCGTCAGTTCTGAATCACTGACATATGATGCATGTGGGAGTGCAAGTTGTTTCCTGTCTTTGTTGGTTTGTTCTGAGGTTCACGTGTCTTTTTATACTGTTGTAGGCGGTCGGCTCTCTATATTTAGGCATGTCTTTGTGCCTTGGTTTCCTCTGTGAGAAGTTTTCAACTGAAATCCATTGGTACTCTGAATTCCTGAAGAGCATCTGTGCTGCTTTCCAAATATTGCTCATCAGTTTCTGACTCCATCAGTTGTGTGAGTGTGGGAGGAGTCTATCAGTTTGACTGACCAATGGCAGACATAGGGCGGAGTCAAAGGGGTGGGAGGAGTGTTTGGGAAACTTGTGTGGAAACAGTAATAGTTTTACTTTTAATTTTTTTTCTTCAGTCTTCTGAATTTCAGTCTCAGGTTTGCATATGCAAAATGTATTCTGGGAGATGTGTTCTTCCACCCTAATCCACAAAAGTACATTTAATAAATATGATGAAATGGTGAAACTAAATACAAATATCTAAAGGTGGCATTTCAAACATATCTTAAAAAATGCAGTTATATTAATTTACATTTTTTTAATACAGTAAAAAAAATAGTTATATTAATTTCTTTGTAACACTTTTGAGTAAGGTCTCATTTGTTTACATCAGTTAATGCATTGGTTAACGTGAACTAACTATGAACTATGTATTTGTACAGTATTTATTAGCCTTTGTCAGTGTTGGTTAATAAAAATAAATATGATTGTTCATGTAGGAGCACAGTGCATTAATGTTAACATATAAAGCTTTCGATTTTAAAAAATGTATTAGTAAATGTTGAAATTAACATTAAGTTTAATAAATGCTGCAGAAATATTGTTCATTGTCAGTTAATGTTAACTAATGGAACCTTATTGTGAAATTACCAATTTCTTTGAATTTGATTGTGAAGTAGATTCACAATGAATTGAAATGTAAATTACAGTCCTGCATCCTTTTTGAAACCTCGATTCCAATTAAAATCTGAATCATGCACAGCTGTATGTCATGTGCACTGAATTGTGGTTGATCTGACACAGCACAATGTGTTTACTCATGAAACTAGGTATCAGTTCATGTGTTTTTCTGCTGCATGTTGGTTTTCATTCAGGAACGTGTGCTGTGCGAACGGCCCTTTAGATGCTTGAATGAATTAATCAGGATCTAGAGAGAAAAGAGAGGTCAACTTCCTGTTTTACATGAGCAAATGACATCATTAAACGAGAACACACTGATGAAAGAGCACAGGTTAATTATGCTGTTAAAATGAGTAATTATGGTTCAGTTTGGAAACTGCAGTAATTTGATTTCGTGTGTGTGTGTGTGTGTAAATGAGGGACAGTTGTTATGGTGTTGTTACCCTCCGGTCTGGTTTGGAGTTCTGGTATAATCAGCACTTTAGTAGCGAGTGTGTGTGTGTGTGTGTGTGTGTTTCCCTCCTCAGCACTTTCAGCTGTAATGAGCCGATGTCTAATGGCGGAGACAGAGATCTTCGAGTTCAGATCGCTTGAGCAAGACACAAGTGTTATGTGATGAAATGATTGTCTTGACATGATGTGGATGGTCTGTCCTTGTTAATGAATTGAATTGGAGTTTTGTTATGACAAATCTCTGTTAATCTAATCTGAGATAAATGTAGCTCTGTTTTCATTTGCTTGTTGTTTTGTGACATTTGCGGTTAGTGTTCCTGATGAGAATGTTCCCTGACGTCTACTTCATGTCATGTTAATTAATGGACGCCACATAAAGATGATGTTCTTTGGTTTTGAATGAAACTAATGGTGTGTAATGAATGTGAAAGGCTGAGCAGACATGCGTGTGTGATATTCCCTACATTCCCAGGAAAAACTAAATCTCTCACTTCTTTATCTTGGAGATTTATAACTAGATGAGTGTAAATGTACATCTGTTATGTTTTTCTTTGTGTCGTCAGATCGGTTGGCACTGGGCTCAACTCTCCTGCCAAGACCAACTCCATGGAAAAAAAACTGCACATCAAAAGCAAAGAACTGCAAGACACTCAAGACAAATGTCACAAGGTAAGAGCACAGAGATTTCTGGGTAGAGTCTGAATGAAAACAGATGATGAACTGGGATATTTAAAGCAAGTTAAACTACATAACACACCAACTTGTACTTTTCCTTGCAATTTCTCTTAAAACTCAGAACTGTGTTTGCATCTCACGATTCAGACTTCTTTTTAGAATTGCGAGTTTATGTCTGGCAATATATTGCAATTTTGCGTTTATATCTAGCAATTCTGTGAAGAAAAGTCAATTGTGAGTTGCAAAAAATCACTAGGAAGAAAATCTGAATTATGAGAGAGAACCTCAGAATTTTGAGAAAAAAGTCTGAAATTTGAGATTAAAAAGGAATATATATATATTTTTATCCTGTGATTGGAAACAAGCTTCCAAAGAACCCTGTAATTTGATACATTAATGTAATATTAAGTTAAAATTAACAACTTGTTTGTATCAAATATTTAAATAGCACATAAAGCAGTTTATATGATTTTTTTTAAAGGATATAATTCTGTTTCTACTCCAATTTATTGTTGAAATATTAATATGTAAAATGTTTGATTTTTTTTTCAAACCCACATTAAATGTTGAAGAACATGTTAAGTAAAGTATAATGAATATAGTGCACATATTAATCAAAATGCTCCTCTAGAGTTATTTTTCTAGCCAACTAATAAGTTAATGGACATTGAATGGCTTTCCTGAGGTAAATGTGACGTTATATGTGACGTTGTTTACAAGCTGTTTTATTGACTTTTTCTGCGGTTGAAACGCTGATTGATTGATCGATTAAATTAGAAATGATTTATTTCATTAAGTTGTTCTGCTTCTTTCAACAACTTCTGAAGTTCAGTCATGTTTATTTGGTGCTGTAACTAGAAGTAAAGCAGAAGAGATGATTGGTTCATGTGCGACTACAGCCATCTGTCAGGCCACATTAAAGAGCGTCAACCACATTTATTTTTGCATTTTGTGATGAAATTTACAGAATTTTAAAGCTCATGCTTTTTCAGTAACGAAGGACAAAGGTTATTGTGTTTATGAATAGCTAAAAGATTGATAATGGCATTTAAGAAGCAGTATTGGTTCATCAAAATGAGAATCAATTAAATTTCATAAATTGATATCGTCAACCCAGCTCTGAGTTTAAAGAGTCACAATTATTAGTTAATGTCACTGATGCTGCTCATGCGCAGGTGTGTGTGGTTGTGTTGGCGTTGTCCGAGCGCTGCTGTAAAATGCATTTAGACCTGGTGCTTGTGTTTGTGGCCGCTCAGATGGAGCAGGAGATCTCACGGTTTCAGCGTAAGATGACTGACCTGGAGTCAGTCCTCCAGCAGAAGGATGTGGAGCTCAAAGCCTCCGAGACCCAGAGGAGCATCCTGGAGCAGGACCTTGCCACCTACATCACCGAATGCAGCGTGAGTGACGCCCAAACTCTCATTCAGTAATCATAATACACTTTATTTATAGAGACAAGCAATCTGTGCTTTAAATGAGTAGGATACTTTGGCACAAAGGCCAAGAAATTAGAGATGCATCAATTTAAAGTAATTTTGGCAAAATATCTAATTAAAAAAAATAAATGGAGAATAAATAAATAAAAACAAATACAATTAATTTTTAATTCCGTTTAGTTCTGATTTTATTTGTGATTTATTGTCTGTATTTTAGCTGTATTTTTATTCTTTTAATTCATTTTTAATTAATTAATTAATTTATTTTACTTATTATATTTATTTAAGTGTTTATCTATTTATTCCTACAGTCATATTTCCACATTTAAATAATGCAATTTATTTATGTGCAGAAATGCTTAATTCATAAAAAGAAATATGCAAATAAACAAAAAAAAGAAAGAATAAAAATAAAGTTACAAATAAATACAGAAAATAATTAAGAATTAGAAAAGTAATAAATTAATTCAAGACTAAATTTAATTAAAAATGAATTGTATTGTTTTACTTTTTTACTTTTATTTGTTTTGTTGTATTTTATTTTCCTTTTCATTACATTTATTTTAAGATGTTTAACTGTTGTTTAGTGCTTTAGTCATCCATGGTCTAAAACAGGGGTCACCAAGTTCGGTCCTGGAGGGCCGGTGTCCCTGCAGAGTTTAGCTCCAACCCTAATCAAACACACCTGAAGTAGCTAATCAAGGTCTTACTAGGTATACTTCAAACTTCCAGGCAGGTGTGTTGAGGCAAGTTGGAGCTAAACTCTGCAGGACACAGGCCCTCCAGGATCAAGTTTGATGACCCCTGGTCTAAAACATCACTTGCTATATTTGCATGGATCTTGATCCTCAACACAACACAAGCTATGTTTCTATCTAAAGTTACAAATTAAACCGGAATATCGCATAAAACATTTGACAATAAAGCATTGGTTCAGCTGTTAAAGTTTGGGAAAAAATGCAGTAATTAGATTTCAGAATGTACACACACGGACTCGCGTGTATGTAAATGAAAGGCGGTTGCTGTGTTGTTATCTCCATCCACATATTTTTATGCAAATTTTGGAATGGCGCATAAAAACCTAAATGGAAACACCAAGATGTGCTTAAAATCTAAAAATGTGCTTATTTGAGACAGATTTTTATTTTTTAAATTTGGTAAGAAAACATGGTAACAAACTACAACGGAAGCACGTACAGAATAGCATTTGTTATTGCATTTCACCTACACGCTCTGAGGCACAAATCATTATTATGTGGGGAAAAAATCTTTTTAAAATTTAAAAGACTGATACTTCACACCAGTTTCCCAGGAAGTGAAGATTTTGTTCTCTTAAACGCACGGGAAGAAAATGGTGTTTATTTGCAAATATTTTATGCAATAATATATAAGTTTTATTCACAACAAAGTTGTGTTTGGGGATCACGATCTACTCTTTTAAAAGTGCTGAAGCCAAACGACTTTCATCTCACTGTAGATGAACTCACACTGAACCACAGAACATTACTTTTGATCATATGCATCTAAAAATAAACCAAGAGCCATTACTACTGACTGACAATGAGAAGTTACAGACAGAGTATCTAAAATTATTGTGCGCTTCCTCGACGTACTGAAATAATCAGAAAGAAGTTCCTTGTGATTCCCACCTCTTATTAACATGGTCACAGATATATTGTGCATCCTTATCCATTATAGATGTACAGCATTATTCACTATTGTTGCATTAACATTGTGACCTTGTCATTTTAGTATATTAGTAACATTGAACATCTGTTCTTTTTCTTTAAAAGTCAGTAAAAAATAAAAAATAAAAACCTAGATTGGTCTAATTTGAGCTCAAGAAGTAAGGCTGATTATCCCTTGGCTAACTGCTAGTTGTTTAGTTCGTTCCCTCTGACAGCAGGACTTTATCAGTACACCCTCTGATGGACGTATCTATTGTTTTATATCTAGAACAGCAAAACTGACTCGATTTCATATCTGCTCTCTTGATGTTCTGTCTTTAATGCAAATACACCTGCTGATAAAAGCACTCTTGGCACGCTGTTCATTTTTTGTTCTGACCTTGCGTTTCAACCGCCGCTGCATCTCAACATAACAGACGTGTGTGTGTGTGTGTGTGTTTAGAGTCTGAAGCGCAGTCTGGAACAGGCTCGTGTGGAAGTGTCACAGGAAGATGATAAAGCTCTCCAGCTCCTCCATGACATCAGAGAACAGAGCAACAAACTCCAGGAGATCAAGGAGCAGGTGAACTACCGCACTTCACCACACCGTTACTGTGAGATCCTCGCTTTATATTTTAATAAAAAACTTTAATCCAATTAATTACATGATGTGTTGATTAATTTATCTAATTCATCGCAAAATAAATTTGACTGAAAATACCAACAAAAGATTATTTAAGATTATTATTATTTTTGTGTTAAATGAGAAAGTATCAAGAAGACATTACTTGAGAAAGAAATTAGCTTTAGAATTTTTTTTTTTTAATTATTTTATTCGACATAAAATTTATTACACATAAACATTTAGGCTACAACGGTCTAACATAAACTATGGAACATAAAAGAAGATACTTTGAGAAAAATCTCAGTATTGTTTGTTCATACAATGAAAGTCATTGGTAACAAAACAGCTTTGTTACCAACAGTCTTCAAAATACCTTCTTTTTAATGTTCCACAAAAGAAAGGTTTGAAACAACATGAGGGTGAGTAAATGATGACAGAATTTAATTGTTTTGGGTGAACTGTCCCTTTAATGTTTTTTTATTATTATTATTATTAATATATACTCTAAATAAGAAACTAAATCTGCCAGCAGGTGGCAGTAAATGTCTTCATTTGATTCGTTCAAACGTCTGATTCATTCAGGAATGAAGTAATCTGCTCTCTTTATGAATGGGCTTTGAATTATTGATTCACATGATTTGTACAAAACGTGGATTCATTCAGAAACTAAACACCGCTCCGAGCAACAATTCTGCTGTGGCTTTAAAGGTAATATGTTCTCTGCAAAATTGAGCAAAAACACATCATATTGTTTAAAGTATAACACAATAGCAACTTCTTATTAACGGAACTGTTTAACAGCTATTTTACTATTAATTTATTTCTGTGATCAAAGCTGTATTTTCAGCATCATTACTGCAGTCTTCAGTGTCACATGATCTTCAGAAATCATAATAATATGATGATTTGCTGCTCGAGAAACATTTCTGATTATTATCAATGTTAAAAACAGTTGTGCTGCACAATATTTTTGTGGAAACTGATACATTTTATTTTTCAGGATTCACAGATGAATAGAAAGTAAAAAAGAACAGCATTTATTTGAAACAGAAAACTTTTGTACCATTATAAATGTATTTACTGTCACTTTTTGAATTTAATGCATTTTTGCAGGATAAAAGTATTTTATTATATTTTTTTAATCTTACCCCAAACTATTGAATAGCAGTGTATCAAAAATATGAAGCAAATATGGAATATGAAACCGATATTTGGGTAAAAACTATAGTTACTACAGTAATTTTTGTTATTCATCAAGTAATTGATATTGAATAAGCACATGATTATATGCACTCATATCAGTGGTCCGGCCGATGGCGTCCTGCAGCACCTTCATTAGCTCGACTTTATTAGCCATTCATTCGCAGAACTGAATCCCGTAATTAAGCCCAGTCTGAGGAGACTCGTCTAAACGCTGGCTAATCGTTAATCATCACGCATCATTAAGTTCCTCCACAAGCAAATCATGTTGCTTTTTCCTCGGCTTCCAGGTTTATTGGTGTTTTCCTTTCTGCATGTAGTGGTTTGTTCAGTATAATGTCCTGTCAGTGATCGTGACACACACAAACACACACACACACACACACACAAACACACGTTACAGTGTTCTTCCTGACTACTGCACTGGTTTGATTACCTGTAGTCTCTGGTTACATACAAACCATTGTGATCACTGTGATTTTGCCCAGAAGGATGTGATCGACGTGGTTTGTTTGATTTCTGCCAAGCAAACATAGTCCTAACCCATAGTCCATTTACTACCACTAAAAGATGATTGGGTGATAATAACCAGGTCTACATAATATAACATAATCCTAAAATCTGAAATGTTGATTCAGAACATATCGTATTTTGGTAAGTGATTTTACAGTAGCTTACCGTTGTTTATTAGTTGTTACATCCCTAGTCTGTGAAGTGGCTTCACGTCAGCTGAAGATCATCACTCAAAGCTGCTGTGATTTGCTCTTTTAAGAGGAGAATGAATCCATGACTGTCTTTTGTGTAAGAGGAGAGCCGGAGATGCTCATTGGACATTTGGTTTCCATGGAAACAGCTATAATAGTTTATTATCTATGGGTCACAGGATTATAATGCAGGGTAATTTTAAGCGTAATACTACATTTACATTTACATTTATGCATTTAGCAGACGCTTTTATCCAAAGCGACTTACATTGCATTCAAGCTACAGTTTTTACATTTTATCAGCTCTTGCTTTCCCTGGGAATCGAACCCATGATCTCGGCGTTGCTAGCGCCA
The DNA here is from genome assembly GCA_023376895.1 of Aspiorhynchus laticeps. NCBI lineage: Eukaryota > Metazoa > Chordata > Actinopteri > Cypriniformes > Cyprinidae > Aspiorhynchus > Aspiorhynchus laticeps. Next base: position 61,566,755 of record CM041796.1, on the reverse strand, counting down.
TGCTCTACCATTTGAGCTACAGGAAAGCTCTAAAAAGGAAAGCATATACTAATATGAAGCACCAGCATCTTACTCATCATCACCTCAGACTGATCTTCAGGATCTTTCTGTGTTTTATGAGACTTCAGAGTACATGAGCTCCATCTGCTCACTTTTCTGCTGCGTTGAAACTGTTTTTCATTTGTTTTCTTTAGAGGCGTTTCAACACTGTAAAAAAGAAAAAGTTGAGAGAACTTCTCAACTTTAGATTTTTTACAGTGAACAAGGTTTTCAGAATTTCAGAGATTCTGAAGTGTGCAGCCAGTGGACACTTTGGTTCCCCATAAGGCCAGATTAGATTAGAAAAGTAAGATCAATTAGGTTATTAAAGGAAAAGTTCACCCAGTAATAAAAATGTGCTGTAAATGTGCTCATCCTCAAGTCATTCAAGATTAGGAAGAGTTTGTTTCTTCATCAGATTTGGAGAAATTTAGCTCACCAGTGGATCCTCTGCAGTGAATGGGTGCCGTCAGAATGAGAGTCCAAACAGCTGATAAAAACATCACAATAATCCACAAGTAATCCACACCACTCCAGTCCATCAGTTAACATCTGGAGAAGACAAAAGCTGAAACTAGTCCAGCATTAAGACGTTTTTAACTCAAATACGAGTCCATAATCCATAATAACTCTTCCTCCAGTAAAAAAGTGCATCTCCTGTTGTCTCTCACATCAAAATCCAGCCACATATTTGTTCAGAGCTGTTTTGACTTGTAAACGCTGCTTGATCTGTGCAGATTTCTCTCCTGATTCAGACCAGAACACTTTTTCACTGGATGAAGCCTTATTATGGATTATGGACTCGTATTTGAGTTAAAAATGTCTTGATGGATTTGTTTCAGCTTCTGTCTTCTCAAGATGTTAACTGATGGACTGGAATTATACTGGGTTATTGTGATGTTTTTATCAGCTGTTTGGACTCTCATTCTGACGGCACCCATTCACTGCTGAGCATCCATTGCTGAGACACTGATGCAGTCACACGTTTCTCCAGATCACTTTAAGCTGCACACACTTCTTCCATCACATAAAGGACATTAACAGATTCATCCACCTCATTAAAGACCAAAAGAAAGAAGTTTTGCGTCATTATCTTCAGATGATGTGTGTAGAGATGAGCTCTGACTAATATAATGCAGTTAACAAGAGCCACTTTATCTGTCTGCAGACTAGTGATGTAATAACTAGCAAGCAATAGTTTGTTAAAATCGGTTTTATTTAGAGTTAAATTAGTCTGATCATTTATTAATGAACACAGCCCTGAAGCGCAGACGTCAGGCAAACATGATGCTGTTTGAGTTGTGTTGGTTCTGTGCATGAACATGAGCTCAAGGCATTATGGGGAATAATATTTCACTCACTGAACTAGGAACAAGAATTAGTGGATAATCCTGTGCTGGCAAACCTGTGTCGAGCTCGTTTTTAAACCGCGAGTACGCTGGGATCTGAGAACGGCTTTGTCACAAACCAGCAGGATTTACAGAGAAGAACAGCAGCAAACTGAGTCATCAGATGAAGAGAGATCTTCGTTTTGTGTGCAGTTTTTACAAATGTTTCCAGCCTGACTGTTTTCCATAGCTATCTATACATCTGGCCAAATATTTTATGAAAGCAGCTCACCAACGCTGCATTTATTTGATCAAAAATACATTAAAAACTGTGAAATATTATTACAATTTAAAACGGCTGTTTTCTATGTGAATATCTGTTAAACTGTAATTTATTTCTGTGATCAAAGCTGAATTTTCAGCATCATTACTCCAGTCTTCAGTGTCACATGATCTTCATTCTTCATCATTCTAATATATTATAATATAATGTAATTCTAATGTATATTTATTTATTATTATTATCAATGTTAAAAACAGTTTTGCTGATTAACATTTTTGTGGAAACTGTAATACATTTTATTTTTCAGATGAATAGAAAGTTCAAAAGAACAGCATTTATTTGAAATAAAAATCTTTTGTAACATTATAAATGTCTTTACTGTCACTTTTGATAATTTTAATTCATCCTTAATGAATAAAATAATTAATTTCTTTAAAAAAAAATCTTACTGACCATAAATTTTGCACAGTAGTGTATACTGTAGCTACCAACATTGTTATAATGTAACATTCAACATATATTTAGTTTGCTGTTATAATGTAGACATGCTGTTTTTGAAGATGCCTGTAGAGAACTAGATTTCTTGCACATCTGAAGAACATTGAATGGTGTTTGCCTGATAATAACTGCAGATTACTAAAAGGCCTGTGTTGTATGTGAGTGTTTATTAGCATGCTAGACGTTTTGTTCTCGTTACGTTGCAGTGATTAAGTGTCTTACTGGTAGACGTCTCAGAAGATCTGATCCACAACACAGCCTTCACTGTCAGTCTCCTCTGATCAATATCAGTCCGATTCAATCTCCACATCTTCCTCTAACAATCAGTCCCTTCACACACTCGCACTCACATTCACGCACACGCATGCACACACTCACTCACATGCACACGCTCACACACACTCACCACACACACACTCTCTCACACACACACACACACACTCACACTCGCTCGCACGCACACACACACACACACTCTCTCTCACACACACACACACGCACACACTCACTCACTACTCACGCACACCTCACTCTCTACACACACACACACACACACACTCACACTCGCTCGCATCACACACACACTACACACACACACATCACTCTCTACACTCTCACACATCCACACACACTCTCACTCCACATCACATCACACAGCTCACACACTCCTCACACACACTCACACTCCCACACGCTCACACACACACACACTCACTCACACGACACACCTCACACACACACACACACACTCTCTCTCTCACTCACACCTCACACACACACTCATCTGCACTACCACACACTCACTCACACACACTCTCTCTCTCTCTCTCTCTCTCTCACACACACAACTTCACACTAGACAGACAGACACACACACACACCACACACTCACACCACTCCACTCTCACACACACACACACACACACACACACACACACACTCACACACACACACACACACACATTCACACTCACTCGTTTTGATAGATGCATCTCTGAAAGAAGTGACTGAAATGATCATAAATCTGATACCAATTACAGAAATGCAAAAATACATTTTGACTGATTGAATATTACTTGTTCCACAGCTAGTCATATTTTAGCCATGTTTATATAATATATAATATTCACAAAGGTATGAATAATAGCTGATTCTAAGAAATTTAAATGCATTTTGAAACATTATTATTTAAACAAAACCATATAGATTAATAGCTTATAATAAATAGTTAATTATTTGATCACAAATAGTTAATAATAAACTATGCTGTGAGTTTTTGAGTGCAGAAATCTGACCTGATTCTTAACTGTTTCATTTATGTAGGACTGAAAAATATGCATCGCATTAAGTTTATTAGTTTGTTTATAATAAAACTATGTAATCCAAATGCAATTCCGATACATAAATCTTAAATTTAGGCTTAAATATTGACCTGCAGTTTCGTTGTTTAATGCATTATCCAGGCTCTAGTGCTGTTACTGTGTGATATTTCATGAACACATAATCATTCGTTGGAGTCTGTGGTTTAATCGTGATATTTTCCATTACGGTTCACTTACAGCAGCTTTAAATGACTTGATGATGGACCTTCAGAGCGTGATTGTGAGTCACAGTCCCTCTGAACAAACATCTATATCCAGCAATCCTGTAATTTGGCAACTAAACATCATTTGTCTCTTAAATGTTTCCTCGTTGGATCCAAACTAAGATGCTGTCTTTGGTTGAACTGAAATGATGTGAAGAGCTTGTGAAAGTGTGTTTCTCTCAGACCTCTAAACTCAGCACAATTAACCTCTCGAGACCCGCCGGCTTCAGGGAGAATCTCAGCCTGTAATCATTCACATTATATTTCAGTCGCTCTCTGAAGCTGCTCGTTTAATTCCTCAAACCCTCATTAACCCGTCCGGCCGTCAGCGGGTCGTTTCACAGGAACAGCAGAGCTTTATCAGAGTCGTGTGCTGCTCAGAACCAGGGCTATTATTATTACCTATAACTATTAAAAACTTTTTACATTAAGAACTTTAAACATTGTGTTAATTGAAATAAAATAAAAAAGAAAATGCAAAGAAACATTTTTTTCTTTTTAATTAAAAAATAATTGAAATGTTGGTGAGTAGCTGAAATAAAATTAATTAATAAATGTAATAAATATTAGTAAATTTTCTAAATATTAGTAAATTTTCTAAATTGTAATAATAAAATTAACAAATTAAAATGGACTAAGAATATAAAACTAAAAGCCAATTAATGGTTGAAAACTGTAGTATGTAAATAATACTAAAGTAACCCTGCTCATAACCAGGGTTATTATTGATATCTTAAACATTACCTTAAAAACATTTTATTTCAAATAAAGCTTAAATAAAATATAAATATTAGATGACAAAATTTAGAAATGTTGGCAAGTAACGGAAACAGGTTTAAAATAAAAGTACTAAAAATTAAACCAAAATGAAAATTAACTGAAAATATTTTTAAAAAGCTAATCAATGATTGGAATAAAAATTATATATAAATAATTAGAAAATAACTAGGGTTATTATTGTTACCTAAAACAAAAAAAAGTTTAAATTAAATTGAAGTAAATATAAATGTTAGATGAAAAACTTAGAAAATGTATTTTGTTTTGATGATGATGATAATAAAATAAGAAAAAAATAGAAATGTTGGCAAGTAACTGAAAAAAGTTTAATACAATAACATTAAATAATAAATTATATTAGAAATCAATTAAATAAAAGAAAATACTAAAAATTAAATTAAAATGAGTTGAAAAAGAAATAAAAGCTATTTAATGATTTGAATAAAAACTTTAATAGTATATGAATAATATTAAAATAGCACCGCTCATAACCATGTAAAATAGTACACTGTATCAGGCACTGTACTGGCTGGTTATCATATTTGTGTGCTGTGATATATGTCTCTTGGACAGTGCTATGGTTGTAATTGTAGAGCAGCAGAGTTTTCTGATGGTGTCTTTGCCGTGTTCAGGAGTATCACGCTCAGCTGGAGGAGATGCAGGTGACCATCAGGCAGCTGGAGGAGGATCTGTCTGCCGCCCGCCGCCGCAGTGACCTGTACGAGACCGAGCTGAGAGAGTCACGGCAGACCAGCGAAGAGCTCAAGAGGAAAGCAGCCGAGTACCAGCAGAGGATCCAGAAGGTGTGTGTGTGTGTGTTCAGTCAGAGACTGATTATAATGACAATATCTAGAACAATCACAATATCTCTACACAACCAGTCAGAAGCTTGGACACATTTGCTCGTTCTTTATTTTGACTAGTGTCCACATTCTAGAAGTGTTTGAGGTTTTCAGTATTTGTGTTTCTTTTCTGTCTATATTTTCTGAGCTCTGCTCACTCTGGACACTCATGAGGTGCATCCTGGGATGCTTTTAAACTGCATTATAAATATCTTTGTTTTGTAAAGAAATGTGTGCACATGCACAAGTTATACATTTTTCTACAAAACTAATTTTAAGCATTTCAACAGAAGCCGTTAAATGAAGATGGTTTTATAATCATGAGCGACATAAATTTAGTCATTGTGTTCAAATATATATATATATATATATATATATATATATATATATATATAATTTTTTTTTTTTTAAATAATAGCTTTGATTAATTTTATATTTTGTATATAGATTAAATTGCATTATTTTTATTCTCTTTCTATGTTATATAATATATATTATAAATTCTATATAATAATTTAGATTTATTATACAGTAGATTAAATATTTTTGTATTACAATTTAATATATATGCAAAATATAAAAATTATAAATATATAATATTTTATGTAAATGAAAGTACTTTTATTATTTTGTTTTATTAATATACATATATTATATTTGGTATATAAATTAAATTGCTATATATATATATATATATATATATATGTATGTATGTATGTATGTATGTATGTGTGTGTAAATTGTAATGTATTTTATAGATATATTTAATTATATATTAATACATTTATTATATTTTGTCTATAAATTAAATTGTTTACTAATATATTTATTCTCTCTCTCTCTCTCTCTGTATGATGTGTCATTATTTGTATAGCTAAAATTGAATGAATTGAATCAATATTCTCAGAAGTTGGCATTATCAAATCTGACAGCTCTTCCTGGCCGGTATATACAGAACATGTGGTTTGTGTGTGAGGGATTGTTCTTGATGATCCTGTCATGTGATTGTGATGTTTGTATTGTGTTTGTGTGTTGTGCTCAGGCGAAGGAGCAGGGGAAAGCAGAGGTGGAGGAGCTGCTCTCTAAACTCGAGAAGGTACAAATCAATCAAACACACAATGACTGAAATTCATCTGATATCTGTTTGTGTCCCTCCAAATGAATAATTGAGCAGACCGGTGGATCATACGCTAGACTCAAACTTCTCTGGGATGGACGGGACGTCCCTGTGGGCTCCTTTATCTCTGACTGAGAGCTCAAATAGATTCCATGAGAGCCGTCACAGTCAGATCATACAGGTGCTCAAATATTATCATTAATAAACCAGCACAGCTCTCAGAGTCATGCAAAACCGTGAAATATCAGGGACGTCTGATTACTAGGCCTGCAAAAACACTGAAGGTAATCTAAAAAAGTCATGGAAATTTCTGTAGTGAGTTTAAATCCTTTTTTGATTTGCTCAGTCACATCGTGTGTGTGTGTGTTGATGTGTGTGTTAATCATCCTCAATGATGCTCACTGTGCTCTTCATGCTGTGAAATCTCTCTCCGGTCAAGTAGTTTCATTTTGAGAGGACACTTCTTCATGAATAAATGTTTGTATAAAATGTGATGATAAGCTCATCTATTAAAACTACACTCTCAAGCACCATGTTTACTGAAAATGTGCATTTGCTAGTCAAAGTTTCCACATTTGTAGAAAAAACCCTTTTAAAAATGTACTTGATGTTATTATGAGAGCTGTATATACTGTAGATACAGGGTAGATCACACATAACAGAATGCTTGACCAAATAACTTTTCAATATTCAAATTCAATATTCTACTCATTCAGTGCAAAACATCTCAGATGTGATGCGCTGATGATACACTGACTTTTATTTTATTTTATTTTAATCATTAAGATGGGCCATTGTTTTTTAGGCTACCTTTTTTAGGAGTCCTGTTTGCAGTCGAACCAGAGTTATTGTTGTTTCACAATCCTCTCCAGGGTGCGGTTATCCCTATTGCTTGTACACATTTATTTCTACAACATACTTTTCTCTTTTTTTTCTTCCTTCGCCTCTCTATTAATGTGCTTGGACACATGGCTCTGTGAACAGCCAGCCTCTTTTGCAATGACCTTTGTGTGTCTTTGGCACAACTCCTTGTGCAAGGTGTCAAATGATCGTCAATTTTGGACAACTGTCAAGTCAGCAGTCTTCCCCATGATTGTGAGCCTACAGAACTAAGACTGAGAGACCATTTAAAGGCCTTTGCAGGTGTTTTGGGTTAATTAGCTTGATTAGAGTGTGGCACACAGTGTCTTCAATATTGAAACCTTTTCACAATATTCTAATTTTCTGAGATACTGTAATTATGGGGTATTTACATTAGTTGTCAGTTTAATTTCATTAAATTAAATTAGAATATAAACACTTTGACAATATATAAGTCTGTGTGGTAATGAATGTATACATTATACAAGTTTCACTTTTTGAATGGAATTAGTGAACATAAATCAACTTTAATTGATGATATTCAATTATATGACCAGCACCGTGTGTGTGATAATAATATATTTAATATAATATTATAATTATATTATATTTATATATATCAATATTTTTTTTTTTTTTGTATATAGTATATCTTTGATTAATTTTATATTTTGTATATAGATTAAATTGCATTATTTTGTATTATTATATATATATAATATTATATATATCTATATTATTAAATGAATTATATTTATTATTAAAATATAATATATATTAGTTTTTCTTTTTTTTTCTTTTATATAGGCTTTGAATTAATTTTATATTTTGTATATAAGATAGATTGCATTATTTTTATTCTCTTTCTATTGTTATATAATGGATATATTATAACATTCTATATAATAATTTATGATTATGATTATCAACAGTAGTTGAACTTGTAATTTTTTTATCACTCACCCTTTTTGTATTACTAATTTAATATATATGATATATATATAATAAATTGTATAATATATAATATTTTATGTATAATGAAAGTATTTTATATATTTTTTGTTTTATTATATATATATATTATATTGTGGTATGATAATATTATATATTTGTATATATATATATATATATATATATATATATAATATATTATAATATATATATATATATATTAATATATATATATATATATATATAATATATATTATGTATGTATTATGTGTATGTATGTGTGTGTAAATTGTAATGTATTTTATAGATATATTTAATTATATATTAATACATTTATTATATTTTGTCTATAAATTAAATTACATTGTTTACTAATATATTTATTCTCTCTCTCTCTCTCTCTGTATGATGTGTCATTATTTATATAGCTAAAATTGAATGAATTGAATCAATATTCTCAGAAGTTGGCATTATCAAATCTGACAGCTCTCCCTGGCCGGTATATACAGAACATGTGGTTTGTGTGTGAGGGATTGTTCTTGATGATCCTGTCATGTGATTGTGATGTTTGTATTGTGTTTGTGTGTTGTGTTCAGGCGAAGGAGCAGGGGAAAGCAGAGGTGGAGGAGCTGCTCTCTAAACTCGAGAAGGTACAAATCAATCAAACACACAATGACTGAAATTCATCTGATATCTGTTTGTGTCCCTCCAAATGAATAATTGAGCAGACCGGTGGATCATACGCTAGACTCAAACTTCTCTGGGATGGACGGGACGTCCCTGTGGGCTCCTTTATCTCTGACTGAGAGCTCAAATAGATTCCATGAGAGCCGTCACAGTCAGATCATACAGGTGCTCAAATATTATCATTAATAAACCAGCACAGCTCTCAGAGTCATGCAAAACCGTGAAATATCAGGGACGTCTGATTACTAGGCCTGCAAAAACACTGAAGGTAATCTAAAAAAGTCATGGAAATTTCTGTAGTGAGTTTAAATCCTTTTTTGATTTGCTCAGTCACATCGTGTGTGTGTGTGTGTGTGTGTGTGTGTGTTGATGTGTGTGTTAATCATCCTCAATGATGCTCACTGTGCTCTTCATGCTGTGAAATCTCTCTCCGGTCAAGTAGTTTCATTTTGAGAGGACACTTCTTCATGAATAAATGTTTGTATAAAATGTGATGATAAGCTCATCTATTAAAACTACACTCTCAAGCACCATGTTTACTGAAAATGTGCATTTGCTATTCAAAGTTTCCACATATTGTAGAAAAAACCCTTTTAAAAATGTACTTGATGTTATTATGAGAGCTGTATATACTGTAGATACAGGGTAGATCACACATAACAGAATGCTTGACCAAATAACTTTTATATAAATTCAATATTCTACTCATTCAGTGCAAAACATCTCAGATGTGATGCGCTGATGATACACTGACTTTTATTTTATTTTATTTTATTTTAATCATTAAGATGGGCCATTGTTTTTTAGGCTACCTTTTTTAGGAGTCCTGTTTGCAGTCGAACCAGAGTTATTGTTGTTTAAAAAAAATGAAACTAAAGTTAAAATCATACATATTATTACTTAATTTTAGCTAAGGCAGCATTATATTTGAGTTTACATTTACATTTACATTTAGTCATTTGGCAGACGCTTTTATCCAAAGCGACTTACAATTGGGGAGTACATAAAGCGATTCATCTTGAAGAGGCAATCAGACAGAGGAAGTGCTCGTAACACCAAGTCTCAGTCATTGTTCAAATAAGTACAAGCTAGCAAGGGAAGGAGAGAAAGATAGAGGGAAAGTTTTTTTTTTTTTTTTTTAACAAGTTTAGGATGAAGTCAAGTAGTGCCGAAAGAGATGAGTCTTCAGTTGATGCTTGAAGATTGACAGGGATCCAGCATTCCGGATAGGGGGGGGAAGATTATTCACATCCAGGAATGGTGAATGAGAATGTTCTGGAGAGTGATTTTGAGCCTCTCTGTGATGGTACCACAAGGCGTCGCTCACTAGCAGATCTCAGATTCTGGAGGGGATGTAGATTCGTAATAGTGATGGAAGTAGGAGGGTGCTGAGCCTGTGGTCGTTCTGTATGCAAGCATCAGTGTCTTGAACTTGATGCGAGCTGCCACTGGGACCAGTGCAGTGAGATGAAGAGAGGTGTAACATGGGTTCTTTTGGGCTCATTGAAGACCAGTCGTGCCGCAGCATTCTGAATCAATTGTAGAGGTTTGATTGTGTTTGATGGAAGACCAGCCAGAAGAGCATTGCAGTAGTCCAGCCTAGAAACGACAAGGGCCTGGACAAGAAGTTGCGCAGCATGCTCTGTCAGGAAGGGCCTGATTTTTCTGATGTTGTGTAGCGCAAACCTGCAAGATCGAGCAGTCTTTGCAATGTGCTCTTTGAAGGTCAGCTGGTCATCAAAGATTACACCAAGATTTCTGACTGAAGTTGATGGGGTAATTATTGATGTGCCTAATTGAATCGAGAAGTCATGCTGTAGACTCGGAGTGGCAGGGATGACAAGAAGCTCAGTCTTTGCCAGGTTGAGCTGTAGGTGATGTTCTTTCATCCATGCCGAGGTGTCCGCCAGGCAGCCTGAGATCCGTGCAGCTACCGTTGGATCATCTGGTTGAAAAGAGAGATAGAGCTGTGTGTCATCGGCGTAGCAATGGTAGGAGAAGCCATGTGCCTGTATGATGGGTCCCAGTGATGTAGTGTATGTGGAGAAGAGGAGGGGTCCAAGAACCGATCCCTGAGGAACCCCAGTGACCAGTTGATGTGCTTTGGATACCTCCCCACCCCAGGCCACCCTGAAGGACCTACCGGCGAGATAGGATTCAAACCAGCGAAGAGGAATCCCAGTGATACCCAGCGATGAGAGGGTGGACAGGAGGATCTGATGATTGACAGTGTCAAAAGCAGCAGAAAGATCGAGCAGAATGAGGACTGATGATTTGGAATCGGCCTTTGCGACTCGCAGGGCTTCAGTGACTGAGAGTAGCGCAGTCTCTGTTGAATGGCCACTCCTGAAACCTGATGTTTAGCATCCAGTTTGTTGTACTGTGAAAGAAACAGTGAGAGCTGGTTGAAGACAACTCGTTTGAGTGTTTTCGCTACGAATGGAAGGAGAGAGACAGGTCTGTAGTTTTCTAAAAGAGAAGTGTTAATGTAGTTTTTTGAGCAGTGGGTTACCCGGGCCTGCTTGAACGCTGTGGGAAGATGATAAGTGTAAATGATATTATGATATTATATATGATGCATATATTGAATAATTGTATATATATTATTTATATGAATACAGCTAAAGATTAGTATCACTAGAAATAAAGGCTGGAAGAATTGGGTGTTGTAGATGGGAACTGTATTTTTAGATTTTTAAATTATATAATACATTTATTATATTTTGTCTATAAATTAAATCATGTTTACTAATATATTTATTCTCTCTCTCTCTCTCTGTATGATGTGTCATTAGTTTATATAGCTAAAATTGAATGAATTGAATCAATATTCTCAGAAGTTGGCATTATCAAATCTGACAGCTCTCCCTGGCGGTATATACAGAACATGTGGTTTGTGTGTGAGGGATTGTTCTTGATGATCCTGTCATGTGATTGTGATGTTTGTATTGTGTTTGTGTGTTGTGTTCAGGCGAAGGAGCAGGGGAAAGCAGAGGTGGAGGAGCTGCTCTCTAAACTCGAGAAGGTACAAATCAATCAAACACACAATGACTGAAATTCATCTGATATCTGTTTGTGTCCCTCCAAATGAATAATTGAGCAGACTGGTGGATCATACGCTAGACTCAAACTTCTCTGGGATGGACGGGACGTCCCTGTGGGCTCCTTTATCTCTGACTGAGAGCTCAAATAGATTCCATGAGAGCCGCCACAGTCAGATCATACAGGTGCTCAAATATTATCATTAATAAACCAGCACAGCTCTCAGAGTCATGCAAAACCGTGAAATATCAGGGACGTCTGATTACTAGGCCTGCAAAAACACTGAAGGTAATCTAAAAAAGTCATGGAAATTTCTTTAGTGAGTTTAAAGCCTTTTTTGATTTGCTCAGTCACATCGTGTGTGTGTGTGTGTGTGTGTGTGGTGTGTTGATGTGTGTGTTAATCATCCTCAATGATGCTCACTGTGCTCTTCATGCTGTGAAATCTCTCTCCGGTCAAGTAGTTTCATTTTGAGAGGACACTTCTTCATGAATAAATGTTTGTATAAAATGTGATGATAAGCTCATCTATTAAAACTACACACTCAAGCACCATGTTTACTGAAAATGTGCATTTGCTATTCAAAGTTTCCACATATTTGTAGAAAAACCCTTTTAAAAATGTACTTGATGTTATTATGAGAGCTGTATATACTGTAGATACAGGGTAGATCACACATAACAGAATGCTTGACCAAATAACTTTTTAATTCAATATTCTACTCATTCAGTGCAAAACATCTCAGATGTGATGCGCTGATGATACACTGACTTTTATTTTATTTTATTTTTATTTTATTTTAATCATTAAGATGGACCATTGTTTTTTAGGCTACCTTTTTTAGGAGTCCTGTTTGCAGTCGAACCAGAGTTATTGTTGTTTAAAAAATGAAACTAAAATTAAAATCATATTATTACTTAATTTTAGCTAAGGCAGCATTATATTTGATTTATCTTGAAGTAACAAAAACTAAACCTGAAATTGATATAAACTATATAGACATATCTATATTAAAACACACACATGCTAAAATTAAAATAAAAATGGAAAATATAAACATAAAAACTGATTTAAAATATGAATAAAAACTATAATAGTATTTTAATGATACTACAATAACACTGACTGGAATGCATAAGCCCTGATATTGTTTTCAATGTTATTTTATTTTTCCATATCAGCCTGGTCTGACCGATGCAGTTTGTAAATAAACATAACTGTTGGTCAATACTGATATAGTGATAAATCATGCATCACTAGTTTTAGTTAAACTACACTGATCATCTCTGCACTTTCCTCGCCGTCCAGGTGCTAAACGTCTCTTTGAAACATTGCCTTGTCATTGACTTCACCTGCGCTGACGTTTTAATTTCCTCTAATTACACACTCGTCTGCTGTGATGGTCACAGTGTGTGACTTTATGAGCTTCTGTGTTTCAGACAAACGGCGAGCAGCAGCTGAAGATCCAGGAGCTGCAGGACAAACTCTCAAAGGTGCTGTGTGTTAACATGCTACAGACCGCACACATAATGCATTACAGTATATTACTGTAGTGTTTAATTGCACTGTTTAATCCACCATGTTGTAGCAATAAGCCACTAGAGTCTGTATGTAAGCACGACACCCCTTAACCTCAGTGAACTTATTACATCTGCACTGAATTTGAATCTTTTGCTGTGTGCCTTTGGAAAGACATCTTTAGAGGATCTAAAGGTCACAGACTGACTTCTTGACCCAAAACTAAGTGTTACATGAGTAATGTGTATAATGCAGTTCTTCTAATGAGCTCTGCATGTGTTTGACCTTTGATCCTGCAGGCGGTGAAGGCGAGCACAGAAGCCACGGAGCTGCTGCAGAACATCCGCCAGGCCAAAGAGCGTCTGGAGCGAGATCTGGAGCGTCTGCGCAATAAATCTGACCCCAGCGACACACTGCGCAGACGTCTGCGAGAGACTGAGGTGTGACGGGGCAGTGATACAGTGCCTGATAATCTCTCACACACACACACACACACACACACACACACACAGAGATAATGTGCATCATGCACTGCTGGTGGATTATGGGACTGACAGAAGAGTGTGTTAATGTTTCTGTTAAGCGGCTGACACAGTTATCAGCTGATACTGATAATGGACAAATATCAGATAATTAACTGGCCTGATTGAAATAATTGTTTATCACCAGATCATTGTTCACACCATTATTAAAAAGGACAAAAAAATAAGTTGCATAAAGAAAATGAAAAAAGTATTTAGGACCAATAAGATGTTTATATAAACTCTTTTTGCATGACAATTTTTAATCGCTGTAATATGCCTGGATGTTTTTCTTTTTTAATAATTGTCATAATTATGATTCTTATTAGATCTCATTACTTAAATAGTAAGAATATTTTTATTGCATTATATAATAAAATATTGTATTTTAATTTTTTTTAAATAAGTGTAGTACTGTCTAAAAGTTGATTTTGAAAGAAGTATCTTCTGCCCACCAATTTATTTGATCAAATTTGATTTATTTGATTAAAAAAACTGTAAAAATTGTGAAATGTTATTACAATTTAAAATAACTGTTTTCTATGTGAATATCTGTTAAAATATAATTTATTTCTGTGATCAAAGCTGTATTTTCAGCATCATTACTCCAGTCTTCAGTGTCACATGATCTTCAGAAATCATAATAATATGCTGATTTGCTGCTCAAGAAACATTTCTGATTATTATCAATGTTGAAAACAGGTGTGCTGCACAATATTTTTGTGGAAACAATTTTATTTTTCAGGATTCACAGATGAATAGAAAGTTCAAAAGAACAGTATTTATTTGAAATAGAAATATTTTGTAACATTAAAAATGTCTTTACTGATCAATTTAATGTGTCCTTGATAAATAAAAGTATGAATGTCTTCATAAATAAATCTTACTGAACCCAAACTTTTAAACAGTAGTGTATTTAATACAGCAAATATTTCCTTTACTCTAATCCGTATTTGAGTTAGTGTTAAATGTGCTGATATATATGATGTTTAATATATATATATATATATAATATATTTATATATATATATATATATATATATATATGCAAATATAATTTCTTCCTCTTGATTTTGATGTGTAATATGATCTTGACAGGTTTGGTGTGATTCCTGAATCTGTAATAATTGTTAAATCACTCTTGTGTTCAGGAGGGCAGAAAGACTTTGGAAAACCAAGTGAAGCGTCTGGAGATGGTGGAGCGTCGAGAGAATAAACTGAAGGACGACATCCAGACCAAATCCCAACAGATCCAACAGATGGCTGAGAAGATACTGGTGAGAGAGACGGATCAGACTAGCAAAGATTAAACCACTAACACGCCTCCTTAACCAGCTGACCTGTAACCCACACACACACAGGTCTCTCTTCATGTCTGTCTTTGCACAGTCATCCTTGTGCGTCTGTCTTCTCAGATTCCAACAGATTAGCACATGACAGAAACACACACACACACTAACAGGATGTCCCATCTGCTGCCACACACACACACCTCTGCACCTCTCGGTGAGGAACACACACACCTTCATGCCGTCCCATCGAGCAGCGCTCAGCTTCTCAAAGCAAGTTCACTTCTTCATTTCACCTGGTGATGGGATTTTACTTCTGGAAACTGTTTGGATGTACCTGTTACCTGACAGTGGACTGTGTGTGTGTGTGTGTGTGTGAGAGAGTTTAGGAGCTTGAGGAAAACTTGCGGGACACTCAGTCTACAGCACAGAGGATGGAAGCCCACCTGGTCCAGAAGGAGCGACTCTTTGAGGACAAAGTCAAGGTAGAGTTGAACACAGACCACAGACGCTCATAATAATGTGTGGAAATCAGCATCGCTACATTTGTTCTGTTGCTTGAAGTTTTTGGGTCAGTGATGATTGATTGTGCCATTTTGGGTGAATGAGATTTATTACATTTATTTGAATATATTTAAGTAGATTAATCTCAGTAAATGTAATAACAAACTATTGACTATTTCATGCAGCAAACATTATTACACTCTTTAATGACCTACATTCTGTTAAATAAACAAACAGTCTTTAAATCAAAATGATTCTCACTTTTTACTAGAAAATTGAATTTTCAAAGCATGTGGCGTTTGTGCAGATATGTGACACATATTCAACAACAAAGAGTCGGTGTCCCAATACTGATGTCAAACATTTAGAGATTTTCCAAGTAAAATTTCTGTTTTCTGAACACACGAATGAGACGTGACAGGAACACATCTGTACATCAGCAACAGAGGAACTGTTTGAACATCAGAAACATCTTTAATTTTCACTTTAGGTGTCAGTACCACCCTATTAAACAAAAACCTATGCCACAATATATTTCAAATACATTCATTTCATACTAAGTATACTTTGAATTCATTAACATATTTATTGACATCACTTAGGACTTACTGATATAAAATTATGTATAAAAAACTTTATTTGGAGTATTTCTTTAATGCACAATGCACATTTATTAATATTATGCCTAAAATGGGTTTATCACTATTAATAAGGATTTATGATCTCTGTTCAGTCAGATCTCTTTATTAATCTTTAAATGCAAGATATTTAAAGTATACTTGTAATAGTTCAATTTTAGCTGAATCAAATATATTTCAGTATATCTTTAGCTGGACTTCAGCACTACTTCCACACAATAAAGTGCATTAAGCACAACATTAGTTGTTCTAGTTTAGCAGATTTTAAGTATGTCAGTTTAGTATGCTAAAAATACAATTGAAGTTCATTTGCAAAAAAAGATTAGTCCGTTTTTAACCATTTTCAAAAATCATGTTTTTTCATTGTGCATTCCAATTAATCTCAATCAAACTGCAGTTGGGTTATTTTGATTAAGTAAAAATAAAAATACAGCGAACTAACACAAAACACAATAAAAACATAACGTAATAAAAAACATGATTTTTGAATTTTTTTTACAAACGGAGTTATCTGTCTTTGCAAATAAACTCTTCAATTGCAGGATATTTTTATTAAGTACATAAATATGTAAAAGTATTTGCAGCATATTAGTATTTTTTTCTGTAGGTCAGTTAGTTATTCAAAAACAGTCAATTTCTTCTCATTTTAATGAAAAGTTAATGGACTGTTAAGTTAGATTGTTGTGTTAGCATCTTTTCCAAAAACTAACAAATGTAATTTCCATCACACACAATATCATAACTCCACAGCAGCACATCATATTCATATCTTATACCTGCTGATCTGTTACATGATGATTATCGTCTGTAGATGCATGTAAGACACCTGACGTGTGTTTGTGTGTCTGTGTTTGTGTGTCTGTGTTTGTGTGCCTGTGTCTGTGTGTGTGCTGCAGGTTCTGGAGGCTCAGATGAAGGCAGATCTGGCTGATAAAGAGTGTCTGGAGCAGAAACGAGCTCAGCACGAGGAAGAGGCGCGTGAGAAATGCAAACTCATCAGTGAGCAGAAAGCTGTGAGTGTCTCGTCTTCATCTCACATCAAACTCTGACTCCTGACAGACTGTTTGCACAGAAGTGTGTGTGTGTGTGTGTGTGCTGGAGACACACAGACTAGCTCATCCAGCAGAATTTTTGAGCTACTAGAATCTAATCCAAGACTAAACTTTATAGGTGTTAAAAGGGCATTTGTTTGGGTTTATATTTTTACAAATATAAAATGTAACCTCTCAGGAACATGTCCATATCATATTTCACCTCGAAAGCAAAAGAGAAAAAAATTGAAATTATAGTTTGCATAAAACATGAAAATAAAGCTATTATATGACAATATTTTTACATATTACATTATTTTCCAGACATTTAACTAGTCATTACTGTAATTTGAATGTCTCTCTCACTCACCTTTTTTTTCCAATTCTGAAAGCTTATTTTATTGAAAAATATTTATTTATTAATTTCAAGTGATGTTTGATATGTTGATCAATCTCTTTTTAAATATTTTTTTATTAACTTTAACACATTACAGCACCACAACAATCAAACATTACCAGACACATAGTAAAGGGAAAAAAACAACAGCAAGTATGACAAACAAACAAATCTCATTCTTAATATGAAAAATCAGTTTAGGTATTTGTACATGATGTTAGTAATTGTTTTAAACATGCTGATTCAAAAAAAAAAAAATGTATATATTAAATAAATACTACATTACAGTTGATTTAACCTGACTTTATCATCATGATAACAAAATATAATTCATAATTTTTCATTGTGATTTTGTGGTGAAATTAGACCTGAGAAAGTTTTGCGATAATTCACTCTTATCATTTTCTAGCCTTTTAGCCCTTGATCCAGTTAACCAGACTTTATCTAACTAGATTACCGCCCTGATCGCAGACTCACATGCTCAGTGTATGAAACCACAGGGTTGTTTATTATGATGCATTTTCAACATTTACATACTTAAGTAACACTGGTGTAGCTCAGGCTAGCAAATTAAAAACTGTGTGATCAAGAGTTTATCACTGGCATCCATAAAGTTATTCTGATTTAATTTGAGTTTTTATTCAAACTCAGCTCCTGGCTCTTATGATGTCCTGTTATTAAAAGTCAAGTTTGTAATTTGCAACACTAGCAGCGACATCTTCTGCCAATGCTGATGGTCGACTAACATTTACTGTATGTGTAAATCTGCATCCCGATGCTGGACTTGATGTGTTTTTCTCTACAGACCATCAAGGCCATGGACAACAAGATGAAGAGTCTGGAGCAGCGGATCGCTGAACTCTCCGAGGCCAATAAACTGGCAGCCAACAGCAGCATTTACACCCAGAAAAACATGTAAGAGTCTAAAACATGATGCCAGAAACCGGTCCAGTTCAGAGCAGCTGGAGTTTCCAGACCTGCATCTCCTGGAGAAGTATTCACTCCACCAGCAAAATGGTTTTTGACAAGTCTCTCTGGTGAAGCTAGTTAAAATGCCTGGTGGGCAATTAGTAGAAAAGCATGTGACTGAGTTGAGTCACTGAACTCATTCATATAATCAGTGACATTTAGGCCTGGTTTCACAGACAGGGCTTAGACTAAGCCAGGATTAGGCCATAGTTCAATTAGGACATTTAAGTAATTTTTATAAAAGTGCCTTAGAAAAAAACATTACTGGTGTCCATCTTGAGACAAAACAAAGGCATTGGTATATTTTGAGATCAGTCAGTGCAAGTTTCTTTCAGTTGAAACAGCTCAGACGTACATTTTAGTCTGGAACTAGGCTCAAGCCTTGTCTGGGAAACCGGGGGTTAATGAATTGAATTAGGGGTGTGAGACTAGTCTCTATATGGTGGCAAAAATGCCTCTGTGTGAGTTTTTGTCTCTTTATTATATATACGATAGTTAAACATCACATGAGCAAGAGTGGTGTTCTTCCCAAATATCAGCGTGATTGCAAATGTAATATTGATTTTCTAATATCGCGAGTTGTTTTTGCTCTATTTCACCAACAAAAATAGTTCTAAACAAAGCTTCGATACGGGATGAATCAGAATTTTTGAACGAATCAATGATTCCAGCCATTTGAACCAATTTAATTTGTTTGGAACTTTAGAAACGTTGTGAAATTGTCTGGCGACAGGTTCCCCAATATTCAGATTAATGGTTCATCAACAGGTTTTTAAGTGATTAGTTTGCTCAGGTTTGATCTTTGGCCTCCTCAGTTTAGTATCTTTGGTTTGTAGCACTGTTTAATACACTATAACATCACTGACAGTTCCTGTAGCTCCTATAACCGCTGGATCACGACACTAGCAGCAGCAGGTCATGGATATGATGCACAGTGTGTAGGTATCGTAAGTCACTTTGGATAGATAAGTTTGTCAGATGAATGCATGTAAATGATTAGAGGCCCAGGGCATTTCGTTTATTTCTACATGGGAGTGGGCGGAGCTAAAGAGTTTTCTCCACCAATCAGAGAATCAAAACCAAACAGAATTATAGGTAATGCGATTTTTTTTTTTTCACATGGAATTTCACTTATAAAGTTGATTATTTATAAAATAAGGTGAGAATGTAAGCTGATGGCTTCAACAAAAGCATACACCGTTGATTAACAACCTCATAGCTCATAGTAGGCCTGTCTTTTAAAAGTTCATAAGTTTTCATTAAAAATCAGCTCCTCTATGGAGCAAATGAATGGGATTTTTACTTCCAGAACTGACTGTTATGCTAAATTACAGTTCAGAGTTTGAGTGTAGTTTTAGGTCATATTAGAGTAAATAAGGGTTGATCCTGAAGATATTTAAATACTTGTTATTGTAGATCTGCAAACGATAATCTGGGGAAGCATTTAGCTTGTAATAAATGTTCAATCTGAGCATCTTCTGCTGCATTGTTCAACTTCTAAATCAAGTGTTTTATATTTAATAGGGGACTGAGGAATAGGAATGATTCTAATTTAGCCAAACAAAACAATTTAGCGGTTTTGAGAAACACCACCCGGGAGATGCAGCAGTGATTCTTAGGATGCTTCTGAAATGAGTTTATTGAAGGAGAAATCTAATTCACTCCTTTTACTGGAAAACAAGGCATCAAACACTGGAAAATCTGAGAAATAATGAATCACGAGATTCAAAGCTCAGTGTTTTTCTCAGGAAAGCTCAGGAGGAGATGATCTCGGAGCTGCGGCAGCAGAAGTTTTACCTGGAGTCGCAGGCGGGGAAACTGGAAGCTCAGAATGCCAAACTGGAGGAACATCTGGAGAAGATGAGCCAGCAGGAGCAGAGCAGAAAGAGCCGTATCCTGGAGCTGGAGACCAGACTCAGAGAGGTGAGAGCAGATCCGGACAGAATATACCACTACACGATATAGATGGGACGATTTGGTCCCACTTTATGTTAGGTGGCCTTAACTACTATGTACTTGCATCAAAGAATAAGTACAATGTACTTATTGTGTTCATATTGTATTGCAAAACACTTTTGCTATTGAGGTGGGCTACGGGTAAGGTTAGGGACAGGTTTGGTGGGATGGGTAGGTTTAAGAGTGGGTTTAGGTGTAAGGGATGGGTCAACAGTGTAATTATAAATGTAATTACAGAAATTAATTACAGATGTATTTACATGCAGGTATTTAAAAAAATTATAAGTACAATGTAAAAACATGTATGTACGCAATAATGCATTGTATTAAAAGATTAATTTAAATGTAAGTACATAGTAGTTAAGGCCACCTAATATAAAGTGGGACCGGTGATTTTTCTGATTTTATCAATTAATTCAAATGTAATGTTTTGCCACGATTGTTTTTTAGAAATCAAGAAATGGCGATTTTGAATAGAAATATTACCAAGCGTTAGAATTAGACACACTGAGGAGCACACTAAAAAACCTGTAACTACTACTGTATGTCTGATATTTGATGTTTGCATCATGGTGACAGACTGAAAGCTGCTGTTCATTGTTTTTACAGAAGATTTATAGTCAATAATAGTGACTGGTGTTATACCTTCAGTCATTTTGAATTACCTTGACTTTTGAGATTTTTTAAAATTATTTTCCTCGTATTATTTCTGAACATATAATAAGTTTGTACAAGATGTATTTGTAGTTCATGCATCTTTTCTTCAAAGATATTTAACAAGTGATTTGTTTAACATTTACATCATGTTGATGACTTCATGTGTGCTGCACTTGGAATAGAATTTTCTTTAACGAGAGGGTTAATATAGAAAAAGTTACTTAATTGAGATAAATTGAGAATCGGTCAAACATTCTGAAAAAAATATTTTTGTCATATCGCCCAGCCCTACGATATAGTGATGCATCAAAATGCTTTTACATCAACTTTTTAGTGATAATTGTTTACTCTAATTCATTGTTAAAGGAAAACGCCACCGTTTTTCCATATTCCAATATGTTCTTCCCTCAACTTAGACGAGTTGATATGTACCTCTCCCGTCTCAGTCCGTGCACTTAATCGCTCAAGCGCGCGGCACCACTATGCTAGCGTTTATCTTAGCACCATTCATTCCATAGGATCCAAACTGGGATGAATTTAGAAGCCACCAAACACTTCCATGTTTCCATGTTTCCCCTCTCGCTCTCCCTGATAGTGATAGTGCAGGCCACGTTGGTTGTATTGACGGAAGAGGGAGAGGGGGAGTTTTCAGGAGTGATGATATTACTGCGCCGAGGTCGAAGTGCTGCAAAGTGCTCTTCCGCCACACATTATAGTTATCATTTTTATCCTCTTAGAAAATCTCCATGTTTTATTTTGTGTCGCCATACTTACTCGTGTAACTACTCATGTAACCGTCTTTAAATAGGGAAAACATGGACGTGTTTGGTGGCTTCTAAATTCATCCCAGTTTGGATCCTAAGAAATGAATGGTGCTAAGCTAAACACTAGCATAGTGGTGCCGCGCGCTAGAGCGATTAAGTGCACGGACTGAGACGGGAGAGGTACATATCAACTCGTCTAAGTTGAGGGAAGAACATATTGGAATATGGAAAAACGGTGGCGTTTTCCTTTAAAATGTAAACATTTAAATGGTGGCGGTATTAAACAGATTTTTTCACATGTACATTGACGGCTCCAGTGATCAGTCATGCCACATTAAAAAAAGTGTCAAAACAACACGCTCAAAACATATATATTTTTTAATATTTAGATTTATGTATTTGAATTGCATATAAAATTTCCATCCATTTGAATAACAAATTTTTAACAAACTAATAAACTTTGTGTGATGCACATTTGTCAGTCAAATATAAATGAAACGGTCCAATTTCTGCCTTCAAAAAAACTCACAGCATGCTTTATTTTAACTATCTGCATCTGTTTGATTGCATTTAAATAATCATATTTTCAAAATGCGTTTATTCAGATTGCTTGGTTAAAAATGATGAACATGGTTAAAATATGACTGGCAATATTAACTTAAAATGTATGAGACTGAAACAAATTGGATTTATTGTTGATAAATATATAAAGCTAGTTATTGTGTTTTTAAAACACATTTTGTTTATTTAGTACTGTTACAGAAATCTGACCCGTTGCATTTATGTATGACTGACAAATATGCGTTACATTAAGTTTATTAGTTTGTTTGGTAATACTTTGTAATCCAAATGCATTGAAATTTTACATGTAATTCAAATACATAAATGTTAAATTTGGGAGTAAATTTTTTCAGTGCTGAGACTTTGGTTCATATCTACAGTATCAAAGCTTACTGCGATGATTGCACGCTACAAACAATGTTTAGTGAAGTTTTGTTTGTGCATCAACAGAAAACTGCACAGACTAAAAAAAGTCTCAGTTCATCAAAATCAATTAAAAAAGGATCAAATATTTTTGTTTGGTGGAGTTTAGGTGCATCACTAGTGTTGAATGTGAGAATTACTGGTTAAGTATGAATGTTAGAAGATATCCTAGAAGACTTCCGAAGCTGAAGAAGAACAGGCCTTAGCTGGTTACAGACTAGTTAGCATTGGTCAGGCTGGTGTGAAAGTCTTAGAGGAGACTGACTGTGAGGAATTCCCTGTGAACGAATGCTCGTTGTGATATGAGAGACGTGAAACTGTGGCAGTAGTAGTGATGTTTGACAGCATGTGTGTGTTTCAGATGGGTCTGGAGCACGAGGAGCAGAAGCTGGAGATCAAGCGTCAGGTGACGGAGCTCACGCTCTCGCTGCAGGAGAGAGAGTCTCAGATCAGCAGCCTGCAGACGGCACGACACGCGCTCGAGAGTCAGCTACAGCAGGCCAAGACCGAGCTGGAGGAGACGACGGCCGAGGCCGAGGAGGAGATCACTGCGCTGAGAGTGAGACGCATGCAGATCACGGAGTACACACTGTTAAATCAGCCGAAGCCCTCTGAGATCTAATAACTCAACACATTCACACCTTCCCGGCTCTCTGTTGGTTCATTTTGCACCATTTAAATAAATATTAACTAAAATATAACAAAAAATCTAATATTACACACGTACTGTATAAATACATTCTCCTTTTCATATAGTTTAACTTGATGTACTAAATTTAAAGATTTAAAGGTTCTAAAATTACTACAATTTAAACAATATTAAATTTAATTTGATTTAATTTACAATATTAAATTTAAATTAAAATGGAAAATACAAAATAAACTAATTAAAAATAATAGTAACACTGGGTCACATGACATTCAGGTAAACAAATAAAATATTTAATTTATAAATATTTATGTATATTTATATAAAATAAACATGCTCCAGTGGATCATTTCAATAATAATTTCAACAATAATTTTAATTATTATGGTTTAAAAAAAAAGTTGCTTAAAATAAAATAAACACTAACAGCAAGAAAATAAAAAATAGTTGTCAAGGCAGCATTTCTCTTTTTTTGTGTGTAACTTGCAGTGCTATAATAACTAAAACTGAAATACAAATTGATAAATATTTCTAGTGTATATATATAAAAATAACTAATAAAAATGACAAAAATCACACCAAAATTACTAAAGATTCAACTCAAATTAAAATAAAAATTATTTCAAAATGTTAATAAAAACTATAACAGGACATCAGACAGTGATGCTAAAATAAAACTAGGTAACATGACATGCAGCCAGGTAAACAAATAAAATGTTTATTATATAAATGTAAACACTAAATGTATTATATTTATTATATCTTATGTTTTATTTGGTTTTGATTTATTAAAAAAAAACTCAATGAACTGCACTCACTCCAGTTTGAGAAACCCTAGCGTGCTGCACACTACACACTGCTGTGTAGAGCTGGTGAAATGACACTGAACTGTGTCTTAACATTTATACCACAGTAGATACATTTCTGTGAGGGACTACTGAGCGTTATTTACATGTGGGAGCAGCGAAGAACCAAAGACAGCCTGTTTAACTCTACAGGTCTGAGAGAGGGTGTAAAATGAGCTTGAGAAACTGAATTTCTGAGACAAAAAAATATTTATATAAGTGAGTTCAGGGCTAAAAGTGTAAAATAATAAGCAGATATATCTGTATGATCAGGGGCGGCGCCAGAGAATGTTGAACGCAGGTGCTGAGGGGGTGCTAGATCAATGACAGGGGGAGCTAGGCAATTAATAGTAAATATGACCAAAACAGGTTGTTATTATTATTATTTTTTATATGAATAATAAAATCACTATATAGGCGCATTTCAAATGTTTGAGGAATGTGGGAGTATTATCGCGCTTAGCCTACTGCATGGGGGCGCACATGCAATTATTTTTATTTATTTATTTTTCCTGCTGAAAGAGCTTATACTCCCGTCACTTTTGGATGTGTTTCTGTCGTCTCATGCAGTCTCTGTGAATGGAGCGCGTCACAATGAACCAGCTCACAGACATAAGAAATAAATCTGCAGAAAGCTTGAAAACAATTAAAATAAATAAACAAATCTTCTCTGATTATGTAGGCCGTATAGGTGCATTTCTCTATTAAAGGCACGTCCACTGTGGAGATGTTGAGTCTGAGAAAGCACTAGTTTATTAATAAATAATTAATGTATTTTTCCCCGATGCATTCATAATCATTACTTTAGCCGGTGTTTTGCGGCAAGCGTTATGCGTGCATTTGAGCGCGGAATAATACGCCTAAATGCCTAAATAATAGGCATAAATAATAACCTAAATGGTTATTATACTATAATTTAATATAAACGTGTGAATAGTTGACTAGAAAAATGTTTAGTCGGGGCAGGCCAACAGTACTTGGCACAAGGAACCAATCCATTTTTAAATAAAATGCTGACATTATGTGCGACGGTAAATCACGTTATTGCATTGCAGTATTTATGCATGTGTTTAATGAGTCAAATGTTTTTATTTTATTTCATTTTTTATGGGGGTGCTTTGGTTTTTCTTGGGGGTGCTGGAGCACCTGCTAGCCCCTCCCTAGCGCCGCCCATGTGTATGATACACACATTCACACACAGCATCATGTGTTTGTCCTTCTCCTGCAGGCCCACAGAGATGAGATTCAGCGCAAGTTTGACGCACTGAGAGACAGCTGCTCGGTAAGTGTGAGTTTATCTGCGCTAAGATTTTCCACAATCCCCTGCACTGCTCAGGAGGGTTGAATATGATGGTTCTCTTCAATATGAAAACTTTTACTTACTTTACTTCATTTAACTGTTTCTCTCAACCTTCTTTTGATTCACTTCAAATGAAATGGCATCTATCCTGACTAAAGCTCCATACAGGACGACAAGAGATTGAAACTGTAAGGTTTCAGTGGTGTGTTGTGCTCGATAGCCTCTACATTTAGCTTGAGGATCCTCAGGGATCGGATAAAGAGCTCGGAGAGAAGTTATTGATTAGAAGAGCCGAAGAAAGCAGAGATCTAAACAGTGGTTGTCTTCTTCTGTTGGCCTTGAGCCCGAGTGACACACAACAGAATCAATACACACTGGGGAAAGTTGCTGTCACCTTAATGCCTCATTTATCCCCGATCACAGACCTCAGATCAGTGAGCTGCTCGAATCCTCTGACCTCACACAGACCTGATGCAGCGCTGCGGTTCATTCAGACGAACCTCTCCATCTGCAGCCCTTCACTCATAACAGCCTCACGTGTCTCATGTGCTTGCGGTTTTAATTTAATTTCATAAAAAAATATGTTTTTACCTCATTCCTTTTTCAAAGTCATAATCATAAACTCTAAATTTTATGAAAATTGACTTTTTTGTTTTTTTAAATGAATAGTTTCCATGGATCTAGTCTTTGCATCTGTTTGTTTGATGTTTGAATCAGGTCTCCTCTGTTGGAATAGCATTGTTTCAAGTTTCAGTTTCAAGTTTCAAGTTTTTATTTGTCACATACACGACTATACAGAGACTGTATAACCAGCAGTGAAATGAGAGTCGGGTCCGCTCCATGGACAGTGCAAATATTGAAAAAAACAACACAAGGGAAGTAAACATAAGATAAAATGAATGAAAAATAAGATATAAAGAATAAAATATAAAAGAATGTGCATGACAGTAAGCTGTAGAATTAAATATTAATATAAGCATGACTGTACAGAGAGGAATGTGCAACAGGTTATACATGGTTGACATGAAGCAGCCAATCACAAAAAATAAAATAAATATAAAAATAAGATACGATTTACAGATACAGAGCGTGTTGTGTGCAAGTGTGCAAGTGTGCAAATGAGCAAATGACACTGACAGTTATGAGGTAGTTATGAGGTAGAGAGTATTGAGTGTGTGATTAGTGATTTGAAGTAAGTCAGATGATGTTTTTAAGAGGCTGACTTTGAGTTCAGGAGCCTGATGGCCGTGGGGAAGAAACTCCTCCTGAGTCTCTCTGTTTTTGCCATCAGGCAGCGGAAGCGCTTACCAGATGGCAGCCTAGTGAAAAGACAGTTACCAGGATGATTAGAGTCTTTGATGATTTTGTCAGCTCTGCCTCTGCATCGTTTGATGTAGATGTCCTGCAGAGAGGGGAGAGCAGATCCAGAGATACGCTCAGCTAAGCGCACAACTCTCTGCAGGGCTTTGCAATCTTGACTGGAGCTGTTTCCATACCACACTGAGATGCACTGAGTCAATACACTTTCTATGGTCCCTGCATAGAAAGTTTTCAGGATTGTTGGTGAGACCCTGAATTTTCTCAGCTGTCGCAGATGGTACAGTCTTTGCCTGGCTTTCTTGACCTGTGTTTGGATGTGTGTAGTCCAAGTCAGGTCCTCGGAGATGTTTACTCCGAGGTACTTGAAGCTTCTTACTCTCTCCACAGGGGTCCCGCTGATCATAAGAGGAGTGTAGGGCAGCAGGTGTCTCTTTCTGAAGTCCACAATCAGCTCTTTGGTTTTGCTCACGTTCAGAGAGAGACAGAATTGTCTAGATGGCGCTAGAAAAAACAGGGTCCTATGCGGTCCTAGAACTGCAGTCTCTGGTACGGCAGGATCATTGGATTGTTTTTCTTCAGACCAATGTGAAAATCAACCCATGTTTTTACCCTGCAAACACACAGAGCTGTGAATGTGAACTAGTGGATCGATAAGAAGACCATTCATTATAGAAATCTAAACAGTAAAATGTGTTTGTATGTTATTTAATTAATATAATAATACTTTTGACTCCTCTATTTTCTTAAAAATGGTTTAAAGGCTGAAATGTGAAGTGTATTGTTTTATAAAACTGTAAATCATGCTTTTTACAGTCATTTTACAGTTTAATAGTTTACCATAGACATCGCCCTACCTCGCTCATATGGTGTTCATTTTATTTGTGAGGGTCTTAAAAAAGGTCTTAAAGTCTTAAATCTGAGCAACCCTGATATTTATATACATTTAATAATTATATATGTATAATATCAAAATGTATGTATAATATCATATAGTAATATGTATATACATATATTTTTATATATATTCTTTTTTTAAAGAAATGTATATATAAATGTATATTAATTTCTTTAAAAATATATATATTTAATATAATTGTATATATTATACATATAAATATATACTGTATGTGTATATATATTTAAAAGTATGTATATAGCTGTAAACTCAGTTTCTACACTCATAGTGGCTCTTAAAATAAATTTTCTTGAGTACAAAGTCTTATAAGACAAAAATAACACTGTATTTGTCTATTGAATTGTGATTATCTGTCTTATATTTTATTATATTAGGTTTATATATCTCAATCTCTGTTCTACACACCCTCTGTCTATTTAAGTTTAAATCTTTTTCAACTATTGCTCAGCAAAATTTTTAGTGTTGTTTTCCTGCCTTGTGAGCTCTGATATTTCCATCTGTTTCACTCAGTTCCTGTAGCTGCAGTGTTCATGAATCTGGAATATTGCCGCAGTGTCAGAACAGAGAGTGATTGCGGTGGAATGACTCTAATGAATGGGATGATTATGCGTTTGATGGATGATTCATGCATATGTCGTCACAGGTGATCACGGACCTGGAGGAGCAGCTGACCCAGCTGACCCAGGAGAACGCCGAGCTGAACCGGCACAACTTCTACCTGTCCAAGCAGCTGGACGAGCTGACGGTGGAGAGCGAGGAGAGACTGCAGCTCAGTCAGGATGTGGACCGTCTGCGCAGAGAGGTGGCCGACCGAGAGATGCACCTCAACAACCAGAAACAGGTGCGCAAACACGTCCGCTCATCATCTGCACACTCAAACTAACGCCAAAACTACTTTAAATGAACTCAGTCCGCGATATGTGGAGCGAATTCAGTTCTCTTTGCTTTCACAGCTCCTTATGAGTGGAGTCACATCTCTTTGTGGTTTGTTTTAGTTGGTCAGTTCACTTTCCCTTCCACACACTGTTGAAATCAGTTAAACTTGTGTAATACAGTGCATCTGGAAAGTATTCACAGCGCTTCACTTTTTCCACATTTTGTTATGTTTACAGCCTTATTCCAAAATAGATTAAACTCATTATTCTCCTCAAAATTCTACAAACAATACCCCATAATGACAACGTGAAAGAAGTTTGTTTGAAATCTTTGCAAATTTATTAAAAATAAAAAATGAAAAAATCACATGTACATAAGTATTCACAGTCATTTGATTACATTTTTTAATCTCATTAATTACATGATGTTTCGATTAATTAATCTAATTAATCGCACAATAAATTTGACTGTGAAAATACCCACAAAAGATTATTTAAAGCTATTTTTGTGTTAAATGAGAAAGTATAAGTAGACATTACAAATTGTAGCTTTAGAAATATTTTTTGATTCAACATAAAATTTATTACACATAAACATTTAGGCTACAACGGCTAAACTATGGAACATAAAATAAGATAATTTGAGAAACATCTCAGTATTTTATGTTCATACAATGAAAGTCACAGGTAACCAAAACAGCTTTTTTACCAACAGTCTTCAAAATACCTTTTTTTTAATGTTCCACAAAATAAAGGTTTGAAACAACATGATGGTGAGTAAATGATGCCAGAATTTAAATTTTTTGGG
The DNA here is from genome assembly GCA_023376895.1 of Aspiorhynchus laticeps. Classification (NCBI taxonomy): domain Eukaryota; kingdom Metazoa; phylum Chordata; class Actinopteri; order Cypriniformes; family Cyprinidae; genus Aspiorhynchus; species Aspiorhynchus laticeps. The sequence continues at coordinate 61,536,804 of CM041796.1, read as the reverse complement.
TGAACTATCCCTTTAATGTTTTTATTATTTTTATTATTATTAATTAAATGATACTCTAGATAAGAAACTAAATCTGCCAGCAGGTGGCAGTAAATGTCATTCATTGATTCGTTCAAAGATTCATTCAGGAATGAAGTAAACGGCTCTCTTTATGAATGGGCTTTGAATCATTGGTTCATACGATTCGTTCAAAACGCGGATTCATTCAGAAACTAAACACCGCTGTGTTGCTCGGAGACGCACAACAATTCTACTGTGGTTTTAAAGGTAATTATGTTTTCTGCATTCATTCATTCATTCGTTCATAAAATCTAATTTAAACTCGTGATATTCGGGACAAACAGCACTCGTGTAATATTGCTCTTCCTGCTCGTGTGATATCGCTTATCGTACGATATAAATATTAGACAAAATCTCATACAGGGGCATTTTTGTCCCAATATCTTGAATTTTAGGGCATAACTACATTTATAGAGTAGTTGCCCTGCATCATATTTGTCAACAGTCAACTGTATGAAATGTAAGATGATGTACAAGTCTGGGGGCGGGGCCAGTGCGTTAACTGCATTAAAATATTTTAATCACGTTATTTTTTTTATAACTAATTAATTAAGTTAATGCGTTAAACTGACAGCCCTAATTCACAGCCTTTGCCATGACACTCAAAATTGAGCTCAGGTGCGTCCTGTCTCCACTGATCATCCTTGAGATGTTTCTATATCTTGATTGGAGTCCACTTGTGGTACATTCAGTTGATTGGACATGATTTGGAAAGGCACACACCTGTCTATATAAAGTCCCACAGTTAACAGAGCATGTCAGAGCACAAACCAAGCCATCGGAGTCCAAGGAATTGTCTGTAGACCTCTGAGACAGGATTGAAGCTGGACAGTTTGTATTATACTGAGGCGTATTATAGGACAGTGTGTTTTGTGTTTGCAGAACATTGAGACTCTGAAGACCACCTGCAGCATGCTGGAGGAGCAGGTGGTGGAGCTGGAGAGTCTGAACGATGAGCTCCTGGAGAAGGAGAGACAGTGGGAGAACTGGAGATCCGCTCTGGAGGACGAGAAGAACCAGGCGGAGCGCAGGACCCGAGACCTGCAGAGACTGCTGGACAACGAGAAGCAGAACAGGTACTGTGAGCACAAGTCACATAACATTACCTTCAAGTGTGTCCTTTAATTTAATAGAATTTGTCAGCATCTTCAGGTTAGCTTATAGCCATCACAAGCTGCGTTTCCATCCACCTATTTTTATGCGCATTTTGGAATATCGCATAAAAAAACGCTGGATGGAAACACCAAGATGCACATAAATTCTAAAAATGCGCATAAAAAACTGAGTAGGATACATTTTTTTATCCGGTAAGAAAAAATGCGCATAAACTACGATGGAAACACGTTTACCGAATAAATTCCTCCATGCACATCGAAAAAGTCATGTGACTTTGCGCTATGAGACGGGATAACTTGACTAACCAGCGGACCGATCTCGTTCACAGCATCTATATGTTGTTATGGTCGTTCTGAAAAGCCTGAGGAAAGTCTGTCATCAAAGTATTTCTGTATAATTACACGACTGCGTTCCCAAACAGCAGCATCCACCTCCGAACGCAGTGACAGCATTTATTGTGTCTCGTCTGCTCGCTCTGAGGTGCAAGTAATTTATGTCATATATGAAAATTATTATATTCAGTGGCTTCTCCTGTATTCTTAGTGATATTTAGTGCCACAGTTTACCAGGAAGTGACGATTTTGTTCTCTTTGTCTCGTTGGATGGAAACGGTGCTTTATTTGCATATGGTTTATGCGATATTCCAGTTTTGCGCATAAGTTTAATTTGAACCTTTGGATGGAAACCTAGCTACAGATGCATTCAATTGATCAAAAGTGACAATAAAGATGTTTATAATGTTCCAAAAGATTTCTATTTCAAATAAATGCTGTTCTTTTAAACTTTTTATTCATTTGTGAATCCTGGAAAATAAAATGTATCACGGTTTCCTCAAAAATATTCGTCAGCACAACTGTTTTCAGCATAATAACATAACATAATAATAATAATAATCAGAAATGTTTTCTTGAGCAGTAAATCAGCATACTAGAATGATTTCTGAAGATCATGTGACACTGAAGACTGGAGCAATGATGCTGAAAATACAGCTTTGATCACAGTAGGGATATAACAAGATCAAAATCTCACGATACGATAATATCGTGATATGAAGTCCACGATACAATATTTATTGTGATATTTAAAAAGAAAAAAAAGACAATAATTTTGTACATTTTAAAGTTAAATTATTCTATCTAATGCACTTTGAGAGTTCAAAATTAAGAGCTCCAACTCATGTTTTTAAGAAAAAAGTCAGTGAATTGACCTGTACCTGAACTTTAAAGAGGACTCAAGCCTCTTTTTATTTGTGATATACTGTCTCAGTCTACATTACATTCACACTGGTGTTTTAGGAAGCCAAACAAATTAGAATATAATAATAATAATAACAACAACAATGACCTTAATAGCCATATATTGTACAACAATTGCACTGTAAAATAAATGAAAATGATCTCATAGGTATATTATTTTTGCTTTACACTACAGTAGGGAAATTACAATACTTATTTCCTAATTTCGACACTTGAAAGAGAGATTTTGAATTTGGACTGCATTTAAATCGCTAGCTGTCAGCAATTCATACTGCACTTTAAGCTTTTATTTTGAATGAACACCCCAGCTTCAGTGAAAACAGGCTTACTACACTACAAATCTAGTGAAATGCTCTCTAACTGGTGGCGGTTGCGTTCCCAAACGCACGCTAAACTCACAGCACGTGCAATAAACGAGTTGACTGCATTCATTCACAGTGAACAGAGCCGTTCTGAGGCACGGAAACACCGGATCACGAGCTGATCGTCTGAACAATGTGTACACTTCGCCTTGAAACACGCAGCGCTAACAGACTTGATGAAGGGATTAAGCATATTGTGCTTTCGGTTTTAATTCGTTTGACAGATACTGTGCCAAAGCATAATGGCCCAAACACAACTTTAAAGACCTTTTATGTTAGAATAAGAAGTTGAAATCTATTTTAAAAACACTTTTGCCCGAAAGACCTAACATTTCATATCATGTGACCATGATAATATCGAGACAGTTTTGCTATCGCGATATCCATAATATCATTACATCCCTAGATCACAGCAATAAATTACATTTTAACATAGTCAAACCAAAAAAAATTAGACACCAGATATCATTTTTTTATATTTTTTTTTTTTTACTAGTGGGTGCAGGACACTGTAGTTCATTTATATAGGTGAGGATAGCAAAATAAAGTAAACTGTGAAATATTATACCCAAAAATTCTTCATACAGTGGACAACCAGTAAGATTGATCAAAATTTGGGACCAAAATTATTCAGACACTTTGACCTGACCATGTTTTGCTGAAGTGTTTTTCTTTAATTGCTAATGCGACATTTTCACACCACAGACTGAACTAAATGAAGCATTGCTTGGTGATTGGTTGAGCTAAATTGGTTTTATCTAATTGTTCTTAAATTTAACAGCTGACAGCTATTCAACCGAATTCATTACATACCTTTCTATCAAAGTTATCTGACATTATCAAGATGAATATGAGTTCTTGACATATTTTATTACCATTTTCTAAACTATAGCGAATAAACTGTGATAATGTGAGAAATGTTGAAGGTGTCTGAATAAATTTTTGTTTGACTGTATATTCACATAGAAAACTATTTTAAATTGCAAAATTATTTCACAATTTTTACTGTATTTTTGATCAAAGAAATCCATTAAAACCATTAAAAATCGTTCTGACCCCAAACTTTTGAATGGTAGTGCATGTAAATAGTATTTTTCTGTGGTGTTGTGTCTTGACTCGACCCTGTTCCTCCAGGTTGCGAGCGGATCAGCGCAGTACGGAGTCTCGGCAGGCGGTCGAGCTGGCCGTCCGCGAGCACAAGGCTGAGATCGTGGCTTTGCAGCAGGCGCTGAAAGAGCAGAGACTGAAAGCAGAGAGTCTGTCTGATACTGTGAGTTACACAAACACACTCGCAACAGTTTGTCCTGCTTCGCTCCGGCCCTCCATCTGCAATATTAATATTCATGCCAATATGGAATTTAACAAGCCGCGATTAAGTGCTACAGCTGATGGAGATTAATTAAACACTGCACATGAACATGTCGCTGCACATTAGCTGAACACTGAATAACAAAACCTTCTGTTCCCTCAGACACCAGAGGCTGTGCTGTTTATATGTGCTGCTTATTGTGTTGTGGTGCTGTTTTTAGCTCAATGACCTGGAGAAGAAACATGCCATGTTGGAGATGAACGCAAGGAGCCTTCAGCAGAAACTCGAGACGGAGAGAGAACTCAAACAAAGACTCATGGAAGAGGTGAAAAACACAATTGTTCCCAAACATACATATTATATTTTATGCAGTTTATCAATATGTGTGAAATTATAATTTAAGAACAATTAAAGTCCATTCAAAATGAATTAAAAAAATAAATAATTATATATATATATTATTTATTTATTTATTTATTTATATTATATAATAATAATATTCATTCGTTCGTTCATTCATTCTTGCATGGACTTTAATTGTTCTTAAATGATAATTACAGACACTATATTTTAATATATTATTTCATATTGTAATAAAATATATTTCAAAGAAATTCAGAAATAATTATTGAAAGCATATGTTTATTTATATATATATACAGTGGCATGCAAAAGTTTGGGAACCCCTTGCAGAATCTGTGAAAATGTGAATAATTTTAACAAAATAAGAGAGATCATACAAAATGCATGTTATTTTTTATTTAGTACTGTCCTGAGTAAGATATTTTACATAAAATATGTTTACATATAGTCCACAAGACAAAAAATAGCTGAAATTATTCAAATAACCCCCTTCAAAAGTTTGGGAACCATCTTTTCACACTGAGGACAATTGATGGACTCAAACACAACTATTAAAAAAGGTTCAAACATTCACTGATGCTCCAGAAGGAAACACGATGCATTAAGAGCCGGGGGTGAAAACTTTTTGAATTTGAAGATCAAGGTAAATTGTACTTAATTTGTCTTCCGGGAAACATGCAAGTATCTTCTGTTGCTTCCGAAGGGCAGTAATAAATGGAAAAAAAATATATATTTCAACAAAAGAAAAAAGTTGGAAATCTTCATCCTGTTCAAAAGTTTTCAACAGCCAGCTCTTAATGCATCGTGTTTCCTTCTGGAGCATCAGTGAATGTTTGAACCTTTTTTAATAGTTGTGTTTGAGTCCATCAATTGTCCTCAGTGTGAAAAGATGGATCTCAAATCATACAGTCACTGCTGGAAAGGGTTCAAATATGCAAAAATGCTGGAAAACTGCAGAATCTACAGAACGTGGAGGATTTGTCTGAAGAACAGTGCTCAGTTCAACTGTTCAGAACAAACAAGGGACTCATGAACAACCATCACAAAACAAAAGAACAGTCGTGGATCATCAGGTAACCTCACACAGTATTAAGAACCAAGGGTTCCCAAACTTTTGAAGGGGGTTATTTGAATAATTTCAGCTATTTTTTTGTCTTGTGGACTATATGTAAACATATTTTATGTAAAATATCTTACTCAGGACAGTACTAAATAAAAAATAACATGCATTTTGTATGATCTCTCTTATTTTGTTAAAATTATTCACATTTTCACAGATTCTGCAAGGGGTTCCCAAACTTTTGCATGCCACTGTGTGTGTGTGTACACGTACATACAGTACACACATGCATAATATTTATGTATTTTGGCATGGACTTTAATGGTTCTCAAATTATAATTACAGACACTATAATGTACTATAATATTGTGTGTATTATAATAAAATAAAATATGCAAATTATATATATATTATAATTATATATTATTTGCAATAAGTCTTGTGTCCCAGTTTACTCGTGCTATTAACATCTGTGAAAACATTTTAGAACAGACGTTTTAGATTTTCACTGTAAACATGAATGTGTCCCAGAACACAATGAAGGGCCATCTGCTCATCTTTTTTTTTTTTTTAACAACGAATAGCCAATTTAACAAACAAAAAAGATGCTGTATTTCATGATTACATGCAAGGGTCAGTAAACAAATACATGTAGCCTAAATAAACAGATTCATCAAGGCTCGGCCAGTTCACAAGGCAAAAGAAAAAATACTTACCAGTTATAAAAATGTTTATGAACATCAGGTGCAGCGGTTACATAAATTCTGCCGAGTGCTTGAATGGTTGTATACGACAAAACGATAATTCTTCCACCGTGCAAATTATGGTCGTTTTCGTCAGTTAGCATTCGGCCTGCTTTAAATCAGACACAGAGATGTAGTGTGGTAAGATCGCATTTATTTGAATTAATTAATTATATCATTTATTTGAATTAGCGAGAGAGAGGGATGAAAGTTGCGTGTGTGAACCTGCGTCTGCAGGCTCTCTCTACAAGCAATGAGGCTTAGTTACTTCAGAAACAGCGATTTTACCCCCTCATTGCAGAGAAATATAACATTGCGAGACAGTAAGCTATTTTACTAATGAAAGTTTCCGTGCTGTGTTCACTGCGTGATCTCTCTGATATCTGTGTGCAATAATGTGTGTGCGTGCGTCTATGAAAGCAGCGTAGCCTGCATATAGTTTTAGTTTAGCAGCAAGCCCGAGGCTATTCATTAAACATTAACCCAAGGTAGCAGACCTCTATCTGATCTCAACATTTACTACAGCTTTTCCACTAAAATAACAATGGGCGTTCTTCTCCAAACGTCACGTCTGTGCAGAGATCAGAAGTTTCCTTAGCTAACGATACTATGATATAGTTGTCTGTGCAGAGATCAGACATTTCCTTTGCTAACGATACTATGATATAGTTAATGATGGATGTAGTCATGAAATCTGAGATCTGAAGTGTCACAGCAGACTCGTGCTACTACCAGGTCTTTTTCTGGACTGATAGATGAATTTGTGTTTGTGTGTCAGCAAGGGAAGCTGCAGCAGCAGATGGACCTGCAGAAGACGCACATCTTCAGACTGACGCAGGGACTGCAGGACGCGCTGGACCAGACCGACCTGCTCAAGACCGAGAGAACCGACCTCGAGTACCAGCTGGAGAACATCCAGGTGTCACGCACGCACACACACACACACACACACTCGCCAACTGCCTCAAGATACCATATACATCACAATAAATAGTTGTGACTAGGACTGTCAAAATGACTGAAAAACTAAATTCGAATTTTGCACTGAAATATTATCTATATTCGAATTTAAAAGGCATAATTTCATTTAGCGGGGAAAAAAGCTTTTGGCTTCTCTCCTGAGGCCACAAGAGGGGGCGCATCGAGCAAAATATTACTAATGCACATTTATGATAGCAATAAAATAACATGACTATCTGTGAAAAACTGCATAATGTTCATAAACCAAATATAATTAAGTTGCTTAAACAATTATAAACAGATCAGCATCATGTATGCATAGTTCAATACAAAGGGATGAAAGCCAATCACATAGTAACGGATGGAGGCAAAAAGAGACACTAAACGGATAGAGGCAAAAAGAGACACTAAACGGATAGAGACAAAAAAAAATGCCATAAAGTCTTGTTTTTAAAAGTTGAACTTAAATTAATTTTACATGGCTTTCCAAACATGTGGCTCTTGTGCGAGATGTGGATTTTTATTTTAAATTCGACGAATATTCGAAATTCAAATTTTTATTTGACAGCCCTAGTTGTGACTAGTCAAATTGTCACAATGTGTGTCGGTATCATAAATTAATGCTGCTCAAATTATGAAATGATGTTAGTGTTTAACTTTAACAAGAGGATAATTAATAATGATCATTTCCAAACAGGTTTTCTGAGCACAATCCTGTCTGTCATTGGTCATTATACAGATAGCCACGCCCCCAAACTAGAAGTAGGGCTGCTCAATTATGGCAGAAATCATGGTTATTTTGTATATCAAGTGTATTTTGCTGGAAATAAGGTTATGGTATTAGAATTGTATATGCAGTACCTGTGAAATGTCACAGTTCTTCCATACCAAAGCTGAAACTAATGCTAGGCTAATTAAAAAAGTACTCAAACAATTATTGACGACAAGTAAAGAGTCAGTAATACAATAAAAACAAAGATTACAAACAATAAGAAAAATACAGTAGAATATACAAATACAATTCTAGATGTTCTGTATGAATTCAGTAATAAGAGTGACGCTGCAGCAGAGATGGACATCAGCGCTGAGCTCATGAGTGTGTGAAGAGTGTATAATTACCCACAAACACACTGACAGCTCTCACACACACACACACCTCATAAAGCAGGAGACTGCGGAGTTCAGCATGTTTTTAACGGGCTTCCATATGAAACAGCACTTTAACAATGCAAAGTATTATTTTGTGAAACTGAGTATTCAGCAGATTGTCTTGATTATATTCATCTGGATTTGATTGGTTTATGATGGATGGGCTGTAACATTACCTGCTGACCCACAGTCGTGGAAAACCTGGAAATATCAGGGAATTTTTAAATTATGATTTAAATATTTTTTTAATAGAAGTGGACAGTCGTGGAAATGTCTGTAATAATTATAAACAAAAGAGACAATATTCAGTAATATTGTTGATTTTACGGTGTCATTGTTAATCATAGTATCATTGATATACTATTATAGTTTTATTAATATATTCACTATTTTGTTTTAGTAATTTTGTTGTTGTCATTTTTATTGGGTTGTTGTTGTTGTTTTTTAATGTATCTATGTAGTTTTTTATATAAATACATTTTTATTTGTTTTAGTTTAGAGCATCAAGTTAAACTAAATGAAAATAAGAAATGATGCCTTCGCAAATAGCTGTCATAAAATACATATAATATTTGTTTTAAATTTAATTTGAAGTAATGAATTGTTTTGGTTTAGTTTTAGTTAATAATAATAACTCTGGATTGCACCACCAGCAGTATTTGATGAGAACTGACTTGAGCTGAATGAATAATGACACTGTTGTCTTCTGTAGAGCTGCTTTACAGCTGAATTTGAGTTTCATTTAGGTTTATTAGTGTCAATGACCACATTGTGACTCAAACTCATCTTTGTCTTCGTGTTCTTCCTCCTGGTCTCTCCTCAGGCCGTCTACTCGCACGAGAAAGTGAAAATGGAGGGAACTATCTCACAGCAGACCAAACTCATCGACTTCCTGCAGGCCAAGATGGACCAGCCCACCAAGAAGAAGAAGGTGAGAGAGACCGGAGGATGCTAATGAGACTGTGACAGCGGCGCGTCTCCTCAGGGTGTCTCAGAGTTTTCAGAAAACCGGTCTCATTACAGTCTGATGTACAAGACTGAGTTTGTGTTTGATTTGTGGGATTGAGTGTTTCTCACTGAACCGCAGGCACTTTACAGTCTGGAATGAACAGTTTGAGTTTTGGTGTCTGCCTGCTTGTGGAATCTGCTAAATCTAGAACTAGCTTTATTAAAGAGAATAAAACTGTTCCCACAGTCCTGGAAAACCTGGAAATATCAGGAATTCCTGGCCTGGATGTCATGGAAACATCTATAGTCACTATTACACTACCATAAGAACCGTTATTAATAACTGAGCACCAGTAATAAATGATGATAATATGAACTAAATCAGATTTCTGAAGGATCATGTGACACTGAAGACTGGAGTAATGATGCTGTAAAATTCAGATTTGATCACAGAAATCAATTACATTTTAACATACATTCACATACAAAACAGCTATTTGAAATTGTAATATTTCACAATATTACTGTATTTGGGTCAATGATGTATAAGTATTTTCGACAAATACAAAAATAATATCTATTTCAATTGTTCAAACATTAAGAATGTTGTGTGCACATAAATTCATATTAGGATTTTAAATAAAGTGATTTTAGTGTTTTCATCTAGATGAATAAAAAAATGTCAGGTGGTGCGACCGTGATTTATCTTAAAATTAATTAATTTCCTTAACACGCATATTTTTTTTTTTTTAAAGTTCTCAATAATTAGTGTTTAGAAACAAAGTATTTAATTTAGTTTTTTTTATAATTATTTATATTTATTTGAATTCTATAATTATTACAAAAAAAAAAATATATATATATACATACATACATGCATACATAAAAAAAATGTTATTAATTTTAAGATAAATCACGGTCGCACCACCTGACATTTTTTTTAAAGCTACGGCCAGTTCACCTAGATGAAAAAACACTAAAATCACTTAATATAAAAGTTTAATATGAATTTGTGCACACAACATTCTTACCATTTGAACAAATGCAATAGATATTATTTTTTGTATTTGAAAAATCTCAAATTTGCTTGTTGAAAATCCATATACGTCATTGACCCATTTACTGTATTTTTGATCAAATAAATGCAGCCTCCATTCAAAAATATATATTTAAAATATATATAAATATATATTCAAAAATAACAATCTTTTGATCAGTAATGAACATTTTTTTACACATCTTTTGCCAGAAATTACTGTACTGTCTGAGATTTCTAACAATCCTTATCCATTAATCACAAACAACTGGTAAGTTACTTTTATTTTCAGTTTTCAGATTTTTAGAAAAAATACTTGTAAATATCTTATTTAATCCTATTCTAATTTTTAATAACTTAAACCTGGTTTTGCCATGAAAATAGAAGAAACTGGCATGGTGTTAAAAAGAAACAAATGTGAAATAGGGAAATAAATAATTTAAAAATTAAAACAATCAAAGTGAAACACTTACTAAACAAGTTTTTCTTTTTTCAAATAAAATATATAGTTTTAAAATAAAAACAATTAACATGAAACACTAAAAAGATGAAATATAGTTAGCAGAAAAAACAGTCCAGATTTATAGTATTGGTAATCAGTCACAGTGTGAAGATGATGATCAGCGGCTGTGTGTCATGTGATCTGTGTGTGTTTTAGGGTATCTTCGGGCGGCGGCGTGAGGAGGTGGGCGTCACTGCTAACGGCGCCACCGCGGTCTCGTCTCAGCCCGCCATTCCTCTGCAGTACGGCGACATGAAAGTGGCGCTGGAGAAGGAGCGAGTGCGCTGCTCGGATCTGGAGGAGGCGCTGCAGAAGATGAGGATCGAGCTGCGCTCCCTACGAGAGGAGGGTGAGTCTTCAGTGTCTGTCCTCATTGTGCTCATCATTCCATCGGGATTTTAAAGGGATAGTTCACCCAAAAATCTAAATTCTGTCATTAATTACTCACCCTCATGTCGTTCCAAACCCATAAGACCTTCGTTCATCTTCGGAACACAAATTAAGATATTGTTGATGAAATCTGAGAGCTCTCTGACCCTCCATAGACAGCAAGGGAACAACCACGATCAAGGCACAGAAACGTAGTAAGGACATCGATAAAATAAGCCATTTACATTTAGTCATTTGATCGTGGTAGTACCCTTGCTCTCTATGGAGGGTCAGAGAGCTCTCAGATTTCATCAAAAATATCTTACTTTGTGTTCTGAAGATGAACAAAGGTCTTACAGGTTGCTCTGTAAATGTTGTTTGTTGTTGTTGAGGCTCTTCTCTCTGTCTCTCAGCGGCTCATTTTAAAGCGCAGGAGCACGTGGCTCCGTCCACGCCGGCATCGGCCCGTCAGCAGATCCTCATGTCGGCCATCGTGAAATCTCCGGAGCGCCAGCCCAATCCCAGCAGCCTCCTAAACCCGTCCAGCTCGGCCCGCCGCAAAGAGAGCTCCACGCCGGAGGGTCAGTACAGCACCGACATAGAGAGTCTGCTTCACACTCACTCAAATACACTGGTTAATGTGGCTGTGATGTGATTGGTCAGGCGTTTCTGATAATACTGATGCAACAGAAAAATCTTCAGCTGGTTTCTTGGTTATATCAGACTGGAGTGCAGTTAGTATTTAAAGAAAAATGTATGCAAAATTGATTCTATAATGCTGGTAAATATTCCAAGCATAACAGGATCCAGGTCATATTTCACCCCTAAATTAAAAAAACATATATAAGAAATTAAATGTAACTTATTTTTAGGGCCTATTTAAAAAAAAAAAAAAATTTAAACACATTTACTCTAAAATTCTCATTAGTGCTATTCAGAAATGATGAATGTAGTGTGTGTGTTTAATCAAAATATATATAAAATTATTACAATTATGTATGTGTATATAGATAGATGGATAGATATATAGTGTTCCTGTGGCTCAGTGGTAGAGCATTTCGTTCGCAGCGCAAAAGGTTGTGGGTTCAATTCCCAGGGAACACACATACTGATAAAAAAAAAAATTATAGCCTGATTTAAATATTGATATTATACTGATATTATATATACATATTGTATTTAATTATTAAAATATAACACATTTAATTATTAAAATAAAATTACATATATATATATATATATATATATATATATATATATATATATATATATATATATATATATATATAATATAATATAAATTTTGCGATGCAAACTAATATTTAATTTAAGAATGTAATTTAATTTAAGTCAAAAAGTCAGTCAAAGTTTCTGTTAAGATTTAAAAAAGATAGATAGATAGATATTTGTTTTGAAATGTTTTTTCTTTTGAACATAATTTCATCTTTAACAGATCCAAACTAAAGTGTTAATGCAGGAGTTTTTCAGTCTGACAGATGAATGAAGCTCATGTTGTCTGTAGATGAGGAATATTTCAGTGGTTTTCTCTCTCTGTGGCTGCTTCTGTCTCTTCATGTTTCTATCGGTGTCATCCTGTGCTCTTGCTTTCTTTCTGCGTCCTGCTCCGTCAAATCTGAGAGCTGTTTCTCTTCTGCTCTTTCAGAGAAGAGGAGGGTGACGTTTGAAAGTAAGTGTCTCTCTCTCTCCATCTCTGTTTCTGTCGCTCTGAGATCAGCATGTAGTTCAGGGTCGTGTGCTGATGGGAATCACGTCTGAGAGACACCAGACAGGAAGAAAACACACAGAGCAGCTATATGGGCCATTCACACACAACGCATTTTTGCTTTGAAAAAAACGTGAGATGTGGGCTTTGGAAAAACGCAAGGTCTGAAGTTGCGTTTTTTTAATGTTGAACCTATTCTAACATGAGCTGTGTTTTTAGAACACTATGAACACATCAGTTGAATGCACCCGTCTAGTGTGTTTATATAGAGAAACAACAGAAAAATGCATTCTGTGTGAACGGCCCCTAACAACTGCATAGCAACATCATATCGACGCCTTGGCAATAGGGGTGGGCGATATGACCAAAATCTTATATCACGATATGTCTAATTTTATATCACGATAACGATATATATCACAATATAGTATTTATTTTCTTTTAAAAAGGTTTTTATGATATTAAAATCTTTGATACTATAGAATTTTCATAATCCTTGTCACCAATATCAAACTAATACAAGCCTAAAAAGAGACAAAAAAAAAAAGCTCACTGAAGATAAATAAACAGTCAGTGATAAAATAAGAATAAGAAACCAATTGCAAGCAATAGGACAAAAAAACTACAATAAATAAGAAACGCTACATACATTGTGTAAATTAATTAGTCTTCACTGTGTTAATTATATCTATCTATCCATCTATCTATCTATGATAGATATAATTAACACGTGTATTATGTATAGATTTTATACATATATATAAATATATCATTATTATTATATTTTTCTTATTTCTTCTTATTAAAGTTACAAAAGTGATTTAGTCAAGAGCAGTGAGAGATTTTCTAGCAATGTGCTATGATTAATATGAATGGCAGACAGAACGAATATTGGAGCGCTTCCCCTTTAAGACCGAAGTCCGGATCCAATACACTGTTACATATGCGTTTTCTCTTTCAGATGTTTTTTCTCTTAAGACTAAATCGCTGTGTTTATGGGGATACTTGCAAAGACGGGGATTCTGACGCATAAGTGTGTTTATGTAATCGTGTGTAAAAGCCAATAAAGCGGCAAAAAGAAAAAAAGCGCGGTCCTCTCACACAGAAACAGAGACGGCGCACACATAGCGCTGTTGTTTGTGTTTCAACATCTTAAAATCGGTTGTTTTAAAACTGCAGTGCTTAAAAACGCGTGCCCATGCTACAGATGTAGTCCCTCGTTTAGTTCTGGTCGTTCTCCACCTGCTTCCGTCTCCCCTTCACGCCCCGTGGTGGCGTGTAAAGATCGCAGTCATCCAAATTATGAAAATGTATTACCGTAAACAATGTATTTTGCGACACCACGAAATAAAGGATAGAGCATAATATGAAACGATAAACTCTTTATTTCGTCCATCCGATATATATCGTCATATCGCACAGCCCTACTTGGCAACCTCCCACAGCACTGTAGCATCATGAGTTTTGCAAAGGCAAATGTTACAGTTTTAAATTATTAAAAATTGTAATTACAGTTTGACCTAAATGTTGTCTAAATAAAAAGTGTGCAGTAAGATTTGCACACTTTTCGAAAGTTTGGGATCTGAAATTTTTTCCTTTTTCTTTTTTCAAAGAATTAATACTTATGTTCAGCAAGGATGTTAAATTGATAAAAAAATGTGAAAGTGTTATTTAAAGAGTTATATTGTTAAAAAAAAACATTTTTTGGAATAAATGCTGTTTTTTATACTGTATTTTATTTTAGATTTTATATTCAGCAAAGAATACTAAAAAAAAAAAGTATTACGGGTTCCAAAAAATATTAAGCAGCTTACTGTTTGCAACATTGATAATAAATCACACTGATTGCTGAAGGAAGACTGCAGTAATGGCTGAAGAAAATTCAGATTTGCATCACAGAAATAAATAATATTTTAAAGTATATTAAAATAGAAAACATTATTTTAAATTGAAATAATATTTCACAAAATTACTTTTTTTAAATGCAGCCTTGGTGAGCAGAAAAGACAAAGAGACTTTTAAAAAACATAAAAATCCTACTGATCCCAAACCTTTGAATGCCTAGATAGATAGATAGATAGATAGATAGATAGATAGATAGATAGATAGATAGATAGATCACTTAATTTTGATCAATTTCTCAGAAAACAAGGCTTCTTGTTTTGAGTCAAATGTAAAGTTGATCTCTTTAGAGATTTGCTCTGGAAAACCAGAAGAGCATGAGTTTCTGCAGTGATTAAGCTGAAGCACACACAGTGATGTATCGCTCCTGCTGTCCTCATGTCTTCTGTCTCCGTCTCTTTTCTTGGGTTCTGCAGCATGTCATGTTTTTCTTAAGACGGTTGAGTTTCTGCTTGTCTATATTTCTTTTATTCTGGAGCCTGACGCGCACGGACCTGCATGCGATCGCTGATGATGTTTTGTTTTGCTCAGATAGAGGCAGACTCACGCACGGTTTTGTTGTGGCCGATGCTCTGCTGCTGGACGGTGATGAGTTTTATTTTAGGCTGATCGGTTTGACATCATTCACACTGAGATGCTCAAGAGGACATTAATAACCCACACTAACTATCTCTCTCTCTTCTTCTCTCTCTCTCTCTCTCTCTCTCTCTCTCTCTCTCTCTCTCTCTCTCTCTCTCTCTCTCTCTCTCTCTCTCTCTCTCTCTCTCTCTCTCTCTCTCTCTCTCTCTTCTCTTCTCTCTCTTCTGTCTTAGAGAGTACGGGCGGCGTGTGAAGGAGCGAATGCATCACAACATCCCGCATCGCTTCACGGTGGGACTGAACATGAGAGCGGCGAAATGTGCCGTCTGTCTGGACACAGTTCACTTCGGCCGACAGGCTGCCACATGTCTGGGTACAAAAACACAAATACACACACTAGGGCTGCCCTCAACTTAAGATTTTTCTGGTCGACTAGTAGTCGTTCATTTGGATCATTAGTCGACTAATCGCATGTTTATTAATAAACCATTTAAATCACAATAATGAGGCTTTAATTGCCTACATAGCCTAATAAGTGCTCAAGCACATGCGTAAAGTTTGCCACGGCACACCGGCAGAAGTAAGATTATGAATGTGTCGGGGAAAAACAGTAAGGTGGCTGCATTAACATTTTAATAATTCATTGATGAATAGTGCTTTTTGTTTTCGGCTTAAGAGATGAACTTGGCGACACTGTCTCGTCATCTCCGCAGTAGTGATGCGCCTGTATGCATGTTTTATATCTAATCTGAGAATATTTGTTTTCCATTTGAATTAGTTTATTTGAAAGTAAACATTTCACTCTGTATAGATATATTTTATCATGTCTGTAAGGCAAGTATGCACAGAGTTTCGTGCTCAAGTTCACAGAGACCGAGACGGCAGAAAGCGCATCCTGTTTGCTTTCATTGTTTTACAAAAGCGCAATGTTTTTACAGATTCAAAAGATGTATTACTCTTATCTGGACCGGCGCCTCCATCTGTCCTGCTGTGAGCGGAGCACACAGACACTTGAACAGCGCACATCTCTCTAGGTTAACATTAGATTGAGCGGCCATGTAAAGTTGCTGCTACTTACATATTTCAGATGATCAGCCATATTTGAGGTCGATGAATGATAGACGAGCGATTGGATGTCCTGCTCGATGTACTGTATCAGCCTACCACATACACCAGCAGTTAACGATCTGTGTGACTTCACCTGTGGATTTTTATTTTTTTATTTCTGCGACTAATTAAATTTTGGTCGACCAAGCCTCTTCTGGTCGACTAACTGTTAGTCGACTATTAGGGGGCAGCCCTAACACACACAAATGAGCTTGAATGTCCCCAAAGAGGTTTTAGCTCACTTCTGAGAAGAATTTGTAGCAATAATATGATTACATACACTACCATTCAAAAGTTTGGGGTCAGGAAGATTTTTTTAATGTTTTTGAGAGTCTCTTCTGCTCATCAAGGCTGCATTTATTTGATCAAAAATACAGTAAAAATTGTGAAATATTATTACAATTTAAAATAGCTGTTCTATGTGAATACATGTTAAAATGTCATTTATTTCTGTGATCAAAGCTGAATTTTCAGCATCATTACTCCAGTCTTTAGGGCTGAACGATTTTGGAAAATAATCTAATTGCGAATTTTTTATTTTTATTTTTTTACCAGTATTGCGATTTAATATGCAATTAATTTTTAAAGCTCGTTATGTTCTGTATTATTCAACAAAGACGAGCAATAAATCATTGTAGTATGACCAACACAATATTAGATAGATTAAACATAAATGTTGTTTTCTGTAGGCCAGGCCTATATGTTACGATGAAATTAGGTGATACATGAATTGATATGAATGATATTTTTATTTAGCAACTACAATCACAGTAGTATATTGACTGATTTGTTGAACTTCCAGCCTTGTAAGCATGTAGGCTAATAATTATGACAACATAAAGCACTGACAAATAAGCCTGGTGTAAACATTAATATGAAAGTCAGTAACAAATCACACAAACTAAAGTAGATAGCAGAAATAAAAAAACAAATCTTGCTTTACCACACTCAGTATTTAGGTAATTCAAAGTCACTGTAATAAACATATATGTAAACATGTGGATTGCACTTTTTAAACACTGTCTGTTAACTTTAAACTGACTTTAAATAAATAAGAATATATATAACACCTTATTATATATATTATCTTAAGGTCGAAGTCTTCAGTAATGAAATGCACTGTAACACTGTTACTCCGCGTGTAGCGTTACAGAGTGTAATCACAGCCTCTGCGGTTGAAAAATCTCTGCTGCTTTTTTTTCATATTGCAATATTATCATAAATGCAATTAATCGTTCAGCCCTAGTCTTCAGTGTCACATGATCTTCAGAAATCATAATAATATGCTGATTTGCTGCTCAAGAAACATTTCTGATTATTATCAATGTTGAAAACAGTTGTGCTGCACAATATTTCTGTGGAAACTGTGATGCATTGTATTTTCAGGATTAACAGATGAATAGAAAGTTCAAAAGAACAGCATTTATTTGAAATAGAAATCTTTTGTAACATTATAAATGTATTTACTGTCACTTTTGATCCATTGAATTCATCTGTGATGAATAAGAGTATTAATTTCTTTAAGAAAACTTACTGACTACAATTCTTTGAATGGTGTTGTAGGTACACACTCCTTTAATAGGGGCCTCAGAACTCATTTTTGCGATGCTTTTCCATTGTTTTTCTAAGTAAACATGCACCGTTTGTCTTTTGTACCTAAAATTGCAATGCTCAAGTTAAAAGAACTTTTAAAAAGCACACATGAAGACCTTGAGTTTTTTTTTTTTTGACTTCCCAAAAAAGTGTTCTGTGTGGCCCATATATGAAAAAATGACTAGTAGAGAATTTGTTGATTTTGTCTTCTCTCATCTCGTCTTGTCTCTCTCTCGATGTTCTCTTTATCTTCTCTTCTCTCGCTCAGAGTGTCGCACTCTCTGCCACCCCAAGTGTTCTCCGTGTTTGCCGGCGACCTGCGGTCTTCCTGCTGAATACGCCACTCACTTCTCTGAGGCTCTGTGTCGGGATAAAGCCAGCTCACCCGCGCTGCAGGTCAAAGAGGCCTCGGGTCACATGCGTCTGGAGGGCTGGATGAAGCAGCCCAGGTGCGCTTATTACAGACACACACGATGAGCAGTTTGGTCATATGTTCCCAAATCGATGTTTGAGTTTTCAGAAACGTTAACTCTTTCCCTGCCAGCGTTTTTGAAAAAAGTTGCCAGCCACCGCCAGTATTTTTGATGATTTTCAGTAAAATTTCATGGCCCCCAGAATATTTTCTGGTATGTACAGTATATCTGAACAAACAATACATCAAAATAAAGAACAGACACTCTACTTTTAAACAAAAAAAATCCCTTTTATTCTAGCTTCAAGCATTCTTATTTTATCAACACTTGAATGTAGGTAGGTTTCATAAAAAAAAGCAGCATTTTGAGCAAAAAGCTGAGAAAATCACATTTTTATCAAATACTACATCTGCATCATATTCAGTAATATTATCAAAGCAAAGATGCAGTAGATGGCTTCCATCAGTACTCCCAAAGCTTGCACAGTCCTTTACCACTTTCTGGATTTACATTTCACTCTGTAACATTAGGGACTTTTCCTTTATATGCTGTTTATTGTTGATGATCGCATTATTTTTCATATACATATTATGCATACATATGAGATCGCTCGTTTCTGCGTCTTCCTCGCCTGTTTTTGATCGGTGCATTCTAGACTCATTCAGGTGATGTGTAATAGTGCCCCTGAGTTTATAACACTGAGAACGCAGAAACCCGGAAAATTCAGTTTGGCGGGAAAAGAGTTTATCTAATTTATATATACATAGATATTGTATGACTCTTTGTCCATGTAGAATAAATAATAAATGCATGCAACATTTCCTCATTCTAATGTCTTGTGGAATGTGCATACAAAAAAAAATCTTTAATTGAAATAAAGTAAACATTAACTGAAATAAAATATAATTAAAAACTATATTAGTTGCCCAGGCAACACTTTTTCGTTTCTAAGTTGAAGTACTAAAATAAAACTTAATAAAAACTATATAGATATACTTAAAAACAAACTAGTAAAAATGACAAACACACAAAAAATTACTAAAACTTTAACTAAACTTCAAATGAAAGCAGAAAATATAAAAATAAACACTAATCAGAATATGAGCTATAATAGTATTTCGGTGATACTAAAATAACAGTGGGTTAAAGGCAGCTGCACAGAACCAAAAAAGACATGTTGGTGTATTTTATGTCAGTTTATACAGACTACATATAATTACAGATACTTTTATCTTTTATTTATCATATTAATTTAGCTGAGAATAGAATCGTGTTTCTACTGTTTGAACTTTAGTTTATAATACAGATTATTACGGTTTTAAAAGTCATAATGTGTGAGAATTACTCATGTTAAAGCTTTACTGCTGTTACCTGATGGATCCAGCGGAGTTCAATTTGACCTGTGCCAAAAAAATTTATTTTTAACATGCAATGTCCAGTCCAGCAGATGGTATTAAACGTGCTGTCACTGATTGGCTGTTTTTGATGTGTTTTGTAGGAACGGTAAGAGAGGGCAGCAGGGCTGGGAGACGAAGTATGTGGTGCTGGACGGGACTAAATTATCAATCTATGAGTCCGAGCCGACAGAAGGTAAACGATCCCTCCGTCAGATCACTCCACGTGATGTAGTTGGGTGTGTTTTCTGAGCTCTGTGTGTGTTTCAGACTCGGTGACGCCGCAGGAGGAGTTTGAGCTGTGTTTGCCGGACGGTGATGTGACGGTGCACGGAGCCGTCGCAGCCTCTGAGCTCATCAACACGGCTAAATCAGGTCAGAACAAGACTGTGCTCGAGGAAGAACTCTTACTCTGAAAAATGTATGTGTTTAGCAACGAGATGAAACATCCTGAGCTTTAGTTTCACTTCTGATAGTCCCAAACGTTGTATTTTAGTGTGTACTGTGGATTCTAGTCCATGTGGTTAACCTGCACCAGTGCTGCTTTAGTTTTCATGAATATTTTCAATTTCTTTTTTTTTTTCATTTTCATTTGTTATTTATTAGTAATTTTGTTGCATGTTTGTCATTTTTATTGAGTTTTGATTAATTTTTTATTTCAGTTTTAGTTATTTTAAGACATGAAGTTAAATTAGTTGTTATTAATATTTTGAATTAGTTTTTATTTTTATATTTTCTCTTTAAATTTAAATTTTAGTTGAAGTTTTAGTTGTTTTGTTTTGTTTTTTTATTTGTGTATGCAGATTTTATTAACTAAATAAAATGAGAGATATGGCTTTGGCAACTAACTAAATAAAATAAGTTTAGAGGTTTGTGATATTTTATGGTATTTCAGTTATTTTATTTTAAGCACTGAATGCTTTTTATGGTTTTAGTTAACTTTGATAACCCTGATTCACACCTTTATGCTTAATCAGTTCATGTTTTTTCAATCATATTTACTACATTTAAATGCATTTAGCATATTTCTGCCCACGATTGGCAAAAAAAATGTCAAAAGTGTCATTAGCTTTGTTTACTCACTTACTTACTAAACTTCGTCATTGTAACTGAGTTCCAATGAAATTCTCAGTGGCACAATCCAGTCTGCAGTAGGGCTGTCAATTTTTTTTTCGAATTTCGAATATTAGTCGAATTTAAAAAAAAAACGTTGCATTCAAATTTTAGGTGTGCGTCAGGCAGCCTTATCAGTGGTGCACGAGATGCGATGAAGATGTAGGTGGGTGTCATTGCATTTTCACGCTTTTTTTAACTTATCCAGTTGAACCCACTGGATACGTTGTTCATTCAAAATACTGCGGAAAAATAGAACATAAATGCGGAGATGATGTTGTTTACGTCAAAACTGAAACCAAGCCGTTCACACAGAACGCAAATGTATCACATTTTCTAGAGGGTCATCTATCACTGTTGCACTCGCGTCTCGCAAAAGAGAGTCGGATATTTAGAAAGCCATTTAAAATTATTGTAAGTTCAACTTTGAAAAAACATGTCTCAACTTTATGGCAGGACGGGTCTCTCCCCATTCCACTGCATCTCATGTTTTTAAATGAAAAAAACGTTACTCTTTGTGATTGGTTTTCAGTGCTTTGTATTAAACTGTGTATATACATGATGCCTTTTTGTTTCTAATTGTTTAAGCAATTTAATTAATTAATTAATTATATATGGTTAAACATTATTTTAAACATTATGCACATTTTTCAAAGATAGTCGTGTTATTTTATGCTTTGAATAACAGTGAATTAGTAATATTGTGCTCGATGCACCCTCTTGTGGCCTCAGGGGAGAAGCCAAAAGCTTTTTTCCCTCTAACTGAAATTATGCCTTTTAAATTCGAATATAATTCGAATTTTGATAATATTTAGGTACAAAATTCGAATTTAGTTTTTCAGCCATTTTGACAGTCCCAGTCTGCAGTAGGGCTGTCAAATTGGCTGAAAAACTAAATTCGAATTTTGCACAAAAATATTATCAATATTCGAATTTTAATCGAATTTAAAAGGCATCATTTCTGTTAGGGGGAAAGAAGCTCTAGGCTTCTCTCCTGAGGCCACAAGAGGGTGCATCGGGCACAATATTACCGTACTAATGCACGTTTCTTCAGAGCAATTAAAAAAACAAGGCATAATGTTTAAAATAATGTCTATAAACCATATATAATTAATTACTTTGCTTAAACAATTAGAAACAGCAAGCATCGTGTAAGTATGTATAGTTTAAAACTAAGGACTGAAAACCAATCACAAAGAGTAGCCTACTTTTTTCATTTAAAAACATGAGATGCAGTGGGATGCAGAAAAACCACCATAAACTGTCGAGACACCTTTTTGTTTTTGCATTAATTTTCCATGGCTTTCTAAACATGCGGCTCTCTTGTGCGAGACGTGAGTGCAACGCTGATAGATGTCCCTCTAGAAAATGCGATACATATGCATTCTGTGTGAACAGCTTGGTTTCAGTTTTGAGGTAAACAACAACATCTCCGCATTGATGTTCTCTTTTTCTGCAATATTTTGAATGAGCAGTGCTGCATGTAGTGGCTTCAACTGGATAGGCAAAAAAAAAGCATTAAAATGCAAGGACACCTACATCGTCATCACATCTTGTGCGCCACTGATAAGGCTGCCTGACGCACACCTAAAATTCGAATGCATTGTTTTTGCATTCAAATATGGATTTTTATTTTAAATTTGACGAATATTCGAAATTAAAAAAATAATTGACAGCCCTAGTCTGCAGAATATCATTAAAAACAATGAAATGCAATAAAATAGCAAATGTATTAGTATAAAAATAAAGAGATCCGAAAGTCTAATCATGACTTGATAGTATTCACGGACTTTGTTTAAAGGAATACTAAGTAACTTCATATTTAATTGTTTTGCTGCCTCTTATTTGTCTTCCTGATGTGATTATTGAAGGACACCATTGACACGTGTATTTGTTAACACGGTTAATTCATTCTGCTTTTTAAAGTGTCTGATAATAGATGGGTTTATTGAGAGAAACGTGTGTGTGTGTGTGTGTCAGATATCCCGTATGTGCTGAAGCTGGAGTCTCATCCTCACACCACGTGTTGGCCGGGTCAGTCTCTGTACTTCATGGCTCCCAGTTTCCCAGATAAGCAGCGCTGGGTGGCTGTTCTGGAGTCAGTGGTGGCCGGCAGCAGAGGATCCCGAGAGAAAAGCGAGGCGGACGCGGTGAGTGAACGTTTCCTTCGGTCCCTCTGTGTTAATGAATCCCTCAGAATAATAATTACTCCTGTGTGTCTGACTCTTTATGACCTCATGAGATGGTTTGACTGATGCAGTTTCTGGAGAGACTGAAGGGCTCGTCATTTTTAAAACCAGCAGGCTTTAGTTTACTGTATGTCACTGCAGAACAATGATTTACTGCTTGCTATTACTGTACAGAAGCCAAGTCAAGTCACCTTTATTTATATAATGCTTTTAACAATACAGATTGTGTCAAAGCAGCTTTACAATATTAAACAGAAAAATTGTGTGTCAGTAATGCAAATATTGACACAAAAATAATGTAAACAGTATATTGTCAGTAGTGTTATTTTAGTATTATTCATATGATGCTAAGATATTAATAGAGTACAGTTAATATATGAGTATCTATTAATGTTTTCTAATTAGCTTTTTTTATTTTTAGTTTTCATTTCTTTTTAGCTACAGTTTTTGTAGTTTTAGGTGCTTTTGTCATTTGTATTATTTATTAAAATATTTAATTTTATATTTAATGTAATTTTATTTATTTGTCAGTTTTAGTAATTTTAGTACTTCAATTTCAATTAGTTTCATTCAAGCTTTTAAGTGGAATTCATGTAATATTTATATTTTATTTTATTTTATTTCAGCTTTATTTTAATTAACAAAAATGCCCCTGTGAAGAAAAGGATGTTAGCAGT
The DNA here is from genome assembly GCA_023376895.1 of Aspiorhynchus laticeps. Lineage (NCBI taxonomy): Eukaryota > Metazoa > Chordata > Actinopteri > Cypriniformes > Cyprinidae > Aspiorhynchus > Aspiorhynchus laticeps. The sequence goes on along the minus strand of CM041796.1, from coordinate 61,512,881 downwards.
ATTATTTTACTATAGTATTTATATACTATTCTAGTATTTATTAATATTTTAAATTAGCTTTTAAATGTTGTTTTTTTTTAGTTTTCATTTTAAAGTTGTTTTGTGCTTTTGTCATTTTTAGTAATTTTTTTTTAAATTTTTATTTTATTGTTTTTATCATAATTTTATTTTAATTAATTTTTGTTTTAGTACTTCAACTTCAACTTATTTTATTTCAATTAGTTGGCAAGTTTTTAATGTAATTCTAATATTTGATTTCATCTTTATTTTGGTTAACAAAAATGATTTTTAATAGTTTTAATTAACAAGAACCACACTGGACTCTGTCTTCCTGAATGTTTTTATTATCTGTCGTCTTAAAGATTATTTTGTCAACTTTTAAGAGTTCACTAGCACATTCCCGTTTTTTGCTCATCTGTAATATTTCTAAGCTTCAGCGGGGCAGATTAATGGTGGTGAATACGAAACAGATGAACAGAGATAATACGATCAGATCAGGTCTCAGAAGACATTAGTACAGATCTGAAGCTAGCAGAGACTCGATGTGTGTGATTGTGTGATGATTGTCTAACGCTGTGAGTGTGATTGTGTTCTGAACGCTGTAGGCTGGTGTTAAACGTCAGAAGACTCTCTCGCCGCTGGTTCAGGTAATCAGATGATTGAGGGAAGCTCATCACACACACTCGCTCTCATGTGTGTGTGTGTTACCCAGCATGCTCCTCTGTCTGGTGCCTGTGTCGCTTGCATCATCAGACCGTTCCTCTGAATGAACGTCACTGTACGTCATCCGCAGACTCCAGTGTTTCCTGCAGCTCAGTCTAGGAAAGCAGAAATTCTTGAAAATAATACAGAAACATTGAATAGACAATTAAGACGTCTTTATATTGGGACATTCTCACATGCAGCAGGACCAGTGTAGTCTGATTCACAAACAAATGACTCTTATGAATCAGTTCATTTGAAAAGAATCACTCAAGCAAGCTGAAGTGCTCCTCCTTTGTTTTGTTTTGTTTTGTTAATTTGAGACATGATATACATCAAAACGTATGACATAAATTCAGAATTTCTGTACGTTGGTTCATGTTTGACTCAAACTGTAGGAAACACTGGCAGATCCTGATCGCGAGCGGCTACATCTGTGTTGAACACATGCGCTTGGCTTCAGCTCCTGTTCCCGGTGAACTGTGTGACTGTTGTGTTTTAATCTTTCATCTCTGTCTCTCTTTTATTGTCTGAACAGAAACTGCTGGGAAACTCTTTGCTGAAGCTGGAGGGAGACGATCGGCTGGATATAAACTGTACTTTACCTCTGACCGACCAGGTACAGCGCAGTAACACTATAAAAATAAAGTAACGCAGTGTTATTAGTAACACAAAAAAATTAAAATCAATAATAATAATAATAAACCCACAGCTTATGTTATTCAAAATTGTAAAAAAAATAATAATAATAACAAAAATAAATCCACCATCTACACATTATTCAGCATGGTTGAAAAATGTATAAAAATAAATCATAAAAAACACACACCACCTATACAGCATTTATTCCAAACAAAAATCTTGTGTATCAATATATATACAACCATTCAAATTTTTAAGAAATTAATATTTTTATTCAGCAAGGATGTTAAATTGATAAAATGTGACCGTAAAGAAGACTTACATTGTTAGAAAAGATTTCTATTTTAAATAAATTCTGTTACTTATTTTTTTTTTTATCAAAGAATCCTGAAAATAGTGTCACACTTTCCGAAAAAATATTAAGCAGCAAAAACTGTTTCCAGTATAGATAATAAATCAGCATATTAGAATGATTTCTGAAGATCATGTGACACTGAAGACTGGAGTAATGATGCTGAAAATACAGCTTTGATCACTATCAAAAGTGATCATTTGAAATAGAAATAGAAAAATTTCTATTTGAAATAGAAAAACGTTATTCTAAATTGTAATAATATTTTACAATATTTTTTTTTTCTGGTCTGTGTACACGCTTCAGACAGATGACTGTCTACTGCATTTTACATGAGCGCTGCATCTGAACACAAACGTCATTCCCACTCCTAGAATCAACAAACTTACCAAAGTTTATCAGTGATGAATCAAATTAAATTTCAGTTGTAAAGCAGCTCTACAGAAGACAGTGGTGTGATTATTCAGGTCAGGTCAGGTTTGTGTTCTCATCTGCTCCAGTGATCGTGTGTGTGTGTGTTTCAGATCGTGCTGGTGGGCTCAGAGGAGGGTCTGTACGCTCTGAACGTCATCAAGAACTCTCTCACACACATCCCGGGACTGGACTCTGTGTTCCAGATCCAGATCCTGAAGGAGCTCGACAAGCTGCTCATGATCACCGGTCAGTGTCCGTCTCTCTGATTCACGTGTGTGTGCTCTTACTGACAGAATAATGAGACGTTAAAGGTGAAAAATAATCACAGACAGTGGTTTACTAGCAGAATACTAGGGCTGTGACAGTACATCGATGCATCGTGATTCGTGGATCGATTCTGAATGCATCGTGATTCTCTCAGGAATTGATTCTGAGATTAGTTTTTACAGCAGATGGCACCCTAATCTAGTTTTTAACCGCACACTCAAATGCTCACGATTAAGAGCGCTTGTGCGTTCGGCTGAGTCATGCAATTACACCTCGGCTCAGAATACCGTATTGACCCGAATATAAGACGACCCCCCCTTTTTCAAGATGTACCTTTTGGAAAAGACTTTTTGAAAACCAAATCTTGTTTTAAGAAAAATATTTTTTCTTAAATTATTTTCATATTGCATATTGTTTGACTATTTTAGTTGAATGTATGGTAAATACTGGTAAAATGTACCAACAATCACATTTATAAATATACACTTTTTGATATACCATAAAAATAACCGGTAGCCCATCTGAATTACATAACATGATTTAGTCCAGGGGTCTTCAACTCTGGACCTCGAGATCCATTTTCCTGCAGAGATTAGCTCCAACCTGGACTAAACACAGCTACCTGCAATTTTGTATTGATCCTGAAGACCTTGATTAGCTTGTTCAGGTGTGTTTGATTAGGGTTGGAGCTAAACTCTGCAGGAAAGTGGACCTCGAGGTCCAGAGTTAAGGAACCCTGATTTAGTCTATCCATCTCATAGTAGCCTATCAAAATTTCATTATCAGTAGAAGTGAAATTTTATTGTAGTCTTCAAATCTGGGTACTGTCTTACATTTTAAAATCACTTACAGAGGAAGTTTGTTCCCATCAGGATAACATGACAGTCACGACTCATGCCACATTATACTAACATTATTACAACACGCGTTACATGGCACACTCGTTTGATGTGTATTTGGCGCCACCTATTGTTGTGGGTGTGTTATTGACATGTCAAAGTCTAGACCCCGAATATAAGACAACCGTGATTTGTCTTATATTCAGGTCAATTCTACTTTTATGACACAAGATTATTGTAAACACAGCTCACTGTGAACACCCTTGTTATTCGCTTCAAACTTTGCAAACTTTATGAATGATAATTTTAGGTTCATGGCTGTTTCTAAAGCACACAGTGCCATCTGCTGTTAAAAACTAAGCTCAGAATCGATTCGAGAGAGAATCGCGATGCATTTGGAAAATCTCAGAACCGATGCAGAATCATTTCTCGATTTGTGATGCATCGATTTATTGTGGCATCAGAGCAGCTCGTCCGGTTTAGATGGTTTGAGTGTGGTTAGCTGACTGTGTGTGTGTGTGTAACAGGTGAGGAGCGCGCTCTGTGTCTGGTGGACATCAAGCGGGTCAAACAGTCTCTGGCTCAGTCTCATCTGCCGGCACAGCCTGATCTCAGTCCCTACATCTTCGAGGCGGTGAAGGGCTGCCATCTCTTCGCTTCTGGAAAGGTAAAGTGACCCATGTGCACACAATACATGATGCTCTTCCTTTCACTGGGTGTTAGAGAGCTCCTGTGTTTGATCTCTAGTTCAGGGGTGTCAAACTCAGTTCCTGGAGGGAACCGCAGCCTTGCAGAATTTAGTTCCAACCCTGCTCCAACACACATACCATGTAGTTTTCAAATAAGCCTGAAGGACTTGATTAGCTGGATCAGGTGTGTTTAATTAGGGTTGCATCTAAACTCTGCAGGGCTCCGGCCCTCCAGAATCTGATTTACTCAGAAATGCATCTCATTATTGAAGTAAAATTGGTTTTGAGCAGTGTTTCACATTGACTGGTATTGAACCCGGAAGTTCCCTTTGTAGGATCTGTGGATGTAGGGGAGAGACAGTATGTATGATTTTGGACCAATGAGATTTGACTGTGGGCGGAGCTACTGTACCAGTTCAGTGTTTGACATAGAAACCCATTGATTGATTACAAGTCCTGTTGCTTGTCACGGTCGTGGCTGATGAAGAAAGCTTGTTGGAGACTAACTGCTGGTTAGGACCAGTGTTATTTTTGTATTATTTATACATACTATTACTGTTTTTATAATATTTTGAATTAGCTTTTGTTTTCATTTTTAAATTTAAATTTTAGTACAATATAATTACTTTAGTACTTATTTTATTTAGTAATTTAGTAGTAACTTATTTTATTTCATTTAGTTGCCATGGCAACATTTCTATTTTCGTTAGGTTTTAAGTGTTGTAAGTTTTTCATCAAATATCTATATTTTATTATATTTCAGTTTTAGTTCATTTGACAAAAACACCCCATTAACAGAATGTTGTTAACAGCGTTATATTAGTATTATTTCTATACTAGTTTATTAATATTTTGAATTGGCTTTTATTCTTTAAATTTAACTTTTAATTTAAAGGTTTAATTTATTTTTATTTTAGTTGTAGTTCAGCTTAAACTTTTATTTTTTTCTCAGCTGCCAAGGCAACATTTCTAATTTTTATTTAGTTGAAGTCTTTTATTTTGTAACATTTTAGTACAATTGAATCTACCTATTTTATTTCATTTAGTTACCAAGGCAACATTTCTATTTTCATTTAAGTTTGTAAGTGCAAGTTGTTCATCTAATGTCTGTATTTTTAATAAAATTTTGTAAAAATTTTAGAACAATTTAACATTAGTAATTTTAGTACTTAAGTTTTCAAACATTTTAGTTTGAATTGTGTTTTTAGTCTTTTTTTTACTATTTAGGTTTCATTTTATTTCAGTTTGTTTAATTTAAACTTACTTCAGTAAGCAAGGTAACATTTCTAATTTTTGTTTGTTTTTCATCAATTACAGTTTGCTCATTCATTGCGGCGCAGCCTGATCTCAGTCCCTACATCTTCGAGGCGGTGAAGGTGCTGCCATCTCTTCGCTTCTGGAAAGGTAAAGTGACCCATGTGCACACAATACATGATGCTCTTCCTGTCACTGGGTGTTAGAGAGCTCCTGTGTTTGATCTCTAGTTCAGGGGTGTCAATACTCAGTTATCTGGAGGGAACCGCAGCCTTGCAGAGTTTAAGTTCCAACACCTGCTCCAACACACATACCATGTAGTTTGGAGTCAAATAAGCCTGAAGGACTTGATTAGCTGGATCAGGTGTGTTTAATTAGGGTTGCATCTACAACTCTGCAGGGCTGCGGCCCTCCGCAGAATCCTGATTTACCTGCAGAAATGCATCTCATTCATCTGAAGTAACGAATTGGTTTGAGCAGTGTTCTCACATTGAGCTGGTATTGAACCCGGAGATGTTCCACTCTTGTAGGATCTGTGGATGTAGCGGGTTAGAGACTAGTATGTATGATCTCTCTGTGACCAATGAGATTTGACTGGGCGGAGTCTACTGTACCGAGCTCAGTGTTTGACATAGAATACCCATTGATTGATTACAAGTCCTGTTGCTTGTCACGGTCGTGGCTGATGAAAAAAGCTTGTTGGAGACTAACTGCTGGTTAGGACCAGTGTTATTTTTGTATTATTTATACATACTATGCGTACTGTGTTTTGATAATATTTTGAATTAGCTTTTGTTTTCATTTTTAAAGTTTACAATTTTAGTACAATATAATTACTTTAGTACTTATTTTATTTAGTAATTTAGTGAAGTAACTTTATATGTTATTTCATTTAGTTGCCATGGCAACATTTCTATTTTCGTTAGGTTTTAACGTGTTGTAAGTTTTTCATCAAATATCTATATTTTATTATATGTTCAGTTTCTACGTTCATATTGACAAAAAACCCCATTAACAGAATGTCTGTTAACAGCGGATTATCATTAGTATTCATTTCTGATTGCTAGTATTATTAATATTTTGAATTGGCTTATTATTGCTTTAAATTTAACTGGTTTAATTTAAAGGTTTAATGCTCTATCTTTTATTTCTAGTTTTACGTATCCACGCTATAAACTTTTTATTTGTTTTGTTTTCTCAGCAAGCCATAGGCAACATTTCGTACATTTTTAGCTTTAGTTGAAGTCTTTTATATTTGTAACATTTTAGTACAATTGAATCTAACCTATTTTAATGTTGCATGTTAGTATGACACAAGGCAACATTTCTATTTTCATTTTACATTTTGTAAGTGCAAGTTGTTCATCTAATGTCTGTATTTTTAATAAAAGTGTTGTCGTACAAAATTTTCAGAACAATTTAACATTAGTAATATTTAGTACTTAACGTTTTCAAACATTTTAGTTTGAATTTTGTGTTTTTGTCTTTTTTTACTATTTCAGGTTTCATTTGTATTTCAGTGTTGTTTAATTTAAACTTACTGTCAGTAAGCAACGACGTAACATTTCTCAGTTTTTGTTTGTTTTTCATCTAATATTTATATCTTATTTTATTGTCCAGCCTTATTATAATGAACAAATATGTGTTTAATAGTTCTTAGTCTGTTCAATCCACGAGATCACGTATGTCTGTTATCTCAGAGTTTACTGAAGACTTTACTGAAGTCGTGTGTGTGTGTGTTTCAGATCGACACGTGCATGTGTATCTGTGCTGCGATGCAATAAAATCACCATCCTGCGCTTCAACGACACAGCTCAACAAGTTCTGCATCAGAAAGGTGTACGTGATAAGTAGCCTCCTCATGTGCATCACACACACGTGTGTTCATTCCTCGGCGCTGTCACACATGTGTGTCTGCTGCTGTGAATCCGTGTTTCACTGGTGATCGTGACGTGTGAATCCTGCAGCTGCATCCACTTCACCTGGATACAGCATCATCATCGTGTGTGCACCAACATGTTCTACGAGATGGTGATGAAGCAGTACGTGCTGGAAGGTGTGATGATCCGATTCACTGAAGTGTGTCTGTTTCATCGTCACCGCTGCTGATGAATCTGAGTTTCACTCGTGTGTGTGTTGTGTTCAGTGTTCCTGGATAAGAATCGACGTGTTCACTGGTGCCTCGTGCCGTGTTCGCCGCCTCGTCCCACAGCTTCCGCTCTCCATCATCCAGGTGTCCAGCGCGCCGCAGAAAGTGTGAGTGAATCCTGCTCTGCTTCCACGGTGCGTGTGTGAACTGTACGAGATCGCTGAGCTGTGTGTGTGTGTGAATCCGTGTTTCACTGGTGTGTGTGTGTGTGAATCCGAGTTTCACTGGTGTGTGTGTGTGATCCGTGTTTCACTGGTGTGTGTGTGTGAATCCGTGTTTCACTGGTGTGTGTGTGTGAATCCGTGTTTCACTGGTGTGTGTGTGTGTGTGTGTGTGAATCCGTGTTTCACTGGTGTGTGTGTGTGAATCCGTGTTTCACTGGTGTGTGTGTGTGTGTGTGTTTGTGTGTGTGTGAATCCGTGTTTCACTGGTGTGTGTGTGAATCTGTGTTTCACTGGTGTGTGTGTGTGTGTGAATCCGTGTTTCAGTGGTGTGTGTGTGTGAATCTGTGTTTCACTGGTGTGTGTGTGAATCCGTGTTTCACTGGTGTGTGTGTGAATCTGTGTTTCACTGGCGTGTGTGTGTGTGTGTGTGTGTGTGTGTGAATCAGTGTTTCACTGGTGTGTGTGTGAATCTGTGTTTCACTGGCGTGTGTGTGTGTGTGTGTGAATCAGTGTTTCACTGGTGTGTGTGTGAATCAGTGTTTCACTGGTGTGTGTGTGAATCTGTGTTTCACTGGCGTGTGTGTGAATCAGTGTTTCACTGGTGTGTGTGTGAATCTGTGTTTCACTGGCGTGTGTGTGTGTGTGTGTGAATCTGTGTTTCACTGGTGTGTGTGTCGTTGTTTGCAGAGTTCGGTGTGTTTGTGGACGCGTACGGCCGCAGGAGCCGCAGCGATGACATCAAATGGAGCCGCCTGCCTCTGTCCTTTGGTAAAACCTAGTTTTGTTCATCAGTGTAAAGTCTAGAGAGCTGACGATGGTTTCATGTGATTAGATACTTCAAGAGTGACACGGAAAAGCAAATCACACAGGAAAAACACAAAACACACTCCAGTCATTCACACGATTTAACGCAAACAACCATCCTTATCGTGATGCATGTTATGGCTGCTCGATTATGGCAAAAATCTAAATCATTATTTTTAATCACAATAATTTAATGTAATTACTCATCATCCATTTATTTAACTTCAGAAAAAATTGTCTCTTTATCAGTGGATTTCCTAGAACTATAAATGTAATTCCACTGAAAAACAACAATACATTAACAAATATAAATGTATTCATATGTTTTTGTAATATATATTTTAAATAATTAAATTATATATTATATGTAATCGTTTATTATTTAAATGTTAGTAGTGTATGAATTATGTATTATATAATAAATTATTTATATATTATAGTGTATAGTGTGTGTGTGTGTGTATATATATATATATATATATATATATATATATATATATATATAATTATAATAATTCGACTGAAAAATAAAAGGAAATTAATAAATGTATTTATTATGTAATATATTCATACTATAATGTTTTATTATTATAACTACTATTTATTAAATATATATTATTGTAATTTGTATTTATTTATTTTTTTACATTTAAATTATTTATAATATTTTAAATATTAAAATATTTATGTAATATGTAAATTTATAGTTTATCATTTGTCTTGATTATCTCACTTTCATAATTGTTGGAAGCAAGATAATTGAAAATAAAATTAAGATTGATCGCCAAGCAGTAATACATATTTAGGGGCAAAAATCAGACAAATACCATAAGCATAATCTCCAAAAAAAAAAACAAAACGAATTTGATGTCAAGATTTTCATGTTTTTTTTTAATGTATTATTTACTGTTAATTCATGTTTCTGGTCTTATTGTGAATGACTCATCAGTGCATATTATGCTAATGAAATAAAAATGTTGTTGTAATCTAAGATGGAAGCATAATGTTAATGTGAAGCAAGAGTTAAATATCTATTTAGGCATCATTTCAGCAATCTCACACTCAGCTCTGACTCTATTCTGATACACGGTCACATCAGTTCCTGATCAATAAACTCATGTCCTGTCTGTTCTCTCCACAGCGTACCGAGAGCCGTACCTGTTTGTGACCTACTTCAACTCTCTGGACGTCATCGAGGTTCAGAGTCACTCTGCGCTCGGGTAAAACCGCTGCCCCCTGTATTGTGTGGTTTTGTTCCTGATGTTTGTTAGAGACGCACTGAGTGCTGTGTGTGTGTGTGTTCAGGCCTCACTCTTACGCTCACCTGGACATTCCTAACCCGCGTTACCTGGGTCCGGCCATCTCGTCCGGCGCCGTGTATCTAGCCTCGTCCTACCAGAACAAGCTGCGTGTGATCTGCTGCAAAGGAAACCTGATTCAGGAGGGATCGACCGCAGATCTGCAGAGAAACGGCTCCACGCGCAGGTCAGTGTGAGCTTCCCGTCACTCACGCATCACGTTTCTCTGGAAGAAGCTTCATTAGGGGCTGATTCATCTTTTCTAGGGCAGAACATTTCTTGTGGGGTGGGGTGATTTTTTTTTTCAATAGGTGTGTTAAGGTCATTGCACACTGAGTCCCAAATTTTCATATGCGTTTTTTCGTATTCGTTATCCTAAAAATTCGTCAAGCAGAGAAACCTTGCACACCGAGTCCGATGCGTATTAATTAATCCGTTGCAAAAAAATTGGCTCAGTGGCTCAGTTTGATGCTTTGCTAGCGATACTAGAGCCACATATTAAAAAGAAGACCACCAATTTCTGTGAACTCAGTGTGCAAGGATCTTGGACGAAGTGGATGAACTTGACAATCATAATTTTGGCGTTCGCTTGTACGGTGGCCCTGAATTGTCAAAACACCTCTCAAAATGCTTGCTACGGATGCGAAAAACACAGAAAATCTAACCCGATCTGAATTTTTTTATGACGGACGAAAGTTTCGGAGGCAGTTTATTTTTTTCAACGTGCGAAAATTTCGGATTTAGTGTGCAATGACCTTTAGCCTTCCCCTGGCCACGGGTCTGAAATAAACGGGGGCTTGGGGCAAAAATGCCACCAAATTGGACAAATAATACCCCTGTACAATTAAACTAATTCTATTAAGGATGTCACAAATAAATTGACAATGAAATGAAAAGTGTCTATTGCGGCATTAAATTTATATCGGCTAATGATGCATCAAATTATGCGTTTTTACAGCGTTCCGCATTATATCCAATCACACACGATTCTGTTGAGCTTATGAATGCGATGGCCAATCAGAGGCGTTCAGATGAGTCATCACTGAAACGCCGGATTGTGTTGAGCGCGCTCACGCTGACTGAATTCTAAACTCTCGTGAATTCTCTCATAAACAACAAAGTGGAAATGTTCGTACGATGTAAGAATTTCATTTGACATTGTAGGCAGCTTTATTGATTATAACGGGGGAGTTTTTTGAGCATGCTTAAACTCACACTAGACTGAAGTCAGTCATGTTCTTTGATAATGTATTGTTTGCTTGCTTTTTGTATATAATGTATGTGCTGTTTGAATAACCGTGGAAATGAAAGCGTTATAATTAGTAACTTACAATGTTTTTATTAAATGATGATCACGTTATATACAAATTCAGTCATGTCACAAAATATTTTTAATATGACACCCATATCTGGTATTTATGGAAAGCCTTTTTCCGCCATTTGAATAAAAAAAAGGTAATTGGACAGAATTAGCTACGAGATATAAACTCGCAATTGCGAGAGAGATTAAATATTGTGAGATAAATTAAGATGCAATTACCTTGTTTTATTTTTATTCAGTGGGTACCATATGTGCTTGCCTAAAAGACGGAGTTATGATGTTCTGTATGCAAGCATCAGTGTCTTGAACTTGATGCGAGCTGCCACTGGTAGCCAGTGCAGTGAGATGAAGAGAGGTGTAACATGGGTTCTTTTGGGCTCATTGAAGACCAGTCGTGCCGCTGCATTCTGAATCATTTGTAGAGGTTTGATTGTGTTTGATGGAAGACCAGCCAGAAGGGCATTGCAGTAGTCCAGCCTAGAAACGACAAGGGCCTGGACAAGAAGTTGCACAGCATGCTCTGTCAGGAAGGGCCTGATTTTTCTGATGTTGTGTAGCGCAAACCTGCAAGATTGAGCAGTCTTTGCAATGTGCTCTTTGAAGGTCAGCTGGTCATCAAAGATTACACCAAGATTTCTGACCGAAGTTGATGGGGTAATTATTGATGTGCCTAACTGAATCGAGAAGTCATGCTGTAGAGTCGGAGTGGCAGGGACGACAAGAAGCTCAGTCTTTGCCAGGTTGAGCTGTAGGTGATGTTCTTTCATCCATGCCGAGGTGTCCGCCAGGCAGCCTGAGATCCGTGCAGCTACCGTTGGATCATCTGGTTGAAAAGAGAGATGGAGCTGTGTGTCATCGCCGTAGCAATGGTAGGAGAAGCCATGTGCCTGTATGATGGGTCCCAGTGATGTAGTGTATGTGGAGAAGAGGAGGGGTCCAAGAACCGATCCCTGAGGAACCCCAGTGACCAGTTGATGTGCTTTGGATACCTCCCCTCCCCAGGCCACCCTGAAGGACCTACCGGTGAGATGGGATTCAAACCAGCGAAGTGGAATCCCAGTGATGCCCAGCGATGAGAGGGTGGACAGGAGGATCTGATGATTGACAGTGTCAAAAGCAGCAGAAAGATCCAGCAGAATGAGGACTGATGATTTGGAATCGGCCTTTGCGACTCGCAGGGCTTCAGTGACTGAGAGTAGCGCAGTCTCTGTTGAATGGCCACTCCTGAAACCTGACTGTTTAGCATCCAGTTTGTTGTACTGTGAAAGAAACAGTGAGAGCTGGTTGAAGACATACTCGTTCGAGTGTTTTCGCTACGCAGATGGAAGGATGAGCTTTAGCTCTCCAGGTCTGTACGTTTTCTAAAAGAGAAGTTGTTTAATGTATGGTTTTCTAAGCAGTCAGCTTTACCACGGATGACCTGCTTGAATGCATGTCGGCGGAAGATGCACAAAGTGTGGACGAGATGTGTTGATAATCGTGCGTGAGTGCCGGCATTATAGTGTGGCGAGAGATCTGCTTGGAGCTAAGGTGAGAGCGGGATTGGAGTCAAGAGGACATGTTGTGAAACGTGATGCGCTGGATTAGATGCGAGCCAAGCTCCATCTGCGAATACTTCCGCTCTCGGTGAGGGGACAGAAGGACGAACGATGGGAGTTTGAGCAGTCGGATGTAAGGATTGGTCTGCAGAGGTCGCTGTTGTGTTGTACGGAGGTGAGATACTACCGGTTACAGCGATTGTTCTAGTCTTACTGTCTGTGATAAGAAGTCGTCAGCAGTTATAGAAGTGGTGCGGCGCGTGCAAGATGAGAGGTGGTGTACATAGTAACTTGTTGAAAGAGATCACGTTATGATCTAGGAACGCTCTTCATACTATGTTGTATTGAACATGTTGTAGGATTTGGCAGTGTTGACATTCAGTAGAGAAAGATGACAGCAAAGACTGATACCTAGATACAGAGACTCACAAGCACGGATCGTTTGATTTGCGGCCATTTTAAAGCATCTCTGCAATTCTGAAGTTCATGGTCCGATGTCTCCACAAGACAGATATATCTGGATAACACAGGGGTTAGAAGGATGCAGCCCGTGCTGGTGCTCGGCAGGAGAGAGGACCTGACATGTTTGTTCATCTTAGACAAGAGGTTACAGGCAGAGCATCAAATCTGTAAGTAGCTGCATTCACATCCAGAGATGTAGAAAATGGAGTAGCTGAAGCGGGCAAGAGAGGAGTTGATGACTCACAGAGGAACTGATTTGAAGTGGTGCCACCGATTGGACGAACTCAAGGACTGTAGCATCAGGTTACAGTTTCTGAGAAGTATCCGTAAGGGAGATGTTTAGGCCTACAACAACGGTACAAACATGTAAGTAGACAGTGTCAGGCAAAGAAGATGCTTCAGAGATGGGATGTAGTTTGTTACCAGGCCAATGTTCACACTGATAGTATCAGTTGCGTAGTGAATTATTTGAAACAAGGATTAGGTCTCCGTGATTTCTGCGTGCTAGTAGTGGAAGGCGTATGAGACCTTCAAATGAAGCTCCAGTGATGTAGAATGGAAGTTGAGACATGAAGCCTGTTGGTGAATGTTGAAACTCGCCAACAGACTGAACACGTGGAGTGCCATCCATCCATGAAAGAGCCTACCAGCACGGCCTGTCCAGCTCCTGACTGAGGATAGGTGGATAGAATTTGGCCAGGGGGACGGTAGATTACTGACTATCGGAGTTTTATAGGAAGCCAGTTACAGTAATCGCATGAGATTCACACATGAGTTGTGATCTGGCTAGGGGAGAGCTGGCTTGAGTATTTCCAATTGTCTTGAAATGAGCAGAGCTGTGCAAGTGCCCCTCACTCAAACCGCGCCACACTTGCCTTGGGGTGTGAGAGAAAGAGAAATTGTGGAGCTGAAGAGCAGACCGTGGTGTCTGTGGAGAAATCATTCTGAAGACGAAGTTTAGGTCTCAGTCTGAAGGCTCCACAGGACTGCTGACGCTGTGGATTGCCTACAGAGAAAAGCTGAGATGAATGCAGTCAGCATGGATTGCTTGACCGCTGACTGGCAATTCCAAAGACCCACAGAGGACATGAAAGAGGATCTGTAGTAGAAGTATGTACCGCATCGGGTGCAGAGTATAGACAGGATTACGTCTAGCCGTCTGTCGTGTGTTTTTAGAGCGTGGTCTGAGAGGAGAACTCGTGAATGGTTTGGGAAAACACATGATCAGCAGGTGGAGGGATAGATGGATAGGGAAGGTTAGAGTGTGTGCAGGGAAGATATAAATGATACTCTAAGTGATGTGCTCGGTGTCGTAGCTCGGTTGAAGTTCGCGCAGGAAAAGTGATCGCGTCTTCAGGACGAGTGAGAGCTGCCTACAGCACGGATGGCTGAGCGCTTACTGCGTCAGCGCTCTGAGCATTAACAGCTCAAATACGGTCTAGGAGAATAGATGTGAAAACAGCTGAGCGCCGGCTCTCTGCTCAGCACAGCCAATGAACACTTAAAGTGACTGCATAGATTGGTCTGGATACGACAACTAAACACTGTCGGCGCAATTCACATCAGAGCTCGTTCATTAGCTGAGGCTGCAGAGATTATTCTAATTACCAGTGGAAGTGCAACTCAAGAAATATAAACCTCAACGCAATAATGTCACAATAGAAATAGGTAGGAAACAAAGTATTCCTTCCTAGCAGCAAGTAAATAATTTAAACAACAGAACTGCGAAAAAGTATTACAACACTTACGCGAGCTGCAGTCCTTCTTTGCTGGTGACTAATCGGCTTTCCCGATTTTCCCAATTATTATTTTTTTAATTCTAACAAATAAGTTCTTGTTAAAAACTAACCAAAATTAAAAATATTTTGCTTATAATTTCCACACAGGAGAGACTTGGTGTTGTTTCCAAACAAATATAATATATCAAAAAAGAAATAAGATAAGAAATATATCGGCATCGGCTATCGGCTAAAAAGAGTTGAAAAAATGTGATTCTGCTTCAGTGTGGAAAGGTATGAAAGACCTTACAAATTACAAGACACCATCCCCCAGTACTGTGGAGAATCAACAATTAGCAGACGATTTGAATGTCTTTTGCTGCAGGTTTGAAAAAACACCCCACACCCGCCCTGAACACCTCTCCACACAACCATTAACACCTCCAGCAACCCCCCTCTCCCCCACACCTGCACTGAAAATAAGTGAAGATGACGTGCGGCAGGTCTTCATAAAGAACAAAAGAAGGAAAGCACCAGGCCCAGACGGTGTGTCACCAGCCTGCCTTAAATCCTGTGCTGACCAGCTAGCCCCCATTTTCACACAGATCTTCAACAGATCACTGGAGCTGTGCGAAGTCCCCTCATGCTTCAAACGCTCCACCATCATCCCTGTCCCAAAGAAACCCAAAATTACTGGACTTAATGACTACAGACCTGTGGCTCTAACGTCTGTGGTCATGAAATCATTTGAAAGACTGGTTTTGGCTTATCTGAAGGCCTCCACTGGACCCTTACTGGACCCCCTGCAGTTTGCCTACAGAGCAAACAGGTCTGTGGATGATGCAGTCAACATGGGATTGCACTTCACCCTGCAGCATCTGGACAGACCAGGGACTTATGTGAGGATCCTGTTTGTAGACTTCAGCTCTGCTTTTAACACCATCATCCCGGACACCCTTCAGAATAAACTGACACAGCTCTCCGTCCCTACCTCCGTCTGTCAGTGGATCAACAGCTTCCTGACAGACAGGCAGCAGCTTGTGAGGCTGGGAAAATACACATCCAGCACCCGCACCACCAGCACTGGAGCCCCTCAGGGCTGCGTTCTCTCCCCACTGCTCTTCTCCCTCTACACCAACGACTGCACCTCTAAAGACCCCTCTGTCAAGCTCCTGAAGTTTGCAGATGACACCACACTGATCGGCCTCATTCAGGACGGTGACGAGTCTGCCTACAGACAGGAGGTTAAGGAGCTGGCTGTCTGGTGCAGTCTTAACAACCTGGAGCTTAACACGCTCAAAACAGTGGAGATGATTGTGGACTTCAGGAGAAACCCCCCTGCTCTCCCCCCACTCACCATCATGAACAGCACGGTGACTGCAGTGGAGTCATTCAGGTTCCTGGGCACCACCATCTCCCAGGACCTGAAGTGGGTCATTCACATAGACTCCATTGTGAAAAAGGCCCAGCAGAGGTTGTACTTCCTTCGCCAGCTGAGGAAGTTCAACCTACCACAGGAGCTGCTGAAACAGTTCTACTCTGCCATCATTGAATCCGTCCTCTGCACATCAATAACTGTCTGGTTCAGCTCAGCTACCCAATCTGACCTCAGAAGACTATGGAGGGTAGTCCGGACTGCTGAGCGAATCGTTGGTACAACCCTCCCTACTCTCCAAGAACTGTACTTATCCAGAGTGAGCAAAAGGGCTGGCAAAATCACTCTGGACCCCTCACACCCAGCACACTCCCTCTTTGAACTGCTGCCGTCTGGTCGACGCTACAGAGCTCTGAGCACCAGAACGACCAGACACAGGAACAGTTTCTTCCCCCAAGCAATCCATCTCATGAACACCTGACATTAACGTGGAACACACAACACTATTTTACAACTATTTATTCACCGCACATACATATATAATATTTTTTATTTAAATCTTTTCCATTTCAAATTTGCACGTCAGACCTGTACACACATGATTGTCTGTATTGCATAGTGTTTTTGCCTTTTTTTTTTTTTTTTTTTTTACATTGCCTATTTGTATATTTGTATAGTGTTCTTTTGTTGTCTGTGTCCTGTCCCGTTGCTGTCATTCTGTTGCACTGTGGAGCTTTGTCACTATAACAAATTCCTCGTATGTGTAAACATACCTGGCCAATAAAGCTCATTCTGATTCTGATTCTGATTCTGAAGACAACTCGTTCGAGTGTTTTCGCTACGAATGGAAGGAGAGAGACAGGTCTGTAGTTTTCTAAAAGAGAAGTGTTTAATGTAGGTTTTTTGAGCAGTGGGGTTACCCGGGCCTGCTTGAACGCTGTGGGGAAGATGCCAGTGCGGAGAGATGTGTTGATAATGTGTGTGAGTGCCGGTAAGAGTGTGGGAGAGATTGCTTGGAGAAGGTGAGAGGGGATTGGGTCAAGAGGACATGTTGTAGGATGGCTGGAGAGGAGAAGTTTGGATACTTCCGCCTCGGTGAGGGGACAGAAGGAGAAGATGGGAGTTTGAGCAGTGGATGTGGTTGGTTGGAGGTCCTGTGTGTGTGGAGGTGAGAACTGGTTACCGATTGTTCTAGTTTTGTCTGTGAAAAAAGTCGTCAGCAGTTATAGAAGTGGTGGGCGGTGGTGGAGGGGGACAGAGGAGAGAATTAAATGTTCTGAAGAGATTACGCATGTCTGGAGCGCTGTTGATCTTGTTGTGGAAATGTGAGGATTTGGCAGTGTGGACTTCAGTAGAGAAAGATGAAAGCAAAGACTGATACCTAGTCAGGTCCGACGGATCGTTTGATTTGCGCCATTTTCTCTCTGCCGCTCTGAGTTTGGTCCAATGCTCACGAAGAACATCGGATAACCAGGGGTTAGAAGGGGCAGCCCGTGCTGGGCTGGAGGAGAGAGGACAAATGTCATCTAGACAAGAGGTTAAGGTAGAGCATAAAGTGTCAGTAGCTGCATTCACATCCAGAGATGTGAAATGGGTAGGTGAGGGAAGAGAGGAGGATACTACAGAGGAAAGAAGGGTGGGGGAAAGGGAGCATAGGTTACGTCTGAAAGTAACCGGTAAGGGAGATGTTGGCACCCGGGTAGCAAAATGTAAGGTAAATGTAATGAAGAAATGGTCAGAGATATGTAGTGGTTGTACCAGAATGTTATCTTTAGTACAGTTGCGTGTGTAAATTAAATCAAGTTGGTTGCCTGATTTGTGCGTGCTAGTAGTGGTAAGGCGTTTGAGATCAAATGAAGCTAGGAGTGAATGGAAGTCTGTAGCATAAGGCCTGTCTAGGTGAATGTTGAAATCGCCAAAGACTAAGAGTGGAGTGCCATCCTCCATGAAAGAGGACAGCAGGCCGTCCAGCTCCTCTAGGAAGGTGGATAGAATTTGGCCAGGGGGACGGTAGATTACTACTATCTGGAGTTTTATAGGAGCCATTACAGTAATCGCATGAGATTCAAATGAGTTGTGATTGGCTAGGGGAGAGTGAGTTGAGTATTTCCAATTGTTTGAAATGAGCAGACCAGTGCCCCCACCCCGGCCAACTTGCCTTGGGGTGTGAGAGAAAGAGAAATTGTGAGAGAGAGCAGCCGGGGTTGCGGAGTCTTCTGGACGAATCCAGGTCTCAGTCAAGCCCAAGATGCTGAGTGTGGATTGTAAGGAAAAAGCAGAAATGAAGTCAGCTTTGTTGACCGCTGACTGGCAATTCCAAAGACCCACAGAGAAAGAAAGAGGTGTAGTAGATGTAACGATCGGGCGCAGGTTAGCAGGATTACGTTGCCGTCTGCGTGTGTTTTTAGAGCGTGGTTGAGAGAGAACCGGAATGGTTTGGAAACACATGATAGAGGTGGAGGGATAGAGGATAGGGAAGGAGAGTGTGTGAGGGAAGATATAAATGATACTTAAGTGTGTGCTCGGTGTCGTTGCTCGGTTGAAGTCGCGCAGGAAAAGTCGTCCGTCTTTACACTTGTTGGTCTTCACACGAGGAGGCTGAGCACGATGGCTGAACGCTTACGCGTCAGCGCTCTGACATCAAATAAATACGGTCTAGGAGAATAGAGTGAAAACAGCTGAGGCCGGCTTCTGCTCAGCACAGCCAATAACCTTAAAGGACTGCTAATTGCTGGATACGAAACTAAACACTTCGCACAATCACACAGGCTCGTTCTTAGCTGAGGTGCAAATTATTCTAATTACCAGTAAGTGCAATCAAAAATATAAACCTCAACAAAAATGCACAATAGAAATAGGTAGGAAACAAAGTATTCCTTCCTAGCAGCAAGTAAATAATTTAAACAACAGAACTGCGAAAAAGTATTACAACACTTACGCGAGCTGCAGTCCTTCTTTGCTGGTGACTAATCGGCTTTCCCGATTTTCCCAATTATTATTTTTTTAATTCTAACAAATAAGTTCTTGTTAAAAACTAACCAAAATTAAAAATATTTTGCTTATAATTTCCACACAGGAGAGACTTGGTGTTGTTTCCAAACAAATATAATATATCAAAAAAGAAATAAGATAAGAAATATATCGGCATCGGCTATCGGCTAAAAAGAGTTGAAAAAATATCGGCATATCGGATATCGGCAAAAATCCAATATCGTGCATCCCTAATGATTGTGATTTAATTTAAAAATATAAAGAGCTCCGGGTTTGCTGTGCTTGTTTGTAGGGCTGCACAATTTGTCCAAAAAAATCATTTTGTGATTTATATATTATATGGGTAACGGGTAAGGTTTCAATTGTTAACCTTAGTTAACTACATTAGTTAACATGAGCTAACAATCAACAATACTTCTACAGCATTCATTATTCTTAATGTTAATCTCAACATTTACTGAAACATTTTTAATATCAAAATGTGTATTTTTTTTATTATAGTTAATGCACTACGAACTAACATGAACAAACAGTGAACAATTGTATTTATTAATGAAAATTATAAAAAATGCTGTTAAAATATATGAACAAATGAGACCATATTCTTAATATATGACAATAATAATCATCATCAAAATAATAGTATCAATTATTTTATTATAATTAAATAAAAAGTATTAAAATAAGAAATATATTACTATTATAATTTATTTAATACTATATTATAACACTATTGTAAATAAAAACTTAAAATATATTTTTTTTAATTTTTTATTTAATAACAATTTTATTTTATAGTAAAAATCTGTAAAATTACAATAGTAATATTTATTTCTTAATTTGTTTGCTTTAACATGTTTAACCATAAAGCTTTTTTGCAGAAAACTGCAGTGAGATCTTAGAGCTTCTGTTTTAATGATTTTTGCTTCACTCGCAAACACAGCGCATATATTTATTTCATTAATTGTGTCGGTCAAATCAGGTTTGACGTTAATAACGATCAGTCAGAAGACATGAGAAACATTTAAAGTCATTGGCATCATACCTGCTGCACCTGCAATATTAAAGTGAGATTTGAGGATCTCATCAGAGAAAGATGTTCAGTGAAAAATGATTTAAATGCAGCTCAATCTGACTGTGCACGACCCCATGTGACTTGAAATCTGGCTGTGATTGGTCCGGAGTTTCTGACTGTGTTTCTCTTCTTTACAGGAAGAAAAGTGCTTTCTTTATTTGTGCGAGGGAGTGACAGATCATGAACGTTTTAACCTGTGAACTGAGTGATGAATAAAGTGTTTTTAAGGAGAATATCCTGAACCGCTCGGTGTGAGACTAGATTTAATGTGACACGTTCTTCCTCAGCTCTCACTATATCATTATATTTAGGTGTTTTCAGAAGCTCTTGTTCATCATTTGACTGTTGATCTCCTTTTATAATGTTATTCAAAAGCATAAATGTGTTGAACGTGTGTTGTTATGGATCTGACGGATGAGGAGACGTGTTTCTCACCGTTAGAGGGTAAGTAGTCTTGTGATTTAAGCGGTTCAGTTGCACGCATGAATCTGAATCTTCACTGGTCTGATGGGCGTGTGGTTTATTATGAGCTCTGGACGGGTCACATTCATAACTGTACAGATATATTTAATCTCCTCTCACTGGTGAACGTCTGTCAGGTGATTGTGAACACTCTTCTGCGTGTGTAAACCATTCAAAATTTGGGGTTGGTTAGATTTTTTGGTAACACTTTACAATAAGGTACATTAGTTAACATTAACTAATAATGAACTGCACTTATGCAGCGTTTATTAATCTTTGTTAATGTTAATTTCAACATTTACTAATACATTATTAAAATCTTGTTAACATTAGTTAATGCTCTGTGAACTAACAATGAACATCTGTATTTTTATTAACTAACGTTAGCGAAGATTAGTAAATACAGTAACAAATGTATTGCTCATGGTTAGTTAATACATTAACTAATGTTTAACTAATGAACCTTATTGAAAAGTGTTACCGTTTTTTTAATGTTTTTGAAAGAAGTCTCTTCAGCTCACCAAGGCTGCATTTATTTGAACAAAAATACAGTAAAAAATGTGAAATATTATTGCAATTTAAAATATTTGATTTCTGTGTGAATGTTAAAATATGAAAGATCAAAGCTGTATTTTCAGCATCATTACTCCAGTCTTCAGTGTCACATGATCTTCAGAAATCATAATATTATGCTGATTTGCTGCTCAAGAAACATTTCTGATTATTATCAATGTTGAAAACAGTTGTGTTGCCCAATATTTTTGTGGAAACCGTCATACATTTTATTTTTCAGGATTCATAGATGAACAGAAAGTTCAGAAGAACAGCATTTACTTGAAATAGAAATCTTTTGCAACATTATAAATGTCTTTACTGTCACTTTTGATCCATTTAATGCATCCTTGATGAATAAAAATATTAATTTCTTTAAAAAAAACTACTGTATTTACATGAGATTTATTCATATTTCAAATTACTTCTGCATTTCTAACTACACATATACAGTTGTAATGTTAACTGTAAACATTGTTTACATTGTACATTTTTGTAAAATAACCTTTACAAATTTGTAAATCATCTTTACAAATGAATTTTCTTTGAAAATAAAGTGTAAATGAAAGAAACTGACTGTTGAAACCGAGCTGAACACAACTTCAAGGTGTTTTGGTGGAAACTGGTATATTTCTGTGAACCACACTAGTCAGCATTTGAAGTGGATCAAAACCTTTCATCAATGTTGTCCTAAAAGCGTTTTTGTCTTAGGACAACTTTGATTAACTTTTTTTGATGGGCTTCAAATGCTGACTACTATAAATGAATGCAACTGACTTTGACTCTTTCTTCCCGGTTTCTCGCAGCCCAAACAAGCGCGGTCCTCCCACCTATAACGAGCACATCACGAAGCGTCTGGCCGCTATGCCCGCTGTACAGGAGGGCCTCCACCAGCCTGGGACGCCCCACCGCTTCCGCGAGGCTCGCACCGAGTTCAGGCGG
Source organism: Aspiorhynchus laticeps (assembly GCA_023376895.1). Lineage (NCBI taxonomy): Eukaryota > Metazoa > Chordata > Actinopteri > Cypriniformes > Cyprinidae > Aspiorhynchus > Aspiorhynchus laticeps. The sequence goes on along the minus strand of CM041796.1, from coordinate 61,490,871 downwards.
GACAAGTCTCCAGCACGCCCCCTGGACAGAGAGAAGTCCCCGGGCCGGCCGGAGCGATCACCCGGCAGGATGATGGACCCTCGGCTGGACTGCTCGCCGGGACGGGTCATGGACCTGCGCAGGGAGCGCTCGCCCGGCCGGGCGTTTGAGGAGCCCCGCCAAAGACTGCACACGGGATCAGCGCGAACCCCCATCAACACTGTTAACAAGGTCAGGACGACTGAACACACCAAACACACACACACACTCAATGCATCACTCAAGTGAGATCTTTAGCACCAGTCTAGTGTTCAAAATTCAATGACTCCAATTGTTAAAGGGGTCATATGATGTTGCTAAAAAAAAACATTATTTTTTGTATTTGATGTAATGCAAAGTTTATGCGGTTTAAGGTTCAAAAAACACATTATTTTCCACATAGTGTACATTATTGTTGCTCCTCTATTCTCCGCCTTTCTGAAATGCTTTGATTTTTACAAAGCTCATCGTTCTGAGAAGCGAGGCGTGCTCTGATTGGCCAGCTATCCAGTGCGTTGTGATTGGCTGAATACCTTAAGCATGTGACGGAAATGTTACGCCCCCTTACCGTATTGTGATGCCGTGTCCCAGCTCGACGACACAAAAACAATAAAACCCATTATAAACGAGGCACTTGCATCCAGTGGGGACATAATTACTGATTATAATGACTTATACTGTCTTTTTACTCTGCATTTGTGATCGGACAAACAACAAGCACTACTCTACACCGCTCAAAACTTGCATTTGAATCGTCAGTGGCAAATTCTTTAAATAAAAAAACATACTTGCAGGCTGTGAGTCAGAAGCGCCAGAAGCGCGTTCTTGCAAAGTTGTAATTGCTCCACTTTATAGAAACAGTCTTTGTGCAGACAACATTGTAGGCTACTCTTCCAGGTTCAGGAAATAATCCTCCGTAAAATGCGCTGCACACACTCGAATATTTGGGTTGAACTGTTCTGGAACAGTGTTGTAAATACAACTTAACCACTGATTTCTAGTTGTGTCCTCTTTTGGATCCCAAACAAAGTACTTTCTCTTTCACAACGAAACACAGCGTCTCCAGGACACTCCAGCAACAACACTACAGCCAGAATAATAGTTCCGCCTTCTTTCATTGCTTATACGTTTGGGCGGTGTTTTGCAAATCTCCCCACACAGTGACGTAGACATGTGGTGGCATGTTAGAACGAGCCGCTTCAGGGGGGTGTGGCAGAGTCTTAACTTTGATAAAGAATATCCAGACCTGCCAACCTGTACGCATTTTGCGTAGCGGGCACGCATTTTGACCTCAAAGTACGCAGGTACGATTTGTCACTTTAAACTACGCAAAAACCTGGTGACGCCTTTGTGCACGCACAGTAGCAACAGCAATGAAAGAGGACTTCGACCAATCAGAGCACTGGGTTCATTCCCCATCTAGCAAGTGGGATGATTGACAAATGCGTAGACCTATCATTAAAAAGAGACTGCAAATAGACAGCAAAACAAAATCCCGCTCGGTCTCGCGCCTTTTTACTCCCGCCGTCTGATTTCTTAAAAGAGGACAGTACACACGGTACTTACAACTAAGGTAAACGGGTTGTGGTGGATGTGGAAAGTTAAAATATTGAGTTGAGGTAACTTAATACTCTGGAGTGACGTGATCGTATTGATATTCTAGACAAACTGTGAATAGAATAAAAGCACACATTCATATTCAGCCAGATCTGCTGCGGTTTATTTGTTCATATAGCTGCACTCACTGAACAGCGTCCTAATATTAGGGCTTTTAAAAGCTAAGTGCGCGTACTTGGATAAATACTGATATATTTGCACTAGAACATCGTCTGTGTCTAATAAACCTTTACAAAAGTCTCACCGGAACATTCATATCTGCTCGCGCAGCTGCTGACAGAGCAGACAGTTACCGTGTTTGGGTAACAGCTTCACAAACAGTCTTTTCAACTACACAGTATTATTTCTGTATTACAGTCATTCATATTATCACAAAAATACTGGGATCAAAGTTAATAGTTCAGATATAAACACTGATGTTTATGGTAGCGATCAAAATAGACCTTTTGAAAGTTAACTGGCGCTTCAAATAACGTTTGTGTCGATTGCATTGTTTCGCCGCTAGGTGGAGACAAGTGACTTAAAAATGTATTTGTGATTGAATCAAGAGATTCGTTCAAAAACACTGATTCATCCAGTAAAGAAACAAGTGAAGTATTTATGAGTGAGACATTAAATCATTCATTCAAACCACTTTTTCATAATTTTAATATTAACTAAATATATTATAAATATACATTAATTGAAATGTTTAATAATTTGTTCAAATTAAACACTTTTAAATAGACTGCAGCAATAATATTTTGTCACATTATTTTGTTTCGTGGGAGAACCGTGATCTCTGTTTGAGACAAAAAAAAATTATCCTAAAAATTCTCAATTTATCCAGAATCGTGCAGCTGTAGTATGTGACTGAGTGCAGACCTTTGGGAAATATTTAACATGAATACATCGTTATCCTAACACTACATATGATATATATTACATATGATATATGCACCCCCCCCCCCCCGTTGCCATCACACAAGTGGTACTCAAAAAAATATTCTAAGGTTGGCAGGTCTGAATATCTCTTTGGGTTTGAGACTTTAGTCTTTGCAACTTCAGGGATCTTATCTATGCACAATCAGCTTGTTATACTCCAAAGAGAAAGAAACACTTGAAATCACATCATATGACCCCTTTAAAAAACACCAGTATATACCAGGCTTTTAAAAAGTCTTTCATTTAGTTGTATCACGTTAGTTTAGTTAGTGTGTTAGTTAATTAGTGGCCTTAGTTGTAAGGCCATAAAAAGTCTTAAATGGTACAAGAAAGTCTTATGATTTCAAAAGGTCTTACATTTGGGGACGGAAAGACAACAATTGCCATATAGCGATATGTCATGATTAAACTTCAAAAAGATCTGATTTCAATGAAACGTGCAACACTCATATTCATTCAAAGTCAGGTGTTACCGGGCAGACCGCTATATTTCTGCCGTTCCTGCTGACAGAGAATCAATCTGTATTTTCAATCAGCCCGTCTGCTATTTTTATTCAGACCAATGCATATTTTTACGCAGCAAACACAGCTGTAAAAGTGAATCGGTGGATCAACAAGAACCTAATAATAATGCATTATAAAAACCTAAACAATTAAGACACTAAGATGTATTTATGTTATTAAATTAATATAACTGATTGATAATTTATTATAATAACTGATGCTTTTCACTCATCCCTTTTCTTAAAAATTAAAAGGCTGAAATGTGAAGTTTATCATTTTATAAAACTTTGTTTTTGTGAAAACCTGTATCTGAATGATATTAATTTAGTTTGTGCATCTCTTAAAAAGGTCTTAAATCTTAAATTTGATTAAAATCCTGCAGTTACCCTGATAAACATGAACTTTCCTTTCAGTGGAACATTGTTATATTGTATTGTATTTGGAGAAAACAAACAGCTCAGTTTTATTCAGAGACTCGAACTGAGCAAAAACATGCAATTTGCTGCAGATGCTGATATTTATATGATGAAATTCTGATGCTTGTGATGTAAATCATTGAGCTCTTTTTAACAGTACAGCAGATACAAAATACAGATACTGACATAAAATGATCTGAATATCAGTCATTACTCTATATCTCCAATAATAAGTCTTAGTAAGAGGAGATGTAAATGATCCAAACATATAATGCAATGCTGATTGAGAGATGAATAATAAAGGCTCCTCAGAAGATCATTCCTCCGCTGAGGAACAGTGAAAGTAAAGCTTCCTCAAAAGATCCTGATGATCAGATTTGAGACATTGATTGATGATTGATGAAGAATCAAGTAAAGCTGAGCTGCTTCAGTCCAGTAAGTGTTCATCTGGAGATATGACTGCAGTTATTCTGACGCTTACTTGATCAAAATCAGTCGAGATTTGACACTGAAGCAGCAGCTGAACAATTACACTGAAAGAGCGTGTACTGGATCAAAAGAAGGCATGGAGTAGATTGTGATGGTTTTGCTGGTGTTAATGGTGTGTGTTTGTGTGTCCAGCAGGTGTGGGATCAGTCGTCGGTGTAAGTGTCATCAGTGAAGAACATCTGATCCCGTCCGGATGAGGAAACTCACAGCACAACGTCTCGCTCACAAGGCCTTACAAACACAGACGATCACACACGGATCCGGCCAGCGTTTACTAAACCACACACTAACACACACAGTTCTGCCTGTTGTTTGTCTGGATTTTCCTGTCCTTCTCTTTGTACTTTCCTCTCTCTTCTCCTCTTCCTCCTCCTTTCCCACAATCCCCGGCGACAGCGTAGCGTCCGTCTCGACGGAAAGGGAATCTTTGTAAACCTCCAGATTGTCACGTTAACCTTGTAAATACGGCCACATGATGTTTTTTATAAGAAGCGAATAACGAGGCGGCTCTATTTTTGTTAATGCGAGAAACTCGTGTAAATCGTCCCAAACTGCTTCAAAGTGGCACATTTTGCTTGAATCAAGCTGGCGTGTGTTCGATGGCGCTCACTCTCCAGCTCCGGCAGCGCTAGACGTGTTCGGTGTCGCTTTCAGAGCTTTACCGCAGTATCGTCCGCTTCTCTGAACGATGAACTCAGGATCCCAGTGTACCAGTACTGAAGGAATCGACTGAAGTGCCGTGTGCCGCAGCGATCGTTTCGCCTCGTCCGTCTCGTTCTGCCGCATGGAGACGCTGTGACGGGTTTGTTCTGTTCCTGCTTCTCATTTCTGTTCCTGTACCCTGACGCTCTTCATTCTGCGCAGATCCACGCTGATGTTTAACCAGAGATGTAGCGTTTCTTGTTTTCTCATTTTTTATGATTATGGTCTGATAGCATTATCTATAGCCACTAATAAACTAAAGTTTATCTTTATCTGAGCCTCTGCGTCTTTGAGTTTTTCTGTACTTTCATAACCATTCTTTCAGGTGAAACTGAATATTCAATGAGAATACATTTCTGAAGTGGAGCGAGTTATTACATTTTGATGAAAGATTATGAGGATGAACTTTAAAATGGATTGAATCATTCATAATGAGACCAAAAGTGTTTATTAACCCTCTGGTGCTCTTCGGTCACTTTTGACCAAAACATTTTCCGTTTTGAATTTTTTTAAATCACAGCTTCATCAGAATTGTATGAAACTTGGTGACTTTTATGGCATTTGGAATGTGAACACACACACAAAAAAATTGAGGGCATGATTCGAGCAGGCTAAGTGGTTGTAAAAACATAAAGAAAATAGTCACACTTGTGGTCTTTGGTCAAAAATGACCGACCATAGGAAATGAATGGGAAATCAACAAAAAAAACTGACGCTTCAAATCAACATTTCAAACAAAAAAAATCTAAACCTTTACAAAAAGTTGTCTTTGAGAATGTCTAAATATATATCTAAATCCATAACTTAATAAAAATAAGTATTTATGTCTAAAAACAATTAGAGAATTTATAGGCTTTTATATAGAGCTATATAGGATTCTTTGGGCTAAACCATGGAATTGCAGATGTTTTCTTATGTGTGACCCTGGACCACAAAACCAGTCATAATGGTCAATTTTGTGAAACTGAGATGTATATACATCATCTGAAAGCTGGATAAATAAGCTTTCCATTGATTTGTTATGATAGGACAATATTTGGCTGAGATGCAACTATTTGAAAATCTGGAATCTGAGGGTGCAAAAAAATCAAAATATTGAGAAAATCACCTTTAAAGTTGTTCAAATGAAGTTCTTAGCAATGCATATTACTGATCAAAAATTAAGTTTTGATATATTTACTGTAGGAAATTTACAAAATATCTTCATGGAACATGATCTTTACTTAATAGCCTAATGATTTTTGTCATAAAAGAAAAATGTATAATTTTGACCCATACAATGTATTGTTGGCTATTGCTACAAATATACCTGTTACTTATGACTGCTTTTGTGCTCCAGGGTCACATATGACTCCCACCAGATGGCACTAAACTGGCTTCTAAAGAGTCAGTTTTGATTTCATGTTGCTCTTATAGGAGTCTGATGCTGCTCTAGTTTTTCTAATATGATAGGAGCTGCATTGAGATCCTCACACCTCTGGGACTGAACCACATGATGGAGGCTTCAAAATGAAGATTGAATCTAAAATCACATTCAGGTATATTTAATAGTTCTTGAGTTACAGACACAAACGTTGGAAAAAGAGTATTTATGGCACTCAGACAGGTGTTCAATGCAGTTGTTTAGACAGAAGATACGAGATGCATCTCTAGTTTCAGCATTATTTGTTCTTCAGACGTTCCTCTTTTTAAAAAAATAATTATATTTATGCAAAGTGACTCACATTTGGTTTTTGACCACTGAAAATGTGTACAATTTACTCCTGGAGCCATATTGAGATATTTCTGGAACCAAACCATATAAAGCCTTTAAAAAACTTTCCTTTTGGCATCTTCATTTTTAAGATCCAATATCTAAAAGGGCATTAAGATATCTTTAATGCGTCTTGAGTTACAGGCATGCAAACTTAGAAGAAAAAACTTTTTCCTATTTTTGAATGGTCACCTTTGGAGTATAATGTAATAAAGATTGCTGAAGTCCACAGACTTTACTAATAGACATACCAGTCTCTGTGTAAAATTAATATAATGATGCTGCCATCTTTCAGAAGTCATTTTTAACCCCCTGTAGTTTGGCTCTGAATCTCATGAAAATTGCCTTTTTTCTTTTTTTGGGGGGGTTCGGTGTTATTTTAGAATCATTAACATATGATTATAGTTTTTACTAATATTTTGTATTAACTTTTATTTTTATATATTCCATTATTATTTTAAATTAAGTTAGTTTTTGTATTTTTTTTAATTATTATTAATTTAGTTAACTAATATATATATATATTATTTTATTTTTTCAAGCCAATTGCCAAAACTATTTTTAAACGTTTTAGTTTAACGATAATAACTGATTTGGTTTAAACATCAACAGATTGAAGTGTAAATTTAGCAGGGTCTGGGAAATGCTTCCTCATTTATTTACAAAATATATTTTTGTGGCCATCACACATGGAAAGTTGATTGATAACATTGCAGTTAAGTCACATAATTACGTGTTTGCATAGGCCATATGAGGTATTTCATATTAAGCAGTTTTTCTTTTTTTCCATCAGGCTCTTAATGATTAACATTTATTTCTTCATCTCACAATCATCACTGGATTGCATTATAAACATCTCATTGATTTACATTACAAGCATCAGAATTTCATCATATAAAGATCAGCATCTGCAGCAAATTCATATTTTTGCTCAGTTTGAGTCTGATAGAGAGAATATAGAGGGGAAAAAGGCTCAATTTTACTCCGACTATATGAGCTGTAAAAGCCTGACGATCAAACAGACGTGGATCAGGTTGGCAGTGTGTTGTGCTTTAATATCATTCACACAAACTCCTCCATAAGCAGCAGCGGCGGCTCATACAAACTCTGTCTGACAGAGAGGAAAGACAGCATTGTGGGAGATTTCATCAGGGCGACTCCAGACAGCGAAGCGGCAGCAGACACAGATCTTCTCGATCATCCGGATGAGATTCAGTGACGCTCTGAGACCCTGTGCAGTATTGCTGGAGTTCATCATTCAGTCCATCAGGCTTTCATTGGCTGTACACGTCACATGACATACAGACAAATGACATGTACACGGATTCAAGTGTGCAGAACTCCTCAGACCGGAGAATGTGATCACAAGAGTCGTGTCCTACAGGAAGTTCACATTAAAAGATGAAGTTCTGTCATCCTTCAAACCCGTAAGAGTGTCTTTCTTCAGTGCAACACGTCTGAAGAACATCTGAGCAGCACAATTTAACTCTTATTTGCATTACTGTTAATGTTGTGCACTAGTTTTAGTCTTTTTGAAGCATGACCATAAAAAACATCAAAAGAGAAGCTCAGGGGCCAGATTCACAAAGAATCAAATTCTTAATAGTTTCAAACCTAAGAGTAAATTTAAGAATATTTTATATTCCTAAAAATATTTCTTCAGAATGTTGTTTCTTATGAAGAATCTGACTTCCTGAAAAAAAATTCTTAAAATCATCATAACTTTTAAAGTTTAAAAATAAAATATTTCCTTAATTAAAAAAAAATAACCTCAAACTAGTCTTAAATGCCCAAAGGTAAGTCGTTTAATGAATTTATTGAAATTTAGTATCAACTCTAAAACTGGTCAAATAGGGACCCTTATATAATTAATAAAGTTTTGATTTGATCATTTTCAGTAGATATGATACAGATACAGGACGCGTTCACTCAAAGACCAACAGCAAATGACAGACGATTTAAAAAAACTTATTTAGAATTTATTCAAGAATTTCATTTAAGATTCTTATGATTTCTTGGAATTTATCTTAAGAAATGTCTTAACTTCTTTAAGAAGATTTTTGTGAATCGAGGTGCAATCAGGGCCCGTATTTATCAAGCTTCTCAAAGTGCCATTTTAGTGTTAAGTGCTGAGAATTCATGAAGTTTACTCCTACTTCCAAACTTAAGTATAAAAGCATGTTATCAAATTTGTTAAAGCTAAGAATCACTCTTACTCTCGCAGTTATTTAAGACAGCTGGAGAGGTCTCTCAAGTGGTTAGGAGTTGCCGGCAGGGGCTTGTGATGATGCTGAAGAGACAGAGACGTGCGTGAATCTTTCAGGAGAGGAATGTCTTTGAAATGTTTGACGACGAACACTTAAACAAGTTACATTTCCTCAGTTATTCAAAACGAGCAAAGAACATCCTAACTGACTTCAGTCTAGCGCGAGTATGTGATCTATCTCTTATTTACACTGCACACGTCTGCGGCGCGTTACAGCTCCACAGCCAGCATTTACTGTGAATTTATATAAGAATATTCTTAAATAAGGAAATCTATTCAGTGATTGGTCCATGTGTATGTCGTCATCTAAAACCCCGTTTGTGGCACAGCAAAGTGTCGTGAATCATCTCTAAGACTGACACTTAAGATTTCGTCCTACACTTCTCTTAAATTATGACTGAGATGATAACTATGATTGAGAGTAATTCTTAGAGGCTTGATAAACACCTAATTAAACCTGGCATGTTCTTCTGAAGAACACAAATAACATTAATTAAGAAGATTTGTGTGTATCATATGGCCGTGGAAGTCATCTTAACAAATGACTTAAATTCCATAAAGTTTACAATTCACAAAAATCTGAAGAAATGTCTTCTTTTCTAAGAATATTTACATGGAAAAAAATGAACTTGTAATTTAAATGTGTTCAGAAGATTTTTGTGAATCATACAAATTTTGGAATTTATTTTAAGAAATGTTTTCTTAAGAATATTTCCACGAATCATTAGAGCTTGTCATTTATCTTAAGTGCCTTAGTTTCATAAGATGTTCGTGAATCTTATGGACTTGTAATTTATCTTAAGAAAGTGTTAACTTCTTAAGAATATTTATGTGAATCGTACAAACTTAAATATGATCTTAGGAAATGTCTTAAAGGGCATTTATACAGCGCTTTTAACAATACACTGTTTGTTTGTTTTTCATGCACGTCAATTTTGAGATTTTGGGGGTTTTGGTTTTTCATAAAGTGTTTTTTCAGACTAGTGGAAGAAAACGTCCTAAAGACACTTAAGTGTTTCTTTTCTAGCACTTTATCTATTTGTGTCAATAGATTTCAACTATAATACATATTTTTAAAAGCTGTTTTCTCAAAATGAGTTTGTTCTCCTGCACCGAGCCATAAATCTATATTTCAGAAGCTCTTACACACAAAACTTTACATCATTATTATCTATATCCTGAAGCTTATTACTGAGGGATTTGTTCAGATATAATTTGCTTGATTATATACAACATTTTATTCACCCCAAAATTGTGAAAATATAGTGTTTTCTGTCTGTTCTAAGTGTTTTCTGAATTATGGAGAGACAAAAATGAGATACCCAAATTTCCTTCTGTAAAAACTTTTTTTTGACTCTAATATGTGACCGTGGAGCACAAAACCAGTTGTAAAAATTGAGATTTATACATCATCTGAAAGCTGAATAAATAATATTTCCATTGGTGTATGGTTTGTTATGATATGACAATATTTGGCTGAGATACAACGATTTGTAAATCTGGAATCTGAGGGAGCAAAAAAATCTACATATTGAGAAAATCACCTTTAAAGTTGTTCAAATTAAGTTCTTAGCAATGCATATTACTAATCAAAAATTAAGTTTTCATATATTTACGGTAGGATATTTACAAAATATCTTCATGGAACATGATCTTAATATCCTAATGATTTTTGTCATAAAAGAAAAATGGATAATTTTGACCCATACAATGTATTGTTGGTTATTGCTACAAATATACCTGTTACTTATGACTGCAGGTGCTCCAGGGTCACATATGTCAAAAATATTAAACAAGAATTGTGAAACTGACTTCAGATTTTTTTTTACTAGAAATGTATGCAAATTAGCGCATATTTCATTAAATTATGCCTCATTTGCATATTTAAACCTAACATTTTAGAAACCTTGTAATATAAAAAATGTTTGCAATTATTAATGTAATCGATCAACTGGGTAAGGTGATAAGTATTAGTTCATTTTTTACCCTCTTCACCTGCGGTGTGTCGCTTTAAGAACATATTTGAGCAGTTTTTGGAGAATCGTTTAGGACCTGCACTTCTGAATATTGTAAGAGTTTGTATTAAATGCTGAAGTGTGTTCAGTGTAACACTGAATCAGGCACTCTTACGGCTCTGTGTGAGGGATGTTTATTCAGTTGGAGCTGGCGGTGATGGGTTTCTCCAGCTCCAGGTCAGCGGGAGGGAGCGCCGGAGGGACGGCGGAGGGCCGCAGGTGACCGTAACACGCCTGACACACGTGACTGGACTCACGGAGCTGCTGACTCGACACCGCCACCTTCTGATCACAGCAGCTGGTGCAGAAAACATTCCCACAGTTCCTAGAGGACCGAGAGAGAGAGTCTGTGAGCAACTTAAACTTCTGATGCTGTTTCATACAAATAGACTTGATAAAACTACTTCAGTTTCACTCTATATACATCTACACTAGCAGTCAAAGGTTATAGATCAGTAAGATTTTAAATGTCTTTTAAAGAAGTCTCTTCTGCTCACCAAGCCTGCATTTATTTGATACAAAATACAGCAAAAGCAGTAATATTGTGAAATATTTTTAGTTTTTAAAATAACTGCTTTCTATTTGAATATATTGTAAAGTGTAATTTATTTCTGTGATCAAAGCTGTATTTTCAGCATCATTACTCCAGTCTTCAGTGTCACATGATCTTCAGAAATCATAATAATATGCTGATTTGCTGCTCAAGAAACAAAGAAAAGAGGTCTTATTTTTTATTGGTGGCCTGCAGAACATTCTCAAAACAACCTGAGAGCACAGTTAAAAATGGCTTATTAAATATATATATATATTCCAAATAATATAACTTTTTCAAATATATATTTTTAAGACCTGCACTTCACATTTCAGCCTTTAAACAGTTAAAAAAACATCTCAACAGTATCAATTATTATATTAATTTAAACAATTATTATCAATCAATTATTATATTAAATAACATAAATATATCTTAGTGTCTTAATTGTTTAGACTGTACCATTCAAAATCTTGGAGGCAGTATCTTTTTTTTGGGGGGGGGGGGGGGTTATAGAAATTAATATTTTTATTTAGCAAGGAAGCTTTAAATTGATCAAAAATGATGATAAAGACGTTTATAATGTCACAAAAGATTTCTATTTCAGATAAATGCTGTTCTTCTGAACTTTCTATTCATCAAAAAGACCTGAAAAAAATCTACTGTTTTCAACAATAATAATCAATATTTTTTAAAACATCAAATCAGAATGATTTTGAAGGATCATGACTGGAGTAATGGAATAAAACTCCTGTAGAAAAGTTATTTTAAATAGTACAAATATTTCACAATATTACATCATTTGCTGTACTTTGGATGAAATAAATGAGGCTTGATGAGCAGAAGAGACTTCTTTAAAAAACAGAAAACATCTTACTGTTCAAAACTTTTGACTGCTAGTGTGTGTGTATAATGTATTATAATAGACTAATCATCAATGGCAGTTCATTTCCACAAACTGAGCCACATTTCTTTCATACTAACTACAAATGAACGACATCCAGACCAGCATCGACTGCTGTGAACACAGCTTTTACACCAGCTAAACTGGATTGACACCAGAAGCTCTAGTGTGAACACAGCTTTTACACCAGCTAAACTGGATTGACACCAGAAGCTCTAGTGTGAACACAGCTTTTACACCAGCTAAACTGGATTGACACCAGAAGCTCTAGTGTGAACACAGCTTTTACACCAGCTAAACTGGACTGACACCAGAAGCTCTAGTGTGAACACAGCTTTTACACCAGCTAAACTGGATTGACACCAGAAGCTCTAGTGTGAACACAGCTTTTACACCAGCTAAACTGGACTGACACCAGAAGCTCTAGTGTGAACACAGCTTTTACACCAGCTAAACTGGATTGACACCAGAAGCTCTAGTGTGAACACAGCTTTTACACCAGCTAAACTGGATTGACACCAGAAGCTCTAGTGTGAACACAGCTTTTACACCAGCTAAACTGGACTGACACCAGAAGCTCTAGTGTGAACACAGCTTTTACACCAGCTAAACTGGATTGACACCAGAAGCTCTAGTGTGAACACAGCTTTTACACCAGCTAAACTGGACTGACACCAGAAGCTCTAGTGTGAACACACGCATCAGGTGGTTTGATTCAGAGCTGATAATGAGAACACGACAAGCAGTGACACACTGGTTTAGGAGGGAAGGGAAAGAGGAAGTGCAGGAGGAAGAGGAGGAGTCTCACCAGGCCTCCTCGACCGACTCTCTGCCGCTGCAGCAGAACGAGAGAGAGAGAGAGAATCAGAGACACGGACGAGACCACAGGCAAACTCACACTCGGTCAGCTGCGCAACTGAATTGAACAATTCGTATAGTTTTATATGATTATATATTATATTAAAGAAGTTCAAAAGTTGTAGAAGAAAAAAGTTATTGAGGGGGAAAAGTGTAGAAATTAATATAATTTGCAGGTTTTTATTACATTCTTTACCATTTTAATTCAGATAATTGTAATACATACAATTTTAATAAATAAATTATTAAATTGAAATTATTAAATTAAATCTTATCAGATATATTGAAAAAAATATTTTTTTGTGAAAAAAAACAAACAAAAAACGGGGGGGGGGATTAAAGTAGGAATATAATTTAAGTTTTACTACATTTGTTTAGCATTTTAATTTTAAATGTATTACATTTTAAATATTTTAAATATATTATAAGGATTAGAAATGATATCATTAAATGAATATATTTTAAAATTAGTATATTTTATAATATATTTAAGTGTATTAAATCAATAAACCACAATCAATTTTGTGATTCCAGAAGTTCAAGAACTGCATTTTCTTTAATAAAAACAAAAGCTGTTGATGAGGAAAACATGTAATTAGAGATATCATTTAAATTTGGTTTTTAATTACATTTTTTAGCATTTTAATTTACTCAGATTATTTGTTAACACTTTACAATAAGGTTCATTAGTAAACACGAACTAAGAATGAACAATACTTCTACAGCATTTATTAATCTTAGTTAATGTTAATTTCAGCATTTACTAATGCATTATTAAAATCACAAGCTGTGTTTGTTAACAGTAGTTAATGCACTAACATGAATAAACAATGAACCACTATTTTTATTAACTAACGTTAACAAAGATGAATAAACAGTGTAATAAATGTATTGTTCATTGTTTGTTCATGTTAGTTAATACATTAACTAATGTTAATAAATGACACCTTATTGTAAATGTTACTGATTATTTGAATACATAAAACTTTAATAAATCATTCAATCCAAATAAATAGTGCTCATCATGGAAAGAGCACGAGACTCGATTCACAACGGTTTACAAAACTGCTTCTAACCTCCTGTTAAGTGTTAAATGTTTAAAAGGTGTTAACCAGCGTTAAAGGAACACTCCACTTTTTTTGGAAATAGGCTCATTTTACATCTCCCCAAGAGTTAAACAGTTGAGTTTTACCATTTTTGAATTCCATTCAGCCGATCTCCTGGTCTGGCGGTAGCACTTTTAGCTTAGCTTAGCATAGATCATTGAATCTGATTAGACCATTAGCATCTCGCTCAAAAATGACCAAAGAGTTTCGATAATTTTCCTATTTAAAACTTGACTCTTCTGTAGTTACATCGTGTACTAAGACCGACGGAAAATGAAAAGTTGTGATTTTCTAGGCTGATATGGCTAGGAACTATACTCTCATTCCGGCGTAATAATCAAGGAGCTTTGCTGCCGTACCATGAGTGCAGCAGATGATATTACGCAGCGCCTGAAAGTAGTCCCCAGCTCAGTAGCCTATGATATAGCTGGGGACTACTTTCAGGCGGTAAAACTCAACTGTTTAACTCTAGGGGAGGTGTAAAATGAGCCTATTTCCAAAAAAAAGTGGAGTGTTCCTTTAAGTGTGGAGTGAAAAGCTTAAATTAATATTCCACGTTCAGTACAAAGTTCAGCTCAATTGACAGCATTTGTTCCATAATGCTGATTACCACAAAAAAATATTTAATTTGTCCTTTGTTTACTTAAAAAAAGCCAAATGGAGCATACAGCTCAGCACTCACAAATGAAGGTGAATGAGGCAGATTTTCAGAGGATTTAAAAGCTCTACATTAACTCTACTGTTAAAACTGTGTATTAATTGAGCTGTAAAGCATATTGTTTATATCATGTGGCTGTACTAGTGAGTATTTTAGTGTTTAACAAATGCTGTGGATTAATGTGCACTGATGCTGAAATATTTGCGTGTGTTTTAGGGTCAGTAGAGGGGGGAGATTCAGGACAGAAGAGGGTAACACACACACACACACTGATCACCTGCAGTGATGCTTCCTCGCCGCCAGCCAGAGCGTCCTCTCGCACCCGTAGCAGTGAGACGCCGCACGATCCGAGAACCACTGTCACATGACCACAGACACAACAAGCATTAGACACATGAAGCACATCAGGTCACGTTCACATTAGGCTTGCTGTGATAGTCTGTGCTACCGGTGTTAAGCCACAACACCGGTTATGTCACTGTCCCACCGCGGCACCATCGTTTTGATGTTTTATAGTAATAAAAGATCATTTAGTTCAGTTAGAGATCAGACACTACAATTAAACAGGCTGCTCAATGCTGCGTGCCAAACAGCATGATCACAGATCAGATTTCATTCATCACGTGAGGAGAGCGAGGTGAGAAAGACGAGACGATGCGGAAGATTTCGCTTCCAAACGAAATGCAAAAGCGCCTGTTTTAAAAATATTTTGGGTTTTGTAAAACCTGTTGACTTTTGCCATTTATCTGTGATTTTGGAAGTTTTTTTTAAACATTTGTTTCTTATTTATTTGGTTCCACCGTGTTTGCTGACTTTCTGTTTTTTCATATTTAAACTTTGTGTAGGTTATTTGTTATTTATACTACGGGGCCGTTGAATGCTTGAATCTGATTGGCTGACGGACGTTCTAAGATGTGCAATTATTTTCAGGGAAACGCACGTTCCAGGCAGCTCTTGACCGCATTACATGTCCATATCACTTCATCAAATGATTTGAGTTATTTCAAAGGTCCTTACAGCCTAAAGGTCATCGCACACTGAGTCCCAAATTTCCGTATGCTTTTTTCGTATTCGTTATCCTAAAAATTCGTCAAGCACAGAAACCTTGCACACTGAGTCTGATGTGTATTATTTAATCCGTTGCAAAAAAAACAACGCAAAACAGTACTAAATGGAGTCTTCAAGCAGTGAGGATGATTTTGTTGTCCTTTCGCTAATATTGGGTTCATCCAGTCCTGAGATTCCCCCTCCTTATTAAGCAGCAGCGGGATTATCACGAGCGATTCAAAGTTTACTTCAGGATGTCAGTGTCTCAGTTTGATGCTGTGCTAGCGATACTAGAGCCACATATTAAAAAGAAGACCACCAATTTCTGTGAACTCAGTGTGCAAGGATCTATATACAGTGCTTTGTGCTGAGAGACAAAGTGGATGAACTTGACAATCGTCATTCTGGATTTTGGCGTTCGCATGTACGGTTGCTCTGAACTGTCAAAACACCTCTCAAAATGCTTGCCAGGGATGCGAAAAACACAGAAAATCAAACCTGATCCAAATTTTTTTATGACGGACGAAAGTTTCAGAGGCAGTGTGTAGACATGATTGACACAGCAATTGACACTTAAAACAGCAAAAGAACCAAAACCCACAACGACACTGACCAAACAAATAAATATAGTTAACAATAGGATAAAAACGACAGATCATTTCTATGTTTTTGCCACAAAATTAAAAAATGTTATGTACCATCTCGGGTGTGCATTATTTTCAAAGAATTCAACGGACCGAAGTCAATTATTCCTTACTTCATATCAGGCCTTTAACATGGTGTATTTTTATTCGTTTTGTTAAATAAATTAAACTTTCTATGTTTTTTACGATTTTATCGATTAATTCGAATTTAATGTTTTGCCACGATTTTATGTTTTAGAAATCGTGATTTTGAATAGAAATATTACCAAATGTTAAAATTAGACACTGACAATATGCCAATGATAATAATTCAGAGAAAACGATCCAACCGCATGTCGGCGCACGTGATTAACCGCTCACGTATGACGCGCTCATATCACACAGGATGCACTTTTGTGTTGACAAAGATGTGACGCAGGCAGTGGAACAGGAAGAACATGCAAGAAGATGGGAGTTGAACGTCTTTTAACTTGAGCGCCGCATTTTTATAAAGCCGTTTCATGCATGAGACACTGCAAGAGATGCGAGCGCAACAGTCAAACGCATTCATGTTTACATAGAAAAATCATTTGGAAAAGCACCGCAAGCAAATAAAAAACCTGTAACTACTACTGTATGTCTGATATTTGATGTTTGCATCACGGTGACAGACTGAAAGCTGCTGTTCATTGTTTTTACAGAACATTTATAGTTAATAATAGTTACTGGTTTTATACCTTCAGTCGTTTTGAATTTGAATTACCTTGACTTGAGATTTTTTAAAGCATTTTCCTCGTATTATTTCTTAACATATAATATGTATGAGACAAGTTTGTACAAGATGTAGTTGTAGTTCATTCATCTTTTTTCTGCAAAGATATTTAACAAGTGATTTGTTTAACATTTACATCATGTTCACGACTTCATGTGTGCTGCACTTGGAAAATAATTTTAATTAATTACAGAGATAATAAAGAAGTAGTTACTTGAATCATGTTATAGTTACCTTTTCAAGTTGACTAGATTAAAATCTTAAAAAAATCAAGAATCGGTCAAACGTTCTGAAAAAATACATGTTAAAAAATAAATGTTTTGCCAAATCGCCCAGCCCTATGTTTAATATAAGTGAGTTTGTCATTGTACTGTTTTGTTGTAGTCCATTCAATCAATTGATGCAGAATTGACACTGATTCGGCATTTACAAGCTATTTAAAAGCGAAGAAAATGGAGGGAAAGAGGGAAAACGCTAACGAACTACCCCCACAAACACCCACCCCCGGTGATGCTGGTATTATCGGTGTTGTCACACGTCGATTAACCGGTGGGAAAATGTCCTCACCGTCACAACCCTAGTTCACACTGCGGCTAATTCAGAGTCACTCCTCTTCTGAACTGAAGAGTCTACTACTGGATTTGTTCATTCAATCTGTGAACTGAACCACTAACTGTTAGCTGTGTTGATGGTCTGATCTGCTCACCTCTGCTTCCCGCTGTTGGATCTGTTCCCAGCTGGACTCGGGCAGGAGATCGGTGTTCCCGCAGCGCTGCAAACAGCCAGACTCCATGTTATTCTCCCCGTCTGGCAGAGACGTCTGCGGCACACAGGAACAGGAAGTGTGAGATTCACAGCTGACAAAGTTACCGGTCCGTTTACACCACAAACACTAACTATAACGTTAACTGCAACTAAATCATCTCTATAATAATAATAATAAATAATAATATCTATAACACAATAATTATAATAACTATAATGATGACTAAAAATATATATAACAGTAATTTTAATAATAAATATAATGCTAACTATAATTAATATCTATAACAAAAATTATAACTATGACAATAACTGTAACTAAAATATCCATTAATATAATGATAACAAAACACTAACTATAGAGATCTATAACAATAACTATGATAGTAACTATGACTATAAGAAGATCTATAAAGATAACTATAATAACTATAACAATATCTATAATTATAACTACAACGATAAATATAATAAATCTAACAATATTTGTAACTATAACAATAACTGTAACAATAACTATAAATATAACTGTAACAGTATCTATAACAATAACTATAGAGCTAACTTTAATAACTATAATGGGATATATAATATCTATAACTACAAAGATAACTATAACGATAAATATAATAACAATAACTATAGCAATAACTGTAATAACTATAAAGATAACTATAGCAGTAACTGTAACGATAAGTGTAAAGATAACAGTAACACTGTCTATAACGATAACTGTAATGATAACTATAGAGCTAACTATTACTATAATAACTACAACAGAATCTATACCGATAACTACAACAATAAATATAACAATGACAATATCTGTAACGATAACTTAGAGCTAACTATAACTATAATAACAATAACGGGATCTATACCATTAACTATAATAATAACTATATCAAAAACTATATCTCTAACTACAAAGACAACTATAACGATAAATATAATAACAATAATATCTTAACAATAACTATAGCAATAAATATAAAGACAACTATAGCAGTAACTGTAAACAATAACTGTAAAGATAACAGTAACAATGTCTATAACGATAACCATAGAGCTAACTATTACTATAAAAACAGAATCTATACCAATAACTATAACAATAATAATATATGTAACAATAACTATAGAGCTAACTATAACTATAATAACTATAACGGGATCTATACCGTTAACTATAATAATAACTATATCAAAAATATATCTCTAACTACAAAGACAACGATAAATATAATAACAATAATATCTGTAACAATAACTATAGCAATAAATATAAAGACAACTATAGCAGTAACTGTAAACAATAACTGTAAAGATAACAGTAACAATGTCTATAACGATAACTGTAATGATAACTATAACGATAACCATAGAGCTAACTATTACTATAAAAACAGAATCTATACCAATAACTATAACAAGATCTAAACCAATAACTATAATAATAACTATGACAATAACTACACAGATATCTATAACAATAACTATAATGTTAAATATAACAATAACTATAATAACTATAATGATGACTCTAACTATAACTATAACTATAATATCTATAATGATAACTGCATTGATCATTTTAACTATAATGATGACTAACTATAACAATAACTATATGGATGATAACATTGTTTATTCTAAACGGGGACTGTAGTTTTGTCGACTGCCGCTTTAAATGCTTGATTGGCTGTCAGTGTTTGTTTTTTTTTCATTCATCAGCTGGAAAAAAAAATTGCTATCTGCTAAAAAAAGTGCTATCTTTACAATATAATCCCTCCGAGTCATTATTGTTATAGTTGTGGTGTGGACTCTGCTATTCTCTTAGTAGTAGTAGTATATTTTTATACTGAATCTTAGGCTATTTTCATGGCAAAAACTATTCAAAAAATACAAGTATAACAAATACAATAAAAACCAGCAAACAAACACAAGTTATATTACACAAGATTTTTTACATTAATATATGATTAAAAATTCTAAAACTTTTTCTGGCCAAATTATACTATTTAAGTGAGCTCACTTCATAAAAGAGTTTTCTGCATACATTAAAAGCTGGACAATCCAATAAAATATGTTTGCTATTCTCTTAGAGATAGAACGATTATTATTATTATTATGTTTATAGTTATCATCCTTGGTGTGAACAGACCTTAATTAAATAAAAAAATGTTAATGAAGTTATTTTTATAGCATTTAATTCCACTCATGTGATTTATTATCACTAAACTCTAGCAATCTCTATTCTAATTCTATTCTTTAAAAAAGACTTGCACTCTATTCATTTACTAACAGCTTGTTTTCTTAAAAAAATAACTAGCTTCTCTATTCTTTTTCTATTCCTTTTCTTTTTATTTATTATACAATTAACAAAAGCAAAAAAGGCCTCTAACACTAACTTGCTCTTTTCTTTTTCTATTCTGTTTTCTTTATATTTATATTTAATATATTTATTATTATATAAAAAAAAAAAACTTGCTATGTGTACTGCATTAAGCTATCTGAGACTTGTTATAGCACTTGCGTGTCATTGCTCTTTTGTTGGTTTTGATTGCTTCTATTGTCCTCATTTGTAAGTCACTTTGTATAAAAGCATCTGCTAAATGACTAAATGTAAATGTAAAGGCGGGTTACGAAGCGTAACGTGTGTTTGTTCCTCACCAGCTTCCCGTTGACGTGCAGACGGCTCCAGAGCTCCTGCACCTGTTTCTTCAGCGTCTCCACCTGCAGCTGATGCCCCGCCTCCATCTGCCTCAGACGCACCTGTACAGCATCGCTGTGTAGACTCAAGCCGTCCTTCTCCAGGTGCCCTAACGCCGATAAACGCTCGGAAACACCCAGCGGACGCTTGTGGGGCGATGCCGGAGAGGCGTCTCCCGCTGCATCCCGATCGGCCGACTGAAAAAGAGGATGAACGGGATGCTGGGAAGGTGAGCAGACGTCATTAAGAGTCTGAGTTGTGTGGTTTGGACTGGAAGAACTTTCCATGGAAGATTGGCTGCTAGATTCTGAAGAATCATGGGTAATAGTACAATGATCTAGATGCAATCCTTCTGGTGTTAATTCAATGTTTTCGTTAGTTTGCAAAGGATGCTGGGATGCAGGTGGGCGTTTTTCTTCAAGCTCCTCAGGCGACTCGAGCGTTTGGTCCTCACTGTTGCTCTCATTCAGAGCCGATTCCTCTGGGATATCGAAGGCAGGCGTGTTTTTCCTGTGCTCTTCCTGTGAGATGTTTTGCATTTGGCTGTCAGTCACAGAAAGCTCCACCCCTTTTTCTGGACGATCTGTGTTTAATTGATCAGAAAGGTTTGTGTTTAGGCCGAGTCTCTGATCCAGGCCGCCTCGTTCTGACGTCTGCGAGTGGTTTCCGTCGGCTTCTGTCGTCATACTGATCTCCAGTGCTAGCAGACGGTCATGCCACTTCTCTTTCAGGTTTGGGTCGCTGCTGCGGCGGTTTGGGGTCAAACCCTCACAGGACGTGGGCAGATCGTCGTACGACCGTGTCTTTGGTAACCTGAAAAACCATAGACAAAAAAAACTGTAAATCACACAATTCATAATCAGAGAGGAGCCTTTAATCAAGATCACTCAGATCTGCCGATGCTGGTTTACTGCAAGTTCCCAGAGCAAGACTCAAAAACAGCGCTGATCGTGCGTTTTCTGTTGTGGAATAGTCTCTCGGTTCATATCAGATCTGCCTCAACTTTATCTATTTTGAAGTGTAAATATTTGAAAAACGTAATAAAATTACTAAAACTTCAACTGAAGTTAAAATGAAAATGGAAAATATACAAATAAAAAATCATTTTAAATATTAACGAAATTGGGTTTGATTTCGAGGGAATGCATGAACTGACAAAAATATAAACTTTAAAATCAGGGTTATTAACTAAAACTAAAACAAAAACACTAAAAAAAATTTTTTTTAATAGAAAGAAAATAAACAAACTGAAATAAAAAAACTAATATAACTAAAATTGAAACTGAAATAAAAATTATATAGACATAAAAAAAACAACAGTAAAAAAATTACAAAAATGCAATGAAATTACTAACGAACTAATATTAAAATGGTGGGAAAAAACAGGGCTGTCAAGCGATTGAAATGTTTAATCTTCTTAATCAAATGATGTGCCGCTTAATTAATCAAATTAATTCCACATCAATTTTGGCTGAGAAATTATCACCTCACAAGATCATTATAAAAAATGTTAGATGTGAAAAGCATTAAATAGACATTACATAAAAGTAGCTGTAGAGAGAAATATTTTGATTCAACATTGCATAAATGATAATAAATGAGTATTGAGTTAAAAAAATGTATCCTGAAATTTGACTAAAATAACACTGCCTTAAATGCTATTTTAAGTTCCTTTTGAATAAAAGAGTTACTAATGCATAGATAAGTACGCATCATGTGACCACATTACCCTGATGCATGAGAACATGGTTCATGCTGAAACTGTGTTTGGAAAAGGAAATGCAGCACACACAAACTAGGGGTGTAAATCGGACGGTTGGTATAAGAAAATAAACAATTGGAAAAACAATTCTGGCAGCTACTATGGGCTCACCGGCTCAGTGCTAAAAATCTTTTCTACAGATAACCAAATTACAATCAATAGCAGAAAATAAATACAATAGAACAAAGACACAAGTTCAATAAACAGTGCTTTTCAGGTTTTTCAGCTCAGTCTAAAAGAAATGTTCAGGTACGCTACAGAAATATAATAAGCAAATGTAAAATAACTGCATAGTCACTGTATAAATTAAATATAGAGTAATCATTTTTGATGTTACAAAGGTTATTTAGTCAGGAGCAGTGAGCACTTGTATTTTTCTTTGACAGCATTAGATTTATTATTAGTTTGCTTTCACTTTAAGAAATTTAATATACTGATACACATATATATTATATATATGAGACACGAGACTGAGTTCACGAGACGAGATGAGATTTTTTGACTTTTAAAGAAAAAAAATCCTCAATGATGAAATATATACTTTCCTGTAGCTCAACTGGTAGAGCATGGCGCTAGCAATGCCAAGATCATGGGTTCGATTCCCAGGGAAAGCAAGAGCTGGTCAAATGTAAAACTGTAACTTGAATGCAATGTAAGTCGCTTTGGATAAAAGCGTCTGCTAAATGCATAAATGTAAATGTAAATGTAAATATACGGAAAAATAGTATTTTATTCAACTGAAAAACACAAAATGCAAAAAATGTAGGTGCATTTTGAAATCAACTTGTACTTTATGAAATTAAACTTCTATTTTAATGATTAATTAAACTAGAGCTGCACAATTCTGGATAAATTGAGAATCACAATTTTTTTAAATAAATTGCAGATCACGATTCTGAAAAAAAAAATATTAGAAAACTAAACAAAATAACGTACTTTACTAGTGGTTCTGACAAAATGTTCATTGCTTAAGTCTTAAAAATATATATTCATTTGAACAAAATAAAAATAAAAATCAATGGAGTCTGTCTCGGTTCATAAAGACTTGTTTCACTATTGGAATGATGAAATCTGAATGAATGATTAGATGTCAAATACATTTTTTAAACGGGTTGTCGCCACCTCCTGGCGGAAGATGATAAGCGTTACAATACAAGTGTTAAGATACTTTCGTTTTGATCGCTACTGTAGACAATAAGTGTTTATACCCAAACTATAAACTTTTATCCCAGTACTTCTGTTATTTAAATGTCTGTAACACAGAAATAATGATGTGTGGTTGAAAAGACTGTTTGTGTTGCTCTTTCTGGATCAGCAGCAGCATGAATGAAGATTTGAATGTCTTTAAGACGCTTACGATGTGAAACAGGTGTTAGAGGAGTTGTTAGTGTGAGCAGCGTGTGTTTTGTCACCACCCATATGACAGCATTCACATCGGAAGCGTGATGATGGACCGACCCTCTGATTCATTAACATGGGCAGCGACAAAACGTGCTTCTCGCGCTCCACTGACACTCGCGATGTGAAACAGTCATAATAGACATAGCTGAATCGTTGTCATTCAGGAATAAGATCGCGTAGGTGTTTGAATCAAGATCGCAATTTGTTAACAATTAGTGGTGCAGCTCTAATGTAAACTGCAAAATGTTTTGCGAGGATATTGTCACGTTCTCGCAAGACCAGTTGGATCTCGGAGACACATGAGATCTCGTCACATCCCTAGTTAAGACATATGCCTAATCGACTGGGTTTATTAGGATATTTGCCAAAATGCGCATTTTGATGTAATTTTGTCTTTATTTATTCATCCAAGCACAAAAAAGCACTCAATTTAGTATTCGCTGTCTGTGTGCGTGCGCTTCAGATGTGTGCGCAGAAAACTTCTCACACAGCGCTTGACTGTTCCGCAAACAATCCCGAGCGTCTTTTATGCTCACCTTGTGCCTTCGGGCAGTCCTTATATCGAGTCCTGATATGTGAGTTTGAATGAGAACGCACGCGTTGGCGGTAATGCATAGATGGACATTATGTGAAAATGTGGACAGTGCCAAAATAAAGGTGCCTGTTTATACTACAGATATCGATATTTTACACGTGGCATCGATGCATTGTATCGTCAGACATCGTATCGATGTATCGGTCCATATCGATGAATCGTTACACCCCTAACACAAACACGTGTCACGTCTGGTTTACCTGCCCACAGGTGTGTCCTCGGGCGAGGCTGAGGGGGCGGAGTGTGGCACACATGACTCATCAGAAGGCGTGGAGGGGGCGGAGTTAGGCAGGTAGACGGCACTCCACAGCATCAGATTCCTCACGTGACACACCGGGTGCAAAACCTGACGGAGATGGAGAGAAAACCTGGTGAGCTGCCTAGATAGACACGACAGCATTTAAAGGCTGCATTTATTTGATCACAAATACAGTAAAAATTTGGAAATATTATTATGATTTAAAATAGCTGTTGTCTATGTAAATATCTGTTAAAATATAATTTATTTCTGTGATCAAAGCTGTATTTTCAGCATCATTACTCCAGTCTTCAGTGTTACATGATCTTCAGAAATCATTCTAATATGCTGATTTGCTGCTCAAGAAACATGGATTATTATCAATGTTGAAAATGCATGTGCTGTGGTGTTACTTTACTATCATTAAGAGACTATTATAGTTTTTATTAATTTTTTAATCGGTTTTCATTTTTATATTTTAATATAATTTCCATTTTAATTGTAGTTAATGTTTTAGTAATTTTGTTGCATGCTTTAGTAATTGCTTTTGTAATTTTTAGTTGTTTACATATATGTGTATGTGTGTGTGGGTGTCTGTCTATTAAGTTTTTATTAATTTTTTATTTCAGTTTTAGTTATTTTAGCACACCAAGTTAAACTAAATTAAAATGAGAAATGTAGTAAAAGTGGTAATTTTGTTTTGTGTTTTTGCCTTTTTTATTGTTTTTTTTAATTAGTTTTCTATTTTTTTTTTTTTTTTTTTTATGTCTATATAATTTATTTACTTTTGATTTCAATGATTTTAAACTTCAATTTAAGCTAAAATAATTATAAGTATTATCTTTGCAACTAGTGGATAAATTAAGTTTAAGATGAAGGTTTTTTATATACTTTTTAAAGGTCATTTTACTTCAGCTAACAAAAGTTTTAATGGTTCTGGTTAACTGTAATAACCTGGCTGTAATATATTTGCTAACACAGAGCAGCAGATATGTTATGTGAGTGTGGTACCGTCTCGGAGCGCGGCGAGTAGAGGATGTTGTGGAAGGAAGTGTTGGCGGGCCGCAGCAGAGACCAAACAGAGCACGTCTTCTCCTGAACACACTGCTCCTCGCGCTCCTTCACGCTGTTACACAGGAACGTCCCAAACAGACACGAGTACGAGTGCTGCACTAACTTCACCTGCAGCAACAAACACAGGAACTCTCAGTTTCCAATAAATCTGTCATGAAAATGGTTTTTATTACAGCCACCATCTATAAGTTTATATTTCAACAATAAATTGGAGTAGAAATTGAATTATATCATTAAAAAGTCACCTTATATGTGACCCTGGACCACAAAACCAGTCATAAGGGTCAATTTTTTTTTAAATTGAGATTTCTACATCATCTGAAAGCTGAATAAATAATCTTTCCATTGATGTATGGTTTGTTATGATAGGACAATATTTGGCTGAGATACAACTATTTGAAAATCTGGAATCTGAGGGTGCAAAAAAATCTAAATATTGAGAAAATCTCCTTTAAAGTTGTCCAAATGAAGTTCTTAGCAATGCATATTACTAATCAAAAATTTAGTTTTGATATATTTACGGTAGGAAATTTACAAATTATCTTCATGGACCATGATCTTTACTTAATATCCTAATGATTTTTGGCATAAAAGAAAAATGTATAATTTTGACTCATACAGTGTATTGTTGTCTATTGCTACAAATATACCTGTGTTACTTATAGACTGCTTTTGTGCTCCAGGGTCACATATGCAATATAATGTCTACATGCAACTCCGACTTTTATTTTAGCTTTTATTATTAAATAAAAGTGATTGATTGATTAATAAATAGTGCTGTTATGCAAATCAAATTACATGATGTGCTGATTAATTAATCTAATTCATCGTACATCAATTTGGGCTGAAATTACACCCCAAAAGATTATTTAAACTTATTATTGTGTTTAATAGTAAAAGTACTGAATAGACATTACAAAAAGTGGCTTTAGAAATAAATATTCTGATTCAACATTGCATAAATAATCATAATAAATGGGTATTAATGGGTTATTAAAAATTGAATATTGAAATATAAGATATTTTGTAAAAAAAATGAAACGATACTCTAAATATGAAACTAAAATCGCCAGTAGGTGGAGGTGAGTCACTGTCTGAATCATTAAATCAAACGTTTTGTACAAACATCTGATTCATTCAGAAACGAAGCAAGTGACTCTGTCTTTATGAACGAGTCAATGATTCACTGGCTCACTCCAATCATTCAAAAGTACTGATTCATTCTGTTGTGTGTTGATCAGAGATGCACAGCAGTTCTGCTGCGGCTCTGAACTATTTTCGTTTGTGAAATTGAGACATTGATAATATTGTGTCTAAAATTGGCACAATATTAACTTCTCATTTACTGAACTACTAAATCAATATCACATGTGTAGTCTTGCAGATATTGGGGAAAACAGCACTCTTGCTGGTGTGATATTGCTAAACTATATGATATAAATATAAGAGGGTGATTTTTTGCCTCATATCTTGAATTTTAGGCTCATATAACTGCATTCCAATAGACTTTATCACACAACCAGTCGTCCTGCATCATGATCATCAGACACTGCATCAGAGTAAGATGACGGCGCTGCGTTAAATGCATTAATCATTTTTACATGTTATATTCTACATAATAAATTGCACCAAATTAACACGCTATATCGACAGCCCTATTATTAAATAAACTGTATTTTCGATACATTATTTTTGATAAAAAAAATAATTTTGTTGCATTACTAGAAAACATGTATGTTAAAGATCATTTCATAATAATAAATCCACTGGGCCTGATAATGAATCTGAGCCAGCACTGATCAAAACAAGGACATTGAGTACCAGAAAGGCCTCGTTGAACTGGAAGGAGCAGGGGAACTGTCTCTGGAGCTGGTGAACACAGTCCAGCCACTGCAGGAACACGGGACAGCGCTCGTTCAGATCGTCTGCGTTCTCGCCGTGACCGCAGCGATCTCCAAACTTATGACCGTAATCCAGCCAGTCCGTCTCCACCAGCACCTGAAAACCCTGCCCAGACCAAATACAGCAACAATTCACTGACGACTCCGTATTCTGTGAAAACTAAAAATAAAGGCTTCAGAAGTCCAGTGCATTTGATTTAAACTTTAATAGCAAAAAGAGTTAGTCGTTAGAGTTGCTGATCAGTTTAGTTCCTTAAAGGCATAATTCACCCAAAAACTAACTTTCTTATGCTGAACATTAAATAAATATATATTTTGAAGAATTCTATGATATATATCATATATATATATATTCATTCATTCATTCATATATATATATATAATATATATATTATATATATATATATATATATATATAATATTTCATAATATTAGTTTATATAAATATTACTATTAAATATTTAAATATTTTATATATATTAATATTCAACAAAATTATTTAATATATTATATAGTATAATATATATATATATATATATCATTTTAATAATATTATTTTATATTTATAATGCATTTATAATTTTATTAATATTAAAACTTGTTTTGGCAAGGTTAGTTCAAATGTTAAATTGAGTAAGATGTTAAGTAATGATATTCATAGTTTAAAACATCATGATGTTTGTTAATAAACAAAACTTTATTAAGATGTGTAGATGTGTTTATTCTGTAGAGCTGCTTATACCTGAATTGAACTTCATAATTAATGAACTTTACACAGTTATTAAACTGAACTGAATCAACACTGGACTGAATTGAGCTGAATAATGACACTATTGTCTTTTTTTAGAGCTGCTTTATAGCAGAATTAGATTTTCTTATTTTCCTGTTAATTACTGTGAAGCTGCTTTGAAACAGTCTATATTGTATAAAGCGCTATAGAAGTAAAGATAACCTAACTAACTTGGTTCAACGATTCTTTTACGTTAACATCAAGTCCCTACATGCCGTTTTTTATTTAAATGTTTTAGTAAAAACAATTTGTATGTAAATATTCCCTTTTTTATGTTATATTGGTGCATAAAAAAGTAAATGATTAAATATGTTTTACTACGTGCATTAAACATTTTCAATTTTCTAGACTACAACTGTTTACCCTATGAAGCCATTTCAGAAAAAAATATATTTACATTTATGCAATTGGCAGATGCTTTTATCCAAAGTGACTTGCATTGCGTTCGGTTTAAATAGTTTTTTCAGTTCATGCATTCCCTGGGAATCGAACCCATGGTCTTGGTGTTGCAAAAGGTTATTGAGGTTATCTTGCTTCGCTATATTACACAGTCGAACTTGGTGCAGTCTCTGTTTAGTAAAAGTAAAGCTTAAAAAAAAACTATATTTCTCAGATCCTAAAGTGAGTGTAAGTTAATTGTGTCCATAAACGCAGAAAGTGTTGACATATTAAACGGCAGTTTGCAGTCAGGTTACGCCCGAATGTGCACTAAAATTTTACAACACTCCTGCAATGCTGTAAATGATGCATGTTATTCTTCTAAGGAAGTGCTCAAAGATGACGGCGTGTGTGTGTGTGTGTGTGTGTGTGTGTGTGTGTGTGTACTTGTTTATGCTACATTGTGGAGACCAAATATCCCCACAAGGATAGTAAAACCTGAAATTTTTGACATTATGGGGACCAGGTGAAATATATAAAAAATAGTAAATGATGTTTATCTGAAAGTGTAACGATGCAAACAGGTTTTCTGTAAGGGGTAGGTTTAGGGTTAGGGGATAAAAAATATGTTTGGTCAGTATAAAAGTACTAGAATTGATGGAAAGTCCCCACAATTCACAGAAACAAACGTGTGTGTGCGTGTGTCTGTGTGTGTGTGTGTGTGAGTGTGTCTGTGTGTGTGTGTGTGTGTGTGGTGTGTGTGTGTGAGTGTGGTGTGTCTGTGTGTGTGTGTGCGTGTGTGTGCTGTGTGTGTGTGTGCGTGTGTGTGTGTGTGTGTGTGTGTGCGTGTGGTGTGCTGTGTGCTGTGTGCGTTGTGTGTGTGTGTGTGTGTGTGTGTGTGTGTGTGTGTGTGTGTGTGTGTGTGTGGGTTTGTGTGTGGTTGTGTGAGTGCATGTGTGTGATAATAACATGGGTAGTGACAGAGTGTTTACAGATGTGTAAGGTGGTTTATGAGGACACTGCCTATGTCCCGTAATTCAAAAGGCTTAAAAAACATACTAAATGGTGTTTTTTTGAAAATCTAAAAATGCACACAGTCTCCTGTGAGGGCTAAGTTTAGGTGTAGGGTAGGTGTAGGGCAATAGCACACACAGTTTGTTCCAGTATAAAAACCATTACGCCTATGGAGAGTCCCCATAAACCACAAAACCAACATTGTGTGTGTGTGTGTGTGCTGTGTGTCGAAGTGCGTGTGAGTGTGCGCACGTGTGTGTGTGATGTGTGTGATGTGCGTGCGTGTGTGAGTGTGTAGATGTGAGTGTGAGTGTGAGTGTGAGTTGTGAGTGTGAGTGTGCGTGTGCGTGTGTGAGAGAGAGACCTGGACGGTCCTGTAGAAGGGATCCAGCATCAGTTTGGACAGAGCCACTATCTGAGGCGTGCGGTCCCATCCGTGGAGCAGTGCACCAGCACAGCCTGCGGTCCCGATCCAGCGCGTTCACCACCAGCAGAGACGCCTCAGCAGCAAGACAGATCTGCAGCCATTTAGTGCCTTCCAGCGCCGACAGCCAGCTGATCACACAACTAGCAGAGAGATGCACAATCATACCAGACATCAGCCCATATTACTGTCTCAAAGCATTGGTGATATCACATATTTCATCAGGGAATGCTCCTTTTTGCCTAATAATTAAAATCCTAGCCGTACACCACCACTAACTTAGGGGTTAAAGCAAAGATTGAACCTTTAAGAGCACAACTCATGGAAACAGGATCCACTTTATCTTTAACAGTGCATGTAAATGAGCGTCTGTATGCATATTTATTCATTGAAAAGTTATGCGACCTTAACCTTTACTAATGTGACTGAAATCATTTTTTGTGCGTGTATATGCACACACTCACAGAATACTACAATAATAATAATATTAATATACTAATAAATATACTAATGTCTGATATTAAGCTGTAAAACAGCAGTTTAATAGCAAAAGACATTTATTAGTATATTTATTATATTCAGTATAGATATAGTTATATAAATGTAAAAATATATTTCTCTATATATTCCAATATTAAAAATATTTTTTAAATATATAAATGTATAATATATTATATACCGGTATTATTAACAATAATATGTTATTATAAATAATAACAAATATATAACTAAGTAAATGTCTGACATTTAAGCTATATTATTTTATATAACAATAATCAAATAATTATATAATTGTGCGTGTGTGTGTGTGTGTGTGTGTGTCTATATATATACACTGCCCTCCAAAAGTTTGGAAACACCCCTGGCAAAGTGTGGTTTTGGACGATATCAGCATAAATCCTTATAATTTTTTGGTGCAAATACATTAAAGTAACTTGACATTATCATTGAAGACCAGCAATAATAATTGTAAGTTTGATTACATAATAATGTCAATATATACATGTCAAAGTCAGACATGCTGTGATTCCTGGTTACTGGTTTAATCTTGGTCCAGGTTTTTAACAGATTTTTGGCTCAGCACACATTAATAGTTTCAACAATTGATTCCCAATTAAGTTTAGAATACAATGAACCAATTACAACACAATTTAGGCCAGATAGTTTACAAATATTACATTTAAAATTGAAGTTTTTTCGTAGTTTGTGTTGTCCCTTATCAGTGCAAAATTATCACAAATTAAAAAGGATTCATGCCAATATTGTCCAAAACCCCTTTCTAGAGCGTTTCCAAACATTTGTAGGGCAGTGTACATACCTTGAATTGTATTAGTTTTATATAACAAATAAAATTAAAACTAAATTAAATAAATTGTATTTATATAACAGAATTGCTTAATAATATTATATCAAGTATAATAACTACATAAATTATATAAAGTGAAATATAAATTGTGTGTGTGATGTGTGTGTATTATATATATATATATATATAAAATTTATATGAAACAGTATAGTTTCACAATATCAGACATTAATTAGTTATCAGCCATAGCATAACAATATTTATTGGTTTATTGATTTACCAGAATTTCAAAATCCATGCTTCACTAAATAAAACCAAAACTGTCCCTGTCTCTGTAACCAAACCTGCACTCAGTAAATAACTCTGAGCTTTAACCAGTCTGCTGCTGTGGTTCCCAGCTCCACTCACTTGACCGGATCAGGCACCTGAGCGCAGAGCGTCCGCAAACTCTGGAAGCTCTTCCGGATGGAGTGGATGTTGGCCATCCCCATGAACATCACCTCACAGCTGGGGTAATACTCTACACAGAGGAAGCACAGACGGCGTTTGAGGGAGCAATCATGGATGAAATGTTTTATACATGTAGCGTTTATTTGAAAACATAAGCTCTTCAGCATTACCTGGACACTCACAGCCGCCTCCTTTCGCCCGATTGGCTACCGCAGCCGCGTACGAGCGTGCATCCATTATTAACAGCTTCTGAGGAGGCGTGGCCTTCGGCTCCACCTCTGCGCTCCCATTGGCCGTGTGCGGATCGGAGTCGCTGAGCTCACTGGGGACGTGATGGTGAACGCAGCAGCCGTTAGTCTGCGCTGTGTTCGCGGCCCGATCCGTGACGCAGGCTTTAGCGATGGCTTGGACCAAATACTCATCGTCAGCATTACGCCAACCCCACCAGCTGACCTCCGGCTGCCCGCATCGACCAATCACAGCGCCAGAACTCTGGTGTCTGGGTCAAAGGTTAAGGTAAAGGTGAGAGACAGATAACATTGGGCAGACGTTAAAAATACGTTCCAGGTTCAATACTGATTAAGTCTACATCAGAACATAATTGATTCGTCCCAGTTTTTAAAAAACGCAAAATCATGTTACAGTGATGCACAATGAAAATCTAAAAGTAGGGCTCTATGATTTCTGAGATTTTTAAATTGAGATTGATCCAATTTCCTTTTGTTTTTTAATTGTTTCATGCCTTCATTTGACTGCTAAAATTAATATTTGTATTAAATAATAAATCCAAACTATTAAAATTTCTGGAAAAAACATATCATTTATTAACAAAAATGTTAATACATTATTAAATTGTTAATGTTTTATGAATTCAATCAATTAGACATGCTTTTTGATTATTAGAATTTCATTACATCATTAAAACAGAATCCAGAAAAATCAGAACGGAAATCACATAATTTGGGAAAAAAATTAAATGGATATCATATGGTGCTAAAAATGTAATGTTTGTTAAACTTCCAGCCTGATCTCACGGCAATTCATACATATTTTACGAGGTGGCTAATTCGTACGAATTCGTACGACCTCAGTCGTACAAATTCATACGTTTTTTGCTAAATCGTACGTATTTTACGAGTTGTGAAATCGTATGAATTTGTACGAATGACCTACACATAACCCCGCCCCTAAACCTACCCGTCACTGGGGTTTAGACAAATCATACTAAATCGTACGAGTGAGGTCGTACGAATTCGTACGAATTAGCCACCTCGTAAAATATGTACGAATTGCCGTGAGATTGCGTTGAAACTTCTTAATAAACTGTTGTTAAATTCTACAAGTTTCATGGTTTCAATTAATTAACTAATTCAATGAACATGTTTTTTTTATTACTTAAATTAATTTTTACCAATTAGACAGAATCCAGAAAAATTTAAATGAAAAACAAAAATGCAGAAAAATTAAAACAGAAAAAACATAAATTTGGAAAAAATAAACTGAATTTTTTTGGTGGTGGGAATAAATGGATACTATAGGGCCCTAAAATGTAATGTAAACAATTTTAATAAATTGTTGTTAAAATATGAAGGTTTGAATTAATTGGATAACCTGGAAAAATAAAAATGGGGGGGGGGTATAAATTGGGGGAAAAATTAACAGAATTTGGGGAAAAAAATAACATGAATTTCATAGGACCCTATAAAAGTTTAAAAGCAGCAATGTGAAGCTCACATTTTTATTAAACCACTTAAATTAATTATTCTGCACAAAAGAATGTGTTTGATCTAAGCTAAAAAGTGTTTAAATCAGCTAAACAATGTTTGGTTATACATTACTGATATAATTGAGTTAGTTTAGTAACAGTGTAAACAGTGCTTTATGGGTAGTTATGCAAACCCTTCGTAATATCCTTCAGCATGTCATTAATGTGTTTACTGAACTTGTACTGAACCCAGAACAGTCCTTTACCAAACTGAGAAACACCTGTAAACGACGGCCGGGATCCTCTTCCATGATCTGAACGCCGCCACCTTCTCCAGCTCCTGGTCGGTGACGGCAGCAGGCACGATTATTTGCTCTGGGTAACTGGCACAAAGCCTGCGGGATACACACACACGGCTCGTGATGACGCTGCTCTGGCTGCTGGTGTGAGGAGGTGTGTGTGTGTTTCTGCTGTTTCACCTGTAGTTGCTGTTGATGGTGGAGATTCTCCAGGCACTGTGGGAGTCGAAACCCATCCTCTCCAGCTCTCGCTTGAACCTCCGCTGGTGTCCTCCTGCAAACACAGACCCAAACACACACCTCCCTCAGGCCTTAAAATCACGTGAATATTGACTTTGCACACACACCAGATTTACAAAACACAGTTTGTTTGCTTCAAGCCAGACATTGGTCTGTCACTTCCCGTTGCTTCATAAACGCCTACATTGCAAAAGATTGTCCTGATAAACAGAAGTACAGTGCATTCATCCTTATGTTCAATGCACAACACACAAGATTTAATGCTGAATACAGATTTCACTCATTGTTATGCAAAAATTCATGTAAAATCTGGCAGTGTTATTTTTAGTATTATTTGTATAGTATATACAACATACTATATACTAGTATATATTACTAATTATATTTTTTTCTTAATATTTTAAATATTTTTTTATTTTTATATATTCAGGTTTTATTTTAATTTAATACATTTAACTAATTTTATTTTAGTACATCAATTGAAAATAAATGAAAATGAGAAATGCTTCCTTTGCAACAAGCTGAAATTAAATAAGTTTTAATAATAATATATAATAAATATAATAAATTATATATATAATATTATTATACTCTTATAATATTTTTATTATATTATTATATAATAATTGTAATATTTTTTAAATATGTGCTCTTGTCATTTTTATTAGTTTTATTAATTTCTAAAATATTACTATTTAGGTTTAATATATTTTTAACTTTCAGTTTTATTCATTCATTCATTTATTTATTTATTTATTTCCAGTTTTAGTGCTTCAGCTTCAACTTCTAAATTCTAATATTATTATTTATTTTTGCATTATTTCAATTAACATAAATGTTTTTAATAGTTTTAGTTTTAGTTAATGATGATAACCCTGCCAAGCATGTCAAGTTGCAATGAATTTACATTTATTTTTTTATAAATTTAAGAGCTCCAGCAGAGGGGACAATTTTAATAAATTTAAACAACAAATAAAAATAAATCATTTTCACAATAAGCTACTTTATTATTGTTATTGTTGTAGTTCTATGGTGCTTTCTGTCATTTTTGGAGCTGAACAGCATTCATCCTGCATGAAAAAGAGCAGCATGAACATCTTTTTTGTGTTCCACAGAAGAAACAAAGTCATACAGGTTTGGAACGACATGAGGGCGAGGACACATTGTTCATTTCTTCTTCATTGTTCAAAGATAAGTAAACCAGTTTAAGGACAAGAACCTGTCAAACACAAACGTCCAGTTACCTGCACGGCATATCCCATCATGCACCTCTCTGTCCTCTGGGGAGACGCTGGCGCTACACGAGAGGAAGGGGAAGGCGAAGAGCTCCTCCAGCCGCGCCGGCGGTCGAACGACTGCGCTGATCCTCCTCAGCCAATCCTGACACTGCTCCGCCGACAGGAAGTTACACCTGAACACAAACCCTGCAGGTTACATCTACTCTCCTAACAGAGACATGCTTCATCAATGCATCATAATGGAAGCCTGTTTCCACCATGGAATGAAGAAATAAAAAAAAGGTAATTGTGGCATCTTGTCTCTAGGGCTGTCAAAAAAAAAATTAATTTCAAATATTCTTAGAATTTAAAATAAAAATCCACATTCGAATGCATTAGAATTTTAGGTGTGCGTCATGCAGCTTTATCAGTGGCTCACGAAATGCGACGACGATGTAGGTGTCATTACATTTGAATGTGTTTCATAGCTTATCCAGTTGAACCCACTACATACGGCGCTGCTGGTTGTTCATTCAAAATATTGCAGAAAAAGAGAGCTTCAATGCGGAGATGATGTTGTTTACGGCAAAACTGAAACCAAGCCGTTCACACAGAACGCATATTTATCACATTTTCTAGAGGGACATCTATCACCGTTGCATAAAGTCGCATAAAGTCGCAATTATGAGACAAAAAGTCAAAATTGATTTTTTATTAAGTGGCGGAAACGGGCTTCCATACACAAGAGAGCCGCATGTTTAGAAAGCCATATAAAATTAATGTAAAGTTCAACTTTTAAAAAACATGTCTCGAGACTTTATGGTGGTTTTTCCTCCCATCCCACTGCATCTCAAGTTTTTAAATGAAGAAAGTACTCTTTGTCTTTGAAAGTAGTCATACATACATGCATGATGCTGTTTTGTTTCTAATTATTTAAGCAACTTTATTAATTATATATGGTTTATAAAAATTATTTTAAACATTATGCACTTTTTTCAAAGATAGTGTTATTTTATTGCTATAATAAACATGCATTAGTAATATTTTGCTCGATGCGCCTCTTGTGGCCTCAGGAGAGAAGACAAAAGTTTTTTCCCCCTAACTGAAATTGTGCCTTTTAAATTCAAATATAATTTAATATTGATAATATTTAATGTGCAAAATTCAAATTTAGTTTTTCAGGCATTTTGACAGTCCCACTTGTCTCACAATTCAGACTTTCTCACAGTTCTGCTACACGTGAAAACTGCGAGAAATAAAGTCATAATTCTAAGAAAAGTCCAAATTGTAAGGTAAAATTACCTTTGGAATTACCTTTGTGGCGGGACATAAAAAACTGAATTGCAAGATGTAGAAATCAGAGAAAAAAGTCTGAGAGGAAAAGTTGCAATTATGTTTTTTGTTTTTTTTCACAGTGGAATCAAAAAGCAGAATTGTGAGAAAGTTGAGATATAAATGCAAAATTGTGAGATATAAACTTATATAGTCTGATTTGTGAGATATACACTTGTAATTCGCGAGAAAAAAGTTGCAGTTACCTTTTTTATTTTTTCTCAGAATTCTGAGTTTTCTTGCAATTCTGAATTTTTTTCTAAGAATTGGGAAAAAAAAAAGTCAGAAATGTGAGATTCAGATATGCGAGATATAAACTTACAATTGTGAGCTGTCAGATTTATCAGATAGTCACAATGAAAGTTTTTATTTTTTATTCTGTGGCCGAAAAAAAAAAAAGATGAAAACTCCGAATTCGGAGAAAAAAGTCAGACTTGCAAGTTCTGACTTTTTTTCTCCGAACTGTGAAATAAAGTGTGAATTGTGAGATAAAAACTTATATCGTGGAGAAAACGATATATTCCAAAGGAACACAGTGTGTAATTGTATAATAGGTCAAATGCACAGTGCAGCACTGAGGACACTGTGTACAGATACAGTGATCAGACACAGCGAGGACACATTTGTTAGTCAAAGCAGTGCTGTTACACAGACGTACCTGATGATCTTACAGTCTTTACAGGTGAGGTGCAGCTGTGTCAGATCCTGACACTCCACACTTTCAATCAGCTGCAGAGGAACCTGAAGAGACAACACAAACATCACAACTCAGTCTTTAGTGCTGGCCAAACTGTGGATGTAATGAAGCAAACCATTATCATATATTTTGGGAATGCCTACATATTCAAGAACACTGGAAAGAAATCCAGGAGGCTCTTGAATATATTTTTAGAAGAGACATACCTCTAGAAAGCAAATTGTTGTATTTTGGCTGCATATATCCAGATATCGTAACAGCAGATAATAAATACCTGATGGGTGTGCTTTTGGCAGCCAGTAAGAAAGCAATCACACGTAAATGGTTAAAACAAGAGAGACCAACTTTAGATAATTGGATAGATGTGACCATAGAGATTTATACGATGGAAAAGATCCCTTTGGTTAATTTAAAGAAGGATGCCTTTCTGGGAAAGTGGAGGAAATGGGTTGAATATGTATCAGAAAGAAGGTCTGATTTTGCTGTTATAAATAAATAAAAGATGATCAATATATAGATACATACATGTAATATAATATATGCTTGTGTGTGTATATGTACACGTTTGCTAATATGCATGTACTCTGTATCTATATACATAATGAAGGTCATTTGAGGTTATTCTGGACGGAATTGAATTAGGACACATGTTCTCACCCGGGATGTATATAGCTACCACCCCCCCCCCCTTTTTTTTTACTTTTATTATTTATATACATTTTATTT
This sequence comes from Aspiorhynchus laticeps, assembly GCA_023376895.1. Taxonomy (NCBI): domain Eukaryota; kingdom Metazoa; phylum Chordata; class Actinopteri; order Cypriniformes; family Cyprinidae; genus Aspiorhynchus; species Aspiorhynchus laticeps. The sequence goes on along the minus strand of CM041796.1, from coordinate 61,452,640 downwards.
TAACATTACTTTTCTTTGTAAAAAGGAAAACAGGTTATACTTTGAAACAATTTAACGACGGTTGAGTATAATTTATAGTTAAAACATACTAGGTAATTGTACATAATTGTACAAGATACTTTATGGTTGCATTGAGCATTTTATGTAACTTGAAATATGCTGTATGATTGTACTCAAATGAATGTTCACAACAAACAAAAAAAGTCTTTAGGACTTGAGCAGGAACAGTTGTTTTAATTAGCGCTGACTATTACTGTGCATGACTCTAATAGCCATACTAAAAGTGACAATGGATAATTTACCTGAATTAAATTAAACAATAATGCTGAAACTGTTAACAAACAAGTGTACTGCATTATATACAAAGATTATATCAGGCACTGAGTCAGTATATTAGATAATGGCTTTATTTTTATTCATTTGATTATTAAAATCAGAGTGAGACAGCAGAGAGACTCCGCCCACAGGCTCTTCTGATTGGCTGTGGTTTGTGATTGACTGCTGTATCATGTGGTCAGACCGATCTGATCTGGTGTAACAGTGTTCTGAGATCTCAGGTGTTGTTGTGTGTGAGAGAAACACTCACATTGATGATGTTCTCCTGCAGTTTGATGTGAAGGCGGTAGCTGGTTAAGGCAATGAGGGACTCCTCTGCTCTCCCGACATGCTCCACACACTCGCCCTGCAGCAGCGGGAACGGGACCTGCGTCACACACACCGTTATCACATCAGGGTTAGCTCACACTCATATTTAAATACATTTTTAAGTTTTCTGGATTCTGTTTTAATGGTTAAATTAAATTCACCAATCATTAAAGTAATGAAAAGGCATTACTTTTTAGGTCTTTTTTTTACAAAAAAATTCTGGAGTCCGTTTTAATGGTTTAATTAAATTTTAAGAATCAAAACTGATAGGTATATATTTTATATTTCATAAAACTTTAACAATTGAATTATTCCTAAATAACACTATATGTATGTATGTTTGTATATATTATATATATATATATATATATATATATATATATATATAAAAAAAATAGTCAAACCAAAAATTATTCAGACACCAGATATCATTTTTGATATTCTTTTTACTAGTGGGTGCAGGACATTATAGTTTATTTATGTAAGTGAGGATAGCAAAATAAAATAAACTGTGACATTATAGCCAAAAATTCTTCATACAGTGGACTACCAGTAAATTTATCAAAATTTGGGACCAAAAGTATTCAGACACTTTAACAAGCTTTATCTGTAATAACAAGATTAATTGATCTTTTAAAATGTAATCAAAAATTAAATTTGACATTCCTTAAATTAATTTTTAAACAAAGTAAAAAAAGTGCTGCACAAGAAGCTTTACTGTTTAAATTAAAACAGGGACAAAAACTGTGAAATTGTGTGATACAATAACAAATAATGTTTTAATAAATTGTACTGTTATTATTATTATTTAAATAAATAAAATTTATATTCTTTCACGTTCATTATGTAAATTCTGTTTTTATGACTTGACTCTTAATGAATGATGAAAACATACTGTCTCTCAGAATTAAAAGCAACATAATAACAGAAGTAGGACAGCTATATTATTATTATTCCTAAGCGCTGTGATACCTGCTCGTCCTCCGGTACAGGGCTCCCACGGGCCTCCAAACGCTGATGCCCCTCTTCAACCTTCAAAACACAAGCGTGGTGTTTGAGAAGAGCCATCAGCATTTACATGTACATTTACATTTAGCAGATGCTTTTATCCAAAGTGACTTACAAATGAGGACAATAGAAGAAATCAAAACCAACAAAGAGCAATGATACACAAGTGCTATGACAAGTCTCAGTTAGCTTAACACAGTATACGTAGTAAGGTGTTTTATATATATATATACACACATCTATACACAGTTGAGGTCAAAAGTTTACATCTCTCAGAATCTGCAAAATGTTAATTATTTTACCAAAATAAGAGTGATCATACAAAATGCATGTTATTGTTTATTTAGCAGCACTGACCTTTCACATAAGATGTTTAAATATAGTCCACAAGAGAAAATAATAGTTGAATTTATAAAAATGAAATATATATATATAAAAAAGAAAACAAATAGATAAAATAGAATTAGAATAGAGAGTGCTAGAGTTAGAGGGTCAAATAAAGATGGAAGAGATGTGTTTTTAGCCGATTCTTGAAGATGGTTAAGGTCATTCCACCAGGAGGAACAGTTCATGTAAAAGTCAGTGAAAGTGATTTTGTGTCTCTATAAACAATAAAGCGACGTTCACTTGCAGAACACAAGCTTCTAGAGGCTCATAAGTCTGAAGTAATGAATTTAGGTAAAGGGGTGCAGAGCCAGAGGTGGTTTTGTAGACAAACATTAATGTCTTGAATGCAGCCGTGATGTGAGAGCAGAATAAGCGCATGTAAAGCAGGGTTAGAGGTCTTACCATGACCCCGGGACGGGCGGCCAGAGAGGATCTCAGTCCCACAGACGGCAAACACACCGACCGACCTGAGAGACATCAATATAATCATAGTTTCACTCAGTTTAACACACTTTACCATGCTTAAATACATCACGGTTCTAGGTTTCTAAGGATTTATTTTAGATTATAGGTTTATTCACGTTTTGGTTTGATTTGTTTGATGCTATTAAAATCAGTACTGAACTGTTCCCGATCTCCCTTTACTTCACAAACAGTGCCATAATCAATCACGCATTTCATAATCAATGAGGCGTTCGGCTGTTGCTGAATCATGCCGATCGTTTCAGAGCAGATCAATACAGTGACGCCGTTAGATGAGACTGAAGCTATTGATCGTATGATTTACCTTATACAGACACTTCAGAGATTCAAAGAAGGCAATAAGAAATTATATTTTACATTTAAAAAAAGATTAGTTTAGAACCATTAAGATTATTTTATGATAATGAATCAAATTCACATGTAAATCTCGTTACTGTAAAATACTGTAAAATATACACCAGGGTTATTATAGTTAACTAAACCTGAAACTAAAACTAAAATGTAAGCCACTAAAACATTGTCATTACTTGAAATAAATGTTAACTGAAATGGGCTAAATTAAAATATAAAAACATTTTATTTTAGTGAACAAGAACTTTTTCATTTAGTTTATCTTGATGTACAAAAAAAACTAAAACTGAAATTAAAATTAACAAAAACTATATAGAAATACTGTATATACAGAAAAGCTCAATCCTGCAGAAAAAGACAAACATATAAACAAACAAATATAAATATAAAAAGTCAAAATATTAGAAAATATAATAGAAAAACTATAATAGTATCTCATTGATACTAAAATAACAGTGTTATATAAAATAAAATAATTGTATATAATTATGCTGTATTTAAATCAGCACAAAGAAATTAATGAAAACAAATACTAGCATGATATATAAATACTTTAAAATTAAAATATCATTTTTTGCATTACAGTAGTCAAAATGAGTTTTATATTACAGTAATGACAATTTAATTACAATTAATTCATATACAGTAATGTCAATAATGCAAACATTTTCCTGTAAGGGCTTCATTTTCTTTATGCAAATATATATATATATATATATATATATATATATATTATTTTTTTTTTTATTTGTGGTGAAATGTGTCCTGACCTTGACCGGTTTCATGAGATTCACTATGACAACAATCTACAAAGCACCTGACACAGAGATTTATGAATGATTTTACAGGCGTCATGTAAGGTCTCGCCGATCACAAAGACTTAATAACTGCAATATCTCTTATCTTATCTTTAGAAAAATAAAAACAAAATGTGTGACAGGATTTTCATTAATACAATTCATGTGAAATAAAACTGCATGAAAGCATTAGTTTCCCATTCCAAACAACTTCAAAATCTGATCGTATGTCTCATCAATATCAGCACAAGACACAGTGTTCGTTTTAATTTCACTGTGTTGATGCATCAGAAAACACATAACTGGTGAATCCTAAACTATGCAAGTTAACTCAACCTGCAGCGAACGGCTAATCTTCGTCTGTAACACACATGCACTAACATGCACACATTCTGACACATGATGTTATAGATCTACAGACCTGATTCTGCTTCTGGATCTGGATCTGGATCTGGATCTGGATCGGTCTGTCTGTGTGTCGAGAAGACGCTCGAAGAAAGAAAGAAAGTCTGCAAGAGAGGAGAGATTAAAAAAGACAGAGTTAAACATTAATAACCAAATTAAACATGCAACATAATCAGATCATGTGACAATGTAGCACACTTCAGTTTTCACTTATTGCATTGAATGCTGTCTCACAAAAAACGGGAAGCAGAATAAAGTAACAAAAGTTTCACAACAACATCCATTGTTATTATTAACAATGAAATAAATATAAAAGATTAAATACATAGCATTTAAAAAATAAGTATAGTAGATTTTTAACAGTTTCTGCAGGTTTTATGAAGGTAAATTTAAGACCAAGTAAAGAAAACTTAAGGGATATATTGAATGGAAAGCAATACATCAATACGGTCTCTAAATATAAAGTCTGAAAATACAACTTTTACTGTACCTTCTGATCATCACACTGCAAAAAGTGCTGTTCTTTCTCAGTATTTCTGTCTTGTTTTCCAGTGCAAGTGTCTAAATGTTTTTAAATCAAGATAGATTTACCTGAGAAGCAAAATGACATGAAATAAGGAGTCTTGTTTATGAGAAACGGATCAAAATGAAGTGAGTTTATGCTTTAAACAAAAACAAATATCTGCTAAAAAAAAAAAAAACTTAATTCAAAGGGAAAACATGTTTTCATTCCCCATTTGCAGACATCTGTTTTGGTTTCAAGCATAAACCTTGTTTAATTTTATTTAATTTCTCGTAAACAAGACTTGATATGTTCATTTTGCATCTCAAGTAAATGTATCTTGATTTAAGGATGTTTAGATATTTGTACTGGAAAGCAAGACAAAAATACTGAGGAAGATATTCCTTTTTGCACAGTGGATGCAACATTTAATGGCATAACTATGAATTTAAGACTTTCTGCTCTGATTTAAGACCTTTTTAAAGCCTTAATTTGTGGAAGGGTGAATTAAGACCTTTGTAAAACCCGCAGAAACCCTGTTTAATGTGTGCCAGACTTACAGCAGTGAAGTAGGCCATGTATAACCTCGTACAACCTGATCAGAATTCACAGTCAACCAATAATAAACAGGAGAGTGGATTAAAAATAAAACCGGTTTTGAAGGGCAGGTCAAACTTGAGCAGCGTTACGGTTAAAACACACACACACAGATACGTGGCTATTCATGTTGATGGGAATGCAAACTAATCAAAGAACATGCAAAGAAAGGTCATGCAAACAAAAGGCCTTGTTATGCTGTTCCTGACAAGCTTATATTAACTGACAATATCTGTTTGCTTTCAACAAAACACATATAATGACAGATATGTTATCATGGCTTTCAACAGCTCAATCCTGCAGGAGCAAATTTACTCAAAGTGCTTTACTATTGCAAGAGTGTCTAATCTCACAATAATCAATTTGCAAAGGTACAAACCCGATTCCAAAAAAGTTGGGACACTGTACAAATTGTGAATAAAAAAGGAATGCAATAATTTACAAATCTCATAAACTTATATTTTATTCACAATAGAATATAGATAACATATCAAATGTTGAAAGTGAGACATTTTGAAATGTCATGCCAAATATTGGCTCATTTTGGATTTCATGAGAGCTACACATTCCAAAAAAGTTGGGACAGGTAGCAATAAGAGGCCGGAAAATTTAAATGTACATATAAGGAACAGCTGGAGGATATCTAAACATGATCCAGAAGCGCAGGCGTTTTCTCTGGGCCAAGGCTCATTTAAAATGGACTGTGGCAAAGTGGAAAACGGTTCTGTGGTCAGACGAATCAAAATTTGAAGTTCTTTTTGGAAAACTGGGACGCCATGTCATCCGGACTAAAGAGGACAAGGACAATCCAAGTTGTTATCAGCGCTCAGTTCAGAAGCCTGCATCTCTGATGGTATGGGGTTGCATGAGTGCGTGTGGCATGGGCAGCTTACACATCTGGAAAGGCACCATCAATGCTGAAAGGTATATCCAAGTTCTAGAACAACATATGCTCCCATCCAGACGTCGTCTCTTTCAGGGAAGACCTTGCATTTTCCAACATGACAATGCCAGACCACATACTGCATCAATTACAACATCATGGCTGCGTAGAAGAAGGATCCAGGTACTGAAATGGCCAGCCTGCAGTCCAGATCTTTCACCCATAGAAAACATTTGGTGCATCATAAAGAGGAAGATGCGACAAAGAAGACCTAAGACAGTTGAGCAACTAGAAGCCTGTATTAGACAAGAATGGGACAACATTCCTATTCCTAAACTTGAGCAACTTGTCTTCTCAGTCCCCAGACATTTGCAGACTGTTATAAAAAGAAGAGGGGATGCCACACAGTGGTAAACATGGCCTTGTCCCAACTTTTTTGAGATGTGTTGATGCCATGAAATTTAAAATCAACTTATTTTCCCCTTAAAATGATACATTTTCTCAGTTTAAACATTTGATATGTCATCTATGTTGTATTCTGAATAACATATTGACATTTGAAACTTCCACATCATTGCATTCTGTTTTTATTCACAATTTGTACAGTGTCCCAACTTTTTTGGAATCGGGTTTGTAGTTCAGATAAAAACAGCTACCTGCACTTATTTATTTTCTGTATTGTGCAACAGTGTAAATGTTAAGAATCATGCTAAAACACGTCTGTTGTGCATTAAAACCTAGTGTGCTGACTACCTAGACAGCAGTTTTGTGCATGTAGTGAACTGTCAACCTACTCCAGCTGACTCTGAACGTGTTCGTGATGCCTAAAAAGGCAGTAAACCAAGTATGCTGTCTAAAGAGACGCACTAGATGGCCAGAAATGCTGTTTAGTTGCAGCGCAGTCGTTAAACTGGCCTAAACTCGACCTGCTGCAAGAACGAGCATCGGTGCATTGATGAAGCCGCTCCTGGGAGGATTTGATCAGATGTTAAACATGAATGTCTGTCATTAGATCTCGAAGCGAGCGTGTGTTGTGTTGTTTATGTTTGTTGTTGTTGTTGTGGAGGGCGGAACCCGTCAGCCCGGCACCGAAACCCGTTAATAAAACGCTGCACGCGCCGCACACTCACCTGCTTCACGTCTTCGCTGCAGAAGATGCGCTCTGTTGCGGTAAAACCGGAGTAAAATCAGAAAAGAGACGGTAAACGGAATGTAAACATTGCGAGTAATCCGCTCTACACCGCCATGACGCTCCCCTCTCAGCTGTGCTGCTACGGTCATGTGACGCCGCGACGTCGTGACGCAATCACGCACGCGCGTCACGTGATGAACGTATTGTTTTGGCTTTAGCGGAGTGTGGATACAGATTTGTTTGTTTGTGTTGTTGTTTATTTGTAACTCTTCTCAATTTGTTGTGTTTGTGTAATTTATCTATTGTTGGTAATTATTTGATGTATTTTGTAATCCCTTAGCAATGTTCCTTTTTGCAATTGTTGTTCCGAGCATTAATAAAAAAGGATAGAAACATAAATGTAAATTTAAAAATCATAAATAATTCTTAATAATTAATACACATGTATATATTTATTATTTTTTGATAAATTAAAAAAAATAATTAATTTAAAACATAGAACTTTATACTTCGCAAAAAAAAGTAGGCTATAATAATTGCTGATTTCCATTCACTTAAGTGTAAGTTTGTTTGTTTTGTAAGTTATTTTGATCTTGAGTTAAATCACTGGCAGTATATTGGAGATATATTATTTTAATAAAATGGCATTGTTTATTATTTAAAACATTTACATTTACTCATTTAAAAGCCTTTTTCAGCAACAGAACTGGAACAAAACAAATACAAATGAAAGCAAAAATAAGATTCAGACTTCAACTTAAGTCACCAAAAAGAGACTTTATTAACAAACTTTCATATCATTGTTTATCATTTAGTCTCCAAACCAAACTGAATATATACGAACTTACATAATCAAGCAAATATACAACCAACAATTATTCTTCAGTCATACTAAAAAAATATAGACCAATCAGGGTTTACTTTTGCATTAAATTCAATTATGAAATAAATCATGATCAAAAAATCAGAATAAAAAAAGACTGTTATGGTCACATTTCGAGCTCAAGCAGGAAGATCTCGTGATGTTCCTGAGATTCTTCTTCATTGTTGTTCAGGTAAAGTCTCACAGCTCAGAGGGATCTTCATCTCTCTCTCTCTTCTCTCTCGTGATGTTTCTGAGATTCTTCTTCATTGTTGTTCAGGTAAAGTCTCACAGCTCAGAGGGATCTTCATCTCTCTCTCTTCACTCTCGTGATGTTTCTGAGATTCTTCTTCATTGTTGTTCAGGTAAAGTCTCACAGCTCAGAAGGATCTTCATCTCTCTCTCTTCACTCTCGTGATGTTCCTGAGATTCTTCTTCATTGTTGTTCAGGTAAAGTCTCACAGCTCAGAAGGATCTTCATCTCTCTCTCGTGATGTTCCTGAGATTCTTCTTCATTGTTGTTCAGGTAAAGTCTCACAGCTCAGAAGGATCTTCATCTCTCTCTCTTCACTCTCGTGATGTTTCTGAGATTCTTCTTCATTGTTGGTCAGGTAAAGTCTCACAGCTCAGAAGGATCTTCATCTCTCTCTCTTCACTCTCGTGATGTTTCTGAGATTCTTCTTCATTGTTGTTCAGGTAAAGTCTCACAGCTCAGAGGGATCTTCATCTCTCTCTCTTCACTCTCGTGATGTTCCTGAGATTCTTCTTCATTGTTGTTCAGGTAAAGTCTCACAGCTCAGAAGGATCTTCATCTCTCTCTCTTCACTCTCGTGATGTTCCTGAGATTCTTCTTCATTGTTGTTCAGGTAAAGTCTCACAGCTCAGAAGGATCTTCATCTCTCTCTCTTCACTCTCGTGATGTTCCTGAGATTCTTCTTCATTGTTGTTCAGGTAAAGTCTCACAGCTCAGAAGGATCTTCATCTCTCTCTCTCTTCACTCTCGTGATGTTCCTGAGATTCTTCTTCATTGTTGTTCAGGTAAAGTCTCACAGCTCAGAAGGATCTTCATCTCTCTCTCTTCACTCTCGTGATGTTCCTGAGATTCTTCTTCATTGTTGGTTCAGGTAAAGTCTCACAGCTCAGAAGGATCTTCATCTCTCTCTCTTCACTCTCGTGATGTTCCTGAGATTCTTCTTCATTGTTGTTCAGGTAAAGTCTCACAGCTCAGAAGGATCTTCATCTCTCTCTCTCTCGTGATGTTCCTGAGATTCTTCTTCATTGTTGTTCAGGTAAAGTCTCACAGCTCAGAAGGATCTTCATCTCTCTCTCTTCTCTCTCGTGATGTTTCTGAGATTCTTCTTCATTGTTGGTCAGGTAAAGTCTCACAGCTCAGAAGGATCTTCATCTCTCTCTCTCTTCACTGTCGTGATGGACTGTACTCCGACAGAGACATGATTGTGCTCTTCTCTCTGCAGATCTGTGTCCTCCTCCATCTCTCCATCACTGGACTCCTGTTTGATTCGGACTAAACTGGATGAAACCGGACTGGACCCGGTTGGATTCTGAAATGTTCTGGTTTGTACTGGTTCTGAAAAACCATCTCGTCTAATTCTAGATCTGTTAACAGAGAGAGAGCAAAGGTTTGGGAATTACATTTATTCTATTTACACTTATTTTGTGAGTTTAAAGGGCTCATATAATATTTTATTTCCCTTGAATTCCATTTATTGCATTTATTTTTTGCACCAAAAACAGGATTTTGTTTTAGTTTATCCCAAACATTTTAATTGAAGACACCTGAGATTTTTAATTATTTCAATATTTTAACATCACTTTCATGTTCATGGTTCACAGATGTTGGTTAATGGTCATTTTTACTGTTTTATTTTGACTTTTTATTTTAGAATAATTTTGTATTAGGTTTCATTTGTCAATATATTAATTTAATATATTTTTTTCTATACATTTTATATAATACAAAATATATTTTTCTATATATTTTATATATTTAATTTAATATTTAATATATGAATATGTTTCCAAATGTGTGTGTGTGTATAATATATATATATATATATATATATATATATAGTGTGTGTATATTATATGTATATATGTATTATAATCATCTATAATGCATTTATATAAGGCATTCTAATATTAATAAAATATGTACTGTATTTGTTATATAGCATAGCATTAACAAATGCATTCATATAATATTATTCTTATATTAGTTATATTGTTGTTAACTTTAAATTTGGTAATAATTTTTGCTTGGATGGAACAACAGCTACACTAATTATGTCTCTTTGTTTCTCTGTTTCTGTAACTAGGAGTTACACAAGCTTCTAGTCTGGATCCAGCCCTTAAATGATCTGAGATGACCGAACACCTGAGAAGAGATGATGCTGACCCCTCGGAGGACCTCAGAGGATGCCAACCTCTGATCCCCAACAACATGCATGAATTAACAAATTTTGCCATAAGTTAATATATTAAGTTTCTACAATGTATAAATATATTGTAGAGACTTAATTTCCTGTAAAGCGCTTTGCAACGATTGTATCGTAAAAAGCGCTATACAAATAAACTTGAATTGAAAAACTTTGAATAATATATATATATATATATATATATATATTAGTGTGTGTGTAATATGTATAATGTATATACTGTATGTATAAGCTCATCTGTAAGTCGCTTTGGATAAAGGCATCTGCTAAATGATTAATTGTGAAAAAATATGTACATTATATTGATTATATATGTAATAGCATTAAAAAATATTTAAAATAATAAGTATTATTTTTAATATTAGTATATTATTGTTTTAACTAATTATAAAAATTATGAAAGTAATATATTTATTTTGTAAATTACAATTGTCCTGTCACCTAAAGAAAGAATATTTGCTAATTATTGCACTGCAAGTTACAATAACATTTATATTTGTGTTATAAATTCTTATGCTTTCAAACATTCTAATTTTCAAGCTTTTATTATGTCTTTGTATACTGGTGAAATGCTGTAAACATCTATCCACAGGAATGTTGGAAATTGCGCAGATGTGTAAAATAAAGTGAGCCTAGTGCACATTGCATCCCAAAATGCACTTTAATTTCAATTTTATTTCTCATTTATTTATTTTAATTTCACACTTGATTGAATTATTAGCTTTTTATCAATGATCTGGATCAAGCGGTCACTCACCTGTAGTTGTAGAACCAGTTGCTAACAGTGCTGGTGTGCAGGCCTAGCTGTGCTGCGAGTCTCTCGATGGTGTGTTGAGACGGATACGGCTCTGTCTGATACACCGCTATCAGTGCCTCTCTCTCCTGAGCGCTGAGGATGACACGCGGCCTCTTCATCACCTCACACCGTCCCCAACGATCACAAAACCCCTGTCCTCCCGCATCCAACCACTTCTGTGAAGCACAGTCTGATCCCATCAGAGCACGTTTGAGACCAGCTGCCAAAGAAAAGACATTTAACACTAATGAGGATCTTTAAAGGAACAGTTCACCCAAAAATGAAAATGAGCTCATCCTCAGGTCATCCGAGATGTAGATGAGTTTGTTTCTTCATCAGGTTTGTAGAAATGTGTCACTGCATCAGTGTCTCAGCAATGGATGCTCTGCAGTGAATGGGTGCCGTCAGAATGAGAGACCAAACAGCTGATAAAAACATCACAATAATCCATACCACTCCAGTCCATCAGTTAACATCTGGAGAAGACAAAAGCTGAAACAAATCCAGCATTAAGACATTTATTACTAAAATATGAGTCCATAATCCATAATAACGCTTCCTCCAGTGAAAAAGTGCATCTCCTGTTGTCTCTCACATCAAAATCCAGACACATATTTGTTTAGAGCTGTTTTGGTTTGTAAACGCTGCTTGATTTCAATTTTATTTCTCGGATTTTTTTTATTTCTCGGACAAAACTCGGATCGAATCAGCCAGCAGCTAACATTGCTACTAACAGGCGCTCAAGGTCGAGCAGACAGCGGCATTCAGCTCAGAGCGCAGCCGAGCCCAGGACTCTGATAGTGGGTGACTCTATTATTAGAAACATTAGTAGCAGGACTATAACTACCTGCTGCTTTACTCAAGCAACCGTCTCTGATGTGAACAAGGAACTTCAGAACATTGTGATGAAGCACAAGACTGCAAATCGAGTCATCATCCATGTGGGGAAGAATGATATTAGGAAAGGGCAGTCAGAACTGCTTAAGCAAGATTTCAGTGAACTCTTTGAAACACTTCAAAGACTTGAAGTTCAGTCGTTCATCAGTGGACCACTCCCAGCAAGGGGAACTAACATGTTTTCACGGTTGCTTGGGCTAAATACATGGCTACAAAGAACCTGCAGTACAAAAGGAGTCAACTTCATCGACAACTTCAATATTTTCTGGGGCCACAGACAACTGTTTAAACTGGAAGGCCTCCACCCAAACAAACTTGGTGCAAGAGTGCTAAAGGACAATTTCTATTTCTCCCTCCGTCATCCTTCAGTGGTGTGTGCCAATCCACTCACACACTCACCTGAACAGAATATGAGTGACCACAGGACTTCATATCAGCTTCCGAGTCATTATGTGGTTGAAGAATCCCACAAGGACACTGATAACGCCACACAGCCAAAACAAGCACTGCTCATGGACATCCCGGCTGAGCCCTGCCCAAAGAGCTCATCACATGCAGACTGTGACGTATTACAACAGCTCCAAGACTCAGCACCCAAGGACGACTTTCTGGAAAACAGCCTGGGAAGCCAGGACAACACATCACAGTCACCGGAAACACCAGAGCTAGAGCCCCGCTCACCAGACACACTATCCCTCTCTCCAGCATCTCCACTTCTAAGCTTTTCACAGAAAATGGAGGAATTGGTGTATGCTGGGACCAAACTCTCTGCAAGCCCCCAGATATCAACTAAAAAACGGCGGGCCCCCCAACCACCAAAGACTGCAGGCTCAGCTCTCCCGCCTCCTCCTGTGAGAGCTCTCCGACCGCTGCCACAACGCCAGGGCCCAAACCCTCCTCCATCTGCTGTAGGTGAACCAAAAACAACTGATAACAGCTCTCAGTGATATGTGTCGGGTCCCCGCTATATTAAGCAGCAACATTCACAAATGTTTACAAAACAAGCGGGAACCCAGTATGCCTGTAGCCTTCTCTATTTCTGTTTTATCACGTGATAGAAGGTCTAAGGCCTTCTCAAGCCGTACGGCTGACCCATCTAATCTGCGGCCTGTAATGCATCAGTCTAAGATTGCTGTAGAGACAAAATGTAATTCCATCAAGTTAGCATTTTTAAACAGTCGCTCACTAAAAAATAAATCATTTGTGATCAATGATTTAATAACCACAAACAACCTGGATTTTATGTTTCTAATTGAAACATGGCTAGAAGACAACTGCAGTGCAACAGTCCTCACTGAAACAGCCCCTCCTAACTTTAATTTTATAAGTGTCTGCAGGACTGTTAGGAGAGGTGGAGGTGTAGCTGCTATTTTTAAAGATGTTTATCAATGCAAGCAAGTGTCATTTGGTCAGTACTTGTCTTCTGAATATCTAGGTATTGTGCTGAAAGGTGCCCCACGCATTCTGTTTATCATCATTTACAGGCCTCCAAAATACTCTCCAGCCTTTGTTGAAGAGTTCACAGAACTGTTATCAATGATTTCCTCAGAGTTTGACTGTTTTGCTATTGCAGGGGATTTTAATATTCACATAGATAATGCTGAAGTCAAAACTACAAAAGAAATTATAACTGTTTTAAACACTTTTGACCTGATTCAGCATGTGCATGGACCCACACACAATCGTGGACACACTCTAGATTTACTCATCAGTAGAGGTCTAAACATTTCATCCATTGTTATTAAGGATGTAGCTCTGTCTGATCACTTCTGTATTTTCTTTGATATATTGATCTCTGTCACCACTGAATCTAGATCTGTCTCTGTCAGAAAGAGATGCATTAATGAGAACACTAGTGTGCTATTTATGAAGGCAATATCTTTAACACCAAGCATTTCTGCAGACTCTGTTGATCTTCTCCTGGATTCATTTAACTCAAAAGTTAAGAATGTTATTGATGATATTGCACCGATAAAGGTCAGCAAGAAGAATGGCAGACAAAAATCATTTTGGAGAAAATCAACAGCAGTTCAGAATATGAAAAGACAATGCAGAAAAGCTGAGCGGATGTGGCGGAAGACGAAACTTGAAATACACTACAGCATCTATAAAGACAGCCTTCATGCTTTCAATTTGGAACTAGCCACAGCTAGACAGACCTTCTTCTCAAACCTTATAAACAGTAACTTAAACAACACCCGCACTCTTTTTGCTACTGTTGAGAGACTGACAAACCCCCCAAGTCAGATTCCTAGTGAAATGCTCTCTGACAGCAAATGCAATGAGTTTGCTTCCTTCTTTTCAGAGAAGATCAGTAATATCAGAAAGGAGATTGGCACATCTTCCTGTAATACAGAGGTCACACAGATTCGATAGCAATCTCAAAAAGAAGTGACTATGTCTGTTTTTAAAACAATTGATAGCAAAATTTTGGAAGAAATAGTACAGCATCTTAAATCGTCAACCTGCTATCTTGACACACTTCCCACATCTTTTTTCAAAAGTGTGCTTAACTGTTTAGAAGCAGATCTCTTAGAAGTGGTGAACACCTCACTTCTTTCTGGGACTTTTCCAAGCTCCCTGAAAACTGCAGTTGTTAAACCCCTTCTGAAAAAGCGCAATCTTGATAACACCATGTTGAGCAACTATAGACCAATATCAAATCTTCCTTTCATAGGTAAGATTATTGAAAAGGTAGTTTTTAATCAGCTGAACAACTAACCTCAAATGGATACTTGGATAATTTTCAATCTGGTTTCCGCGTGCATCACAGCACAGAGACAGCACTCATTAAGATAATAAATGATATTCGCTTTAATTCTGATTCTGGCAAAATATCAGTGCTGGTACTACTAGATCTTAGTGCTGCGTTTGACACTGTCGATCATAACATACTTCTAGAGAGACTGGAAAACTGGGTCGGGCTTTCTGGGATGGCACTCAAATGGTTCAGGTCATACTTAGAAGGGAGAGGTTATTATGTGAGTATAGGAGAGCATGAGTCTAAGTGGACGTCCATGACATGCGGAGTCCCACAAGGCTCAATTCTTGCACCGCTCTTGTTTAGCCTGTATATGCTCCCACTAAGTCAGATAATGAGGAAGAACCAAATTGCCTATCACAGCTATGCTGATGATACCCGATCTACCTGGCCTTATCTCCAAATGATTATAGCCCCATTGACTCCCTCTGCCAATGCATTGATGAAATTAACAGTTGGATGTGCCAAAACTTTCTTCAGTTAAACAAGGAGAAAACTGAAGTCATTGCATTTGGAAACAAAGATGAAGTTCTCAAGGTGAATGCATAACTTGACTCTAGGGGTCAAACAACTAAAAATCAAGTCAGAAATCTTGGGGTGATTCTGGAGACAGACCTTAGTTTTAGTAGTCATGTCAAAGCAGTAACTAAATCAGCATACTATCATCTCAAAAACATTGCAAGAATTAGATGTTTTGTTTCCAGTCAAGACTTGGAGAAACTTGTTCATGCCTTTATCACCAGCAGGGTGGATTACTGTAATGGTCTCCTCACCGGCCTTCCAAAGAAGACCATTAGACAGCTGCAGCTCATCCAGAACGCTGCTGCCAGGATTCTGACTAGAACCAGAAAATCTGAGCATATCACACCAGTCCTCAGGTCCTTACACTGGCTTCCAGTTACATTTAGGATTGATTTTAAAGTACTTTTACTCGTTCATAAGTCACTCAATGGTCTAGGACCTAAATATATTGCAGATATGCTCACTGAATATAAACCTAACAGACCACTCAGATCATTAGGATCGAGTCAGTTAGAAATACCAAGGGTTCACACAAAACAAGGGGAGTCCACTTTTAGCTATTATGCCGCCCGCAGCTGGAACCAGCTTCCAGAAGAGATCAGATGTGCTAAAACATTAGCCACATTTAAATCCAGTCTCAAAACTCATCTATTTAGCTGTGCATTTGTTGAATGAGCACTGTGCTACGTCCGAACTGACTGCATTGTATTTTATGTATAATCCTTTTCTATTTAACTTTTAAATTTCATTTTAAATCAATTTCTATATCATTTTAAAATTCCTTGTTTTATTATTTTTAATTCCTTGTTTTTATTGCTGTGAATGATTATTTCACTTTCTTTTATGTAAAGCACTTTGAATTGCCACTGTGTATGAAATGTGCTATATAAATAAACTTGCCTTGCCTTGATCTGATGCAGATTTCTCTCCTGATTCAGACCAGAACACTTTTTCACTGGAGGAAGAGTTATTATGGATTATGGACTCATATTTTAGTTATAAACGTCTTAATGCAAGATGTGTTTCAGCTTTTGTCTTCTCCAGATGTTAACTGATGGACTGGAGTGGATAGCTTGTGGATAATTGTGATGTTTTTATCAGCTGTTTGGACTCTCATTCTGACGGCACCCA
The DNA here is from genome assembly GCA_023376895.1 of Aspiorhynchus laticeps. Taxonomy (NCBI): domain Eukaryota; kingdom Metazoa; phylum Chordata; class Actinopteri; order Cypriniformes; family Cyprinidae; genus Aspiorhynchus; species Aspiorhynchus laticeps. The sequence goes on along the minus strand of CM041796.1, from coordinate 61,436,025 downwards.
TTCACTGCAGAGCATCCACTGCTGAGACACTGATGCAGAGACACATTTCTACAAATCTGATGAAGAAACAAACTCATCTACATCTCAGATGGACTGAGGACGAGTCAATCAAACACACATTTACCTCTGTGGTCCATCTTCTTCATAGCGTTGAGCTTCTGGAGGTTTTGGGGGTCTTGGAGCCACAGATGCATCCGAATGAAGTTCTCCTTTCCCTTCAGACTGAGTTTAGTCCAGGGTTTGGGGTGCGACAGCAGTTCAGACACAGAGCTTTGTGTTAAACCCAAAACCTCTTCACCAAACACACGCTGACCTGCCAGAACAACAACAATCAGAAACAGCACTATTACATAGAAGTGAATAATTCTGATTATACATTATATGGAAATGTACAACTTTTGGTACATTTCATGCCCATTGATGATAATTATATTTTTCAACAATTTTCTTTAGAAATATGATATATAAATATAATATAAATATAAAAATATCTTGAGATGTAAAAATTTGGTTCAGACATAGTTTTTCAACTTCATCAGTCACCAAAGGAGACTTTATTAGCAAACTTTCATATATTCTTTACCATTTAGTCTCCAAACCAAACTGAATATTTGTAAACTTACATGAGTAGTTATCAAACAAATATACAACCAACAATTATTTTATTAAAAAAAAGAAGTTTGGCCTTCTGGAAGTTTACTTTCTTTAAATTAAATTATCTTTTTTAAACATTAAATCAACAACAAAAAATATGAAAGAAATTTTAAAGTACTGAAATTTTAAATCAAATATAAATCAATTTTTGGTACATTACATGTCTATTTATGATAATTGACTGTTTTCTTTAGATCATATCCATTAAGTGAAAGCATTTGAAAATTTTAAATTAGCCTTTATTTTTTATATATATATATAAATTTTAGTTATTTTTTGTAATTTTGTTATTTGCTTTATTTTTATTTTTTTAAATATTTAAAATATATATAATGTTTTATTTTTTTTTTAGCTGCCAGACACCATTTCTCATTTTCATTTAGTTTAACTAAAATTATTAATATTATATGAAATTTAAAAATTTTATTAGAAATTTAAAATTAAAATAATAAAATATAATAATAGTATTATATTTATATTATAGAACTTATTTATATATTAATAAATTAAATTATATATATATATATATATATATATATATATATATATATATAATATATATAATATATATTATATATATATATATATATATATATTATTAAAACTATAAAAGTTTCTAAATCATACTAAAATAAAGTCTCTTCTAATATTTATATTTTATTTATTTGATGTTTATTTAAATTACTGAATTAATTATATCATGAAACTGAATTTTAATAATAGTATTTTTAGTTAACGGTAACAATAAACGCCTCTGGTCTGTAGATATTGCTCATGTTCCTCTTCACTGTGCCTCTGTGGGATGTTTTCACCTGTTTTCTGCTCCAGCGGGTGAAAGATGACCTGAGGAATCACTGCTAGAGCACAAACTCTGATTTCTGTTCATCATGTGCTTTAAATGCGGTGAACACAAACCTATGTTGTTGGTCGTGAGAGTTTCTTTGACTCTCTGCGTGATGCTGAACGTGTCCAGACACAGAGACTGAAGCTCACAGCTGCTGCTGATGGGACAGGAGCGAGGTCTCTGACGCGTCTCCATCTTAAACCCCTGCGCTCTCTGATCCGGATCCGCTGCAAGCGTCTGGAACGAGCGGCTCACAGAGGACGGAGAAACTGAGGGCTCAGTATCTTCATTTATTTCACATTTGACCTTCTGGATGATGCTTTGGACAAAATCAGCCGAGGACTGAACGCTGGGCTCCAGTGTCCCATAATCCTCCTCTTCCTGCCGAGCGGTGCGTCGTTCATCGCAGGCGTCTGCGTCTGATGTTTGGCCTGCTGCAGGATGTTCCTGATAATATCATCTGATGCGTCTCCACCGCGCTGACATCTGCCTAACTTCATCTTCAGATCTCATCATCATCCATCATCTCAGCACTGAAACACACCACAGACACCAAAGAATGAATCTCAGGTGATCTTCAGATTTTCTTAGCATTGCAAATTTTGAATTCACTGAATTTGCTCAATATATTTTTTATGTTTTTACATACCGTAGCTTTAATTTTATTTTATTTCTGTTTAGTTTGAGTAATTTTATTTCCACTTCAACTCATTCCTGTTAGTTACCAACATTTTTAATCATGGTTAACTTAAACTTAATAAAATAAATAAATAAATCATTGCTTGAAATAAAATAAATGTTAAATGAAACTACTATAAATTATATAGTTTATTTTTTTCATTTCAGTTGTAATTTTTTTGTGCTTAAATTTAAACTAAACAAAAATTGGAAATGATGCAACTAGCTAAAATAAGTAAGGTTTTTTTATATTTTATTTTATTTTCAGCTGATGTTTATTTCTTTTTTTTAATAGTTCAAAGTCATTTTTATTTCCATTTTAGTTTAGGTCATTTTAGTACTTCCACTTAAACCTATTTATTTTAGTTAGTTGCCAAGATAACATTTCTAAATAGGGTTATTATAGTTAACTAAAAAAAACTTTTTCATTAATTCAAATAAATAAATGTTAACTGAAAAAATCTAAAACACCTCATATAATTTATTAATTTTACTTTATTTCAGTTTTAGTTATTTAGTATGTTAGGTCAAAATAAGTAAAAATTGGAAATTTTCTGAAAAAAAAAAACTTGCTGAAATAAGTTTTTTTTTTAAATATATATTTCATTTCTGTTAATGCTTATTTTATTTCAATTTAAAATAATTTTCTACATTAAATAAATTTGTATTGCCATGTTAAAGTAATTTTAGTACTTCAAATGAAACTTATTTATTGCAGTTATAGTTACCAAGGAAACTGTTTTAATCAGAGTTATTTTAGTTATTAAAAAATCTTACTTGAAATAAATGTTAACAGAAATCAAATAAAATATAAAAATTAAACTTAGTTTATTTCAGATAGTTGCCAAGGCAACGTTTCTCATTATCATTTAGTTTAACTTGCATGATGCACTAAAACAACTGAAACTAAACCTCATATATTAATGTTAATTAATTAACCTCAGTTAATCAAAGTTATAAATTCACTAAATTTGCTCAAATTAGCCAAATATTGACTTAAATTACTGTTCAAGAGGTCTTCAGAATGGAACTTATAAAATTCCATAATGCAATTTTTTTATATATATTTAAATCCAATGTTGATGTGATAACTCTATAAATGATTTGAAAGAATAATGAATTGTTTTAAAAGTGAGATCAGAGATATGAGGCTGCACTGACTCTCCAGACGGCTCTGATCCAGAATGTTCCTGACGTCATCATCTGAGCTCCTGTCTGGAGGACCAACCCACGGGACGAAGACACCTTCAGCAGCACAGAAACAAGACCCAGACCCAGACCCAGACAGCTTATTTACTGTCAAACAAAACAACTCCTGCTAGCTCACAAGACTGACCATGACAATTTGATTTAACTTGAAGTAAAATAAAATTAAACTGTATAGACATGTTTAAAAACAAAAACTAAAAGCAACAAAATTAGTAAAACTTTAAAAATAACATCCATCCATGCACGCATCCATCCATCCATCCATCCATCCACAACGATCAACACCATCCACACAGCATCACCATCCATACATCACCATACAGCCATCCACACACGCATCCATCCATCCATACATCCACAAACGCATCCATACAGCCATCCACACACGCATCCATCCATCCATACATCCACAAACGCATCCATACAGCCATCCACACACGCATCCATCCATCCATACATCCACAAACGCATCCATACAGCCATCCATCCATCCATACAGCCATCCATCCATCCATCCATCCATCCATCCAGCCATCCATCCATCCATACATCCATACATCCATACATCCATACATCCATACATCCAACCATCCACCCCTCCACGCACGCATCCATCCACCCCTCCACACACGCATCCATCCATCCACGCACGCATCCATCCATCCAACCATCCACCCCTCCACGCACGCATCCATCCACCCCTCCACACACGCATCCATCCATCCACGCATGCATCCATCCATCCATGCATCCTCTCACCTCTCAGTCTCTCCTGGATGGCGCTGAGCGTTCGGATGCTGTGCTCGTCAGACAGGAAGTGCTTCATTCTGAGGAAGGGTTCTCTTCCTCTGCTGGTCAGTTTGCTCCAGGGTTTGGGTCGGGCCAGTATGTCGCTGACGGTTCCCTGAGAGAGACCGAGCACATAGTGACTGAACACCCGCTGGCCGATGTTCAGCTGCTGAAGAGCCTCTTTGACCTGCTGAGTTAATCGAGCCGTGTCAAACTCCTGCTCATCTTCACCAGAGTCTATCTCCTCTTTAATGAAGCTCTGGATGCTCAGAGATGAAGATGATGCTGGTGACCCAGAGATGACAGAGGAAGATTCACTCAGGGCTTCTTCTTTCCCAGTGGAGTGATGAAACTCCGGCGTCTCTTTCTGGATCACAGGATCTGTCAATGACAAGGTATAACACATCAGAATATAACAGCACTGCTAACACATACTTTACACTTTTTATAAAGCAGATGAAGTTTTTTAGTTTTATTTTATATTTTATTTTATTATTATCACTTTCTATGTGAATAAGGCTGTACTATAGATTGTTTTTAGGCCGGAATAGACTGTATGTTCAGTTTAAAGTTGTCACATTATACCAGGCTCTCTCAAACTCGGGTTTGTGAGGTGCCGGAAATAAAAATGTAAATAATTAAACAAGTAAATTATGAAATATTTTATTTGAAGCAAATTGAAATTCATATAAATTTCAATTCAAAATGAAATACTAAAAATCTGATTTATACTGTATTATTTGACTAATTTAAAAATAAAACGTACTAAAAATAAAATTGTTTTGTTTGAATTTTAAATAAAAATAATGTTTTATTTTAAATAAATAAAATAAAATATTTAAAATAAAACTTACAAAAATGTATTTGTAATTCAAATAAATAACTAAAATAAAAACAAAATAAACACTAAAAAGTTGAATTTTTTTTTTAAATAAATTAATATTAGAATAATTAAAAAAAAAAAACTACTAAAAACAAACTTACTAAAAAAGCTGACATTATATTTGAGCAATTTTAAATTAAAATACATTTTTAAATAAAATAAAGAAATCTCTTATTGAAAATAAACTCCAATTCGAATAAATAATTTACAAATAAAAGAAAATCAAAATAAAACACCAAAAAAGCCTAAATATTTAAGTTGAAATGAATTAAAGTGAGAATAAATCATTTAAAAATCAAAATGGAACACTATTTTATTCAATCTATTTTTTTTTTTTTTTATATATATATATATATATATATATATATATATATATATATATATATATATATATATATATATATATATATATATATATATATATATATATATATATATATATATATATATATATTTATTATGTATTTACCACTCAAAGGAGTTTGGCTGACAACATTTGTGAAGTGGATGAAACCCTCACCGTTATCAACAGAGATGCTCCTGACATCAGATGGAGGAGAAAACACCTGAGAGAGAATAAAACAACTAATGTGAGTTCAAGACAATCATTCTTCACCAATAGGTGGCGCTGCCCGCAAACAGCTCCGTTCAGAGCACAGTCTCAGTGACTGAATTCAGAATGGCATACTATTAATATTTCTGCCATAAAAATATAGCATATGTGACCCTGGAGCACAAAAGCAGTCATAAGTAACACAGGTATATTTGTAGCAATAGCCAACAATACATTGTATGGGTCAAAATTATACATTTTCCTTTTATGCCAAAAATCATTAGGATATTAAGTAAAGATCATGTTCCATGAAGATATTTTGTAAATTTCCTACCGTAAATATAAAAACTTAATTTTTGATTAGTAATATGCATTGCTAAGAACTTCATTTGAACAACTTTAAAGATGATTTTCTCAATATTTAGATTTTTTTGCACCCTCAGATTCCAGATTTTCAAATAGTTGTATCTCAGCCAAATATTATCCTATCATAACAAACCATACACCAATGGAAAGATTATTTATTCATAAATCTTGACCCTTATGACTGGTTTTGTGCTCCAGGGTCACATATGAGAAAGTGAAGCGTGTTTCTCTTACCGAAGCTACATCTGTAGTTTGCATCAGCGCTCGAAGAGTCCTGAAATAAACAATAAAGAGACGTTCTGACCATATTGTAGCAGATTGTTGGAGGAGAGAATATATTTGCACTACCTGAGCTCGGTCTTGATCTTCTCGTAGTCCTGCTGGGACTGTATCTTGGCCTGAAGTCTCTAATGAACAGATGGGCCGTTAGTGTGAGTAAACGAGTCTTTAATAACCGCTCCTCATTATGAAATGTTTCTACCTCTATATGTTGTGATTTATTGGCCAGCTGCTGTTGCAGCAGAGCGACGTGATTGGCTGTTCGCTCCTGGACTTCCTGCAGCAGACGCTGAAGTCGTATCACTTCCTGTTCCAGACGATGAATGTCACCATCTCTCATCGCAACCATCGTCTCCAAATCAGCAGAGCTACAAACCAGCGAGATCAGACGAGCTTCATTACCATCTTCAGTTAAATCAAAGACATAAATCCTTTCAAATCTTCAGACAAACTTTTTTATTTACTAGTATATTTACATTTATATCTATTAACATGGATATAGTGCATTTTATATTTAGCAATATATTCAGTGTCTACATTTTGTATTTTATTTTACATTTATATTTAGAATTATATTTAGAACATTTATATTTAGAATTATATTTAGAACATTTATATTTAGAAGTATATTTAGAACATTTATATTTAGAATTATATTTAGAACATTTATATTTAGAATTATATTTAGAACATTTATATTTAGAAGTAATTTAGTATATTTACATTTATGTTTAGTAGTATTTGTATTTAGTAATATATTTAGTACATATTATATTTAGCAATATTTTAAGTATATTTACATTTATATTTAAATTTATATTAATTAGTACATTTACATTTATATTATTAATATATTTAGTATATTAAAAATGTATTATATTTACATTTATAGTTAGTATATTTAAATTTATATGTAGTACATTTACATTTAATGATATATTCAGTATATTTACATTTATGTTTAGTAGAATATGTATGTTTATACTTAGTAATATATTTAGTATATTTACATATATTTATTTACGTATACCTACAGTATATATTTCATTTACGTTTAGTAGTATATTTAGTAATATATTTACATTTAAATTTACTTACACTTCTATTTTGTATGTTTACATTTATATTTTGGTATTATATTTAGTATATTTACATTTAAAATGATTTATGTTTATATTGAGTATGTTCACATTTATATTTAGTTATATACTATTGTTGAAAATATTTATTTATTGTTTAAAATATGTAAATATGCCTCAGGTCTGACATTGAAGTCTTTATGAGAGTGAAGAAAGTCTTACGCTGGTGACGCTGCAGTAAACACACACAGATCCTGGAAAGATGAAGACAGCAGACAGAAAGATGAGCAAACATTCACTAATGACCCAACAAACCCTGGTTTACATCACAGCTTTAGTATGGAGATATGACACATTACTGTAATTCAGACTGTTGATGGGGAACAGAAACTAAAATATTTTGAATTTCCACATGTTTATGTTTTGTGATTTCAGTCAAATATTTATAGAAAATATGCAAAGAAGAAGAAAAAATCAATGTAGGTCAGTGCAATCAGATTCTGACTGCATTGATTTAACCTTTTAACTCGCATAGAAATATAGTTGCATAGAAATATTGTACAAAAAAAATGATAAAAAAACAATAAATAAATATTTTACACTTGGATAATCACAAATTATGCCACAAAATGACACTGTAAATGCTTAAATGACTAGAACAAAGGATTTAATTAATGCATAAATATTTTATTACTTACAGTGAGGTCTAAAAGTCATTTTTAGAATTATGAGAAATTGATATAATAAGAAATGTGCACAATTTCAATATGACTAATCAGATGTAAGTATGAGTGTCACGGATCATGTGACTCTTTGTTCAAACCTTCAGATTTTCACTCTGAAGCTCAAGATGCTGTTTGAAGCATCTCAGATCATGCTGGAGAACATCATCACGTCATGACAGACAAAGCAAATACTAACAATATTTGTACTTTAAAATGTGTCACAGAAACTACGAAGTGGTTAAAACAACAGGTAGAAGATGTGACCAGCATCTAAAATACACATATCCCTAATACAAACACTGTACAAGTACCCAGAAACTGACTCTATAATCAAAGTGACAGACATATGCAGTCAAAACACCTCGAGCCCTGAATGAAACTGAAGCAGCTCTTACCATGTGTTTGTGATCTGCTCTTGATCTTAATGTATTTCCATGCAGAGACGCTCCTGACGCTGAGCTTCAGCAAACTACCATCAGACCAGAGCCGAGGCACAAGAGAAGAGACGAGAAGAGACAAACACAGACAATCAATACCCCTGCAAACAAAGAGCTCCATCAATTCATCAATAGATCAATAGCAGCAGCTGACGGGGGAGGAGACCAGATCAATCCATCCATCAATCAATCAATCAATCAATCTAGAGGAGACGTGCATTCAGCTGCATGCATATGCAAACGTGCTTATTCTAGGTCACCATTTCAGTTTTTCACAGTTTTTTTGTGACAAATTAATTTATAACAGTACCATTATTCCATGTAGTTACTGCCAGTGCCATTATAGTAAACTAAAACCATAAAAAACATATTTATTACTTAAAATAAATGAAATTAGTTTATTTAGTTTAACTTGATGTACTGACATAAAAATCTACACAGACACAAAAAAAGAAAGGCCAAGAAAATAACAAACATACACAACAAAATTACTAAAACTTTAACTGAAATTAATAATGAAAACAGAAAAATAAAAAACTCAAAATATAACAAAAACTATAATATCTCAATGATACTAAAATATCTCTGTTCTCTTCATTAATTCAAGTTCATAAAATATATAATAAAATATAATTATTATATGTCTACAAATATTAGCAAAATATAGTTTAAAATAAAGTATAGATTAATATTTCACACTGTGCAGATGTGATTTTATGAATTTATGGATCAACTCTGAATTCAGAACAGCATACTAGCATAATATTACTTTTTGTGTCACAGCGATCCAAAGGAATATTAATATTCATGCTGTATATAGTATGCACTGAGGTCATGTAATGAGGTCATGTTATGATAATATAAAACATGAAACAGCAAACATTAACAATAACATTGGTGAATGATACATTCTGTTTATTGTTAATGTTTGTTATACTGTTTCACGTTATTATTGAGTAGTGTGCAGTAT